>QEPC01006909.1:1356614-1381537 GCA_003113815.1 Sphenodon punctatus | reverse complement strand
CTCTGCTGACTGCTGCTACCAACCTCTTTGTAGCCAAGCCAAGCACACGCACCTGAGATTTCGCATCCGCTTGAATGTTTGTTTGTCTTCTCCCCTGTCTCTCCCACTGTCCCCTCTCCCTGTCTCCTCCCCTTTTGTCTTTTAGATTGCAAGCCACAGGCAGGGACCGCGTCTAGTTCTGTGTTCTGTACAGCACCAGGTCATACGACTAGCGCTATATAAATGTCTAATAATAATAATAATATACAGATGCTGTTCGTAACAGTTTGTCTGAGCATTTAGGAACTGCAAAATAATTCTGTGAGCCGAGACACTAAGAAGAGATTAAACGAATGCCAACGTTTATATTTGTGAATAGAATTATCCTATTTAAATATCTCAGTGAATACAACTGCAGATGATGTGACCTCATTTGGCATCCAGTTTGGGAACCTCTGATACAGGTTGTATCTCATGTATTACTACTGCTGCTGCTGGTTATCATTTGTATAGCACTACTAAGCATATGCAGCACTTTACAGTCACAGTCTTTCAGAGACAAGTCCATGCCCAGTGGGCTTACAATCTAATATGGACACAAGTGAGGGGAACACAGGCACACACATATTCCCATTTTACAGATGGGGAACAGAGGCTGAGAGGTTGTGACTTGCTCAAGACCACCAAGTGACATCATGGCAAGGGCAGGATTTGAACCCTAGCTTCCCATGTCCAAATCCAGCATCTTATCCACTACACCCCACTGACTCAATTTGGTCTACCTTAATGACCTCTCATTAGCACAAGCATGAGATTCTGTCTCCCTGAAGAAGCCCCTTCAATGCAGACCTGAGGAGCAGCCTCTGGCTTTCATCAACTCTCCTGGAGAGACTTCTGCCTCAGACTCCGTCCTTTCCTCTCCAGCAACCTCCACCCCGCTCTCCTGTTCCTTATAGAATGCTAGCTGAGCGTGTTCCTGCTTCATCACGCCTGGCGAGTAGACAGAGTGCTGCCTAGCCTAGGAGTGAATCTTGCCAAAGACTTACCCGCACCGCACCAGAGCTACTACACCCCAAGCATCCCGCCTCTCCGAGATGTCACTACTCACCGGTCCAGCAGATATTTCAGGTATTCAGAGCAGTCTTGTTGGGCTCCGCGATTGAACCAAGGAGGCCACGAGGCCGAGAGGAAGCTTTCGGGAGAGATGGCTGGCCTCTGGCAGCCGCGGAAAAGAGAGAATGAGAAGGAAGCGTCAGTGAAACAACACGAGAAACACCAAAGCCCCATTCCAACTGCCAGCACTTCCCAGCTTGCTTCAACAGGAGCAGAGTCAGGCTCACCCTGGTTTGACTGTACGGAGCAGATAGCAAAGCTGAAAACAGCAGGGCGGGCCCAGAATAGAGAAACGCATTTATTAATTATTATTATTATTATTATTTATATAGAACCAGCAATGTACCTGGCATTGAATATCATTCATTAGACAGGTCCCTGCCCTGAGAGGCTTACAGTCTAAGATGGACACAGAAGAGGGACACATACAGGGGCGTAGCTCCCATGGGGCGAGGGGGCTCAGCTGAGCCGGGGCCCTGGACTGTAGTGGGGCCCTCTACAAGCAACTTGAGCACCGCTAGGAAATTTCCAGAGTGGCTGGGAGAAGGAGCAGGGCCAACACTCTGCCCCACTCCCCCCCTCCCTTGTTCTAAACGTTTTCCAGTGAGGGCTCCTCCACTAAGGGAGTTTTCAGAGTGGGTAGGGTTGGAGCTTCCTTCCTTCCTGGTGGGCTTGCTGCTCCTCCGGGTAGGGTGGTCATACTTCCCTTTAAAAAAAAAAAAAAAGATGCTTAATGAAAAATACATGGTGCAGGGTTCCAGTGGACCCAATGTAGCCCTGTAACATGCATTTTTCATAAGCATCCTCTTTTAAAAGGGGAGGTATGGCAACCCTAATTCCGAGGATCCTCACTGGGAGCCCATGAGGTAACACAACCTTTGCAGGGGAGAGACAGAGGCTGGCCAGAAGTCTTGGGAGGGCTACTGCTTAGGAAGGCCTAAGCCCCGATACAAGTCTTGCCGTAGCCAGAAACTCCCTGGGTGACCTTGGGCCAGTCACAATATTCTCTCAGCCTAACCTACCTCACAGGGTTGCTGGGAGGATTAAAAGTCGTGTTAAACTGTTCTATGTAAAGCGCTCCAAGTGCCATGGCAGGGGGCGCTATATAAAAATTAAAATCATTATTATTGTTGTAGCCGAGACACGAGTTCTTGCTCCACCTGTGGGAAAAGAGGGAGGGGCAGGAATGCATTCGTGAAATGGAGAAGTTGCAGGTGCACGTGCTTCGCTTAGTTCCAGAGAGAAGGGGGCCCTGAGGGAAAGGCAGTCGAGGGAGCGTCAGTGAGCAGGCTGTGACGGGGATGAGGAGCTAGGAAAAGCTTGACGGAAGAGGTAGGTTTTTAGGATTTGGGACTCCCCACAAAAGATTCTGACCAAAAAAGGGAGGGGGGAATGGGTTCAGTCAGAAATGTACATGGAACTTTTCAACACAACCATCTGAAATGGAAAGGTTTGGGACCCCCCTCCGGAAAAGAGATGGGAGAGAGATAACAAAGCAAAACGGACACCTCCCCCTAAAAGCCCTCATCCCCTTAATCCCCCTTCCTTCCCTGATGTAACTAGGTAACTAAGCCAAGCACGTGTACTTGCAACCTCACGCCTTCATTACCGTATCCTCGTCTCTCCCTCTGTTGCCCCCATTCCTCGTCTCCCCTCCCTTGTCTTTCTTAGATTGTAAGCCCCCCGGGGCAGGGACCTGGTCTATTTTCAACAGCTGTAAAGTGCCAGGTAAATGGCTGGCACTATATAAATACTTAATAAATAATAAGAATAAGAAAACTAAAACTTCCATTTGGATTCCTTTTCAACACTGACGAGCCTTGAGAGGCCAGGAGAGGTTCTCCACCTCATCAGGGTCTGTAATGCTTCTTTACAGCAAGGACCATCTCTAGGGGACAGTTGTCACAAGCAAGGATCTCTGTTCCCACAAGCAAGGGGAACCAGGGATTAAATAGCTCTTCCCTGCTTCAGAACTTACAGCAGATTGCCAGCGGTGGGAGCTATCAGAATAACAAGCTATCAGTGAGGCAGAGAGCTGGGAGGGGAACACAAAAGCACAAAGCGGTGAGGTTTTCTGGGATAAGAGAGGACGCAAGCAGCGGGGTAGTTACCTCCCTCCAGTACAGACAAGCAAGCCCCCTGGAGTGGGAACCTCCCTCCAACCCAACTTGTTTGGAAAAAACAAATCCCTGCCCATTATCCTCACTTTAGTCCTTCTGCTCATGGGAACACAGGGGAGGTTAAAGTGTGTGAGGAGGTACTTACCTCACAAAAAAGTGGAATGAGCCCAAGCAGAGAGACTGCTCTGCAGACCCCTTTCTTCCCTCAAACACATATCAGGACCCATTGCAGCTGTGTGAATCTCCCCACTCAGGGACACCCCCTGAAAATTCTCCTACCCGACCCCACAAACCCCATCTTTGCCCCCTGGGGGTTAGGGGACGGAGGTTCAGAGGGGCTCATTTTTAGAGCTACCCACTGCTTCAGTCTGTTGCTCCGGTGTGGGTTAGTAGTCATGGGACCCTATAATCCCAACTGGAACGGCACCATGGGTACAACTTAAAGTGTTAACCCAAGCCATAATGGCACAACCCTGACTCCTTCCCCTAACCAAGGAACAGCCTCCATGTTGCAACGATGATAATCATGGACATGAAAAAGCAAGAGCACGAAAGTACTCAACAGAATTTTTTAGCTTTTTTAAATGCTATTTAAGCCACAGGGAAATAAAAAGGTGATGACGGGCCAACTCACTAGAGCTGGAAACTATAACGCACCACCGTGAAGGTGGCGGATACTCTGTCATTTTTGAAAACCGGGGCCCTTTAAAGCAGTTCAAGCTGGCCGTCCAAAAGATCAGATGCTTGAATCACTGGAGATCTCAGGAACGCACGAACCACCTCCAAAATAGCAGCCATGTCTAACTGGAGTGGTGATGTCTGGCCGAGTGTGCAGGCCGCCTGAAGCTCCTGGAGGTGTGAATTCATTCATCCAAAAGTGTGGCAGAGGCAGCAGCTGCAAGCCCAATGACCCGGCCTAGTGGAGAGGTGGCCAAACACAGGCACCTCTTGGGCCGCTCTTAGCCAGGGTTGGTCCTGGGTTCCGCCTGCCTTCATGATCCTGTGACTTACTTCATTGCCCCCACCCTGAGTCTCAGGATCAGAATCCTAGCTGCTCCGCGAAATCTCCACAGAAATGGACCATGGAATTTTTCAACCCAACCATCTGAAATGGAAAGGTTTGGGTCCCCCACTAGAGACGGGAGAGACAGAACAAAACAGAAAAGGGACACCTTCCCGTAAAAGCCCAGACTGCACCAGCCAATCACAAAGCACGATAGGCTTACGTGCACCTATGGTGGCTCTTGATCGTATGAAGATTCTGGTATGTGGATCTTGGAATTGGGAACCTTGGCCACCCCCGGCCTGGACCAGTGTTCTCAAGCTTTTTTGATCCACACTCCCCCTTCCACTTGTCCGTAGAAACTGGGCCCCTCCACCCATCACACCTACACCTTGCTCCCTCTGTTTCCCTCCCCACCTTGCTATCCCATTATTTTGGAGATTCTGCCCAGCTTGGGTCACAAACGAGCTAGGTGTTTGCTAGCCGTGGTCCCCACCCCGGAATACCTCCTGCACCTCCCAATTTGAGAACCAGGGGCCTAGAATGCTTACGCCTCATCGGGCCTGGAGCTGTCTTTTATTTGGTCCCTTTCCAGTTCTAGATTCTGTGAATGCCCACACTGACCAAGCTGGTGTTGGGGGTGGTCTTGCAGTCCCCCAGAGCGATAGTCCTGGGGGACTTCAATATTCATGCCGACGCCAGACTTGGAGGGGCAGAGCGCGAGTTCATGGCTGCCATGGCAACCATGGGCCTGTCTCAGAGATTGATGGGCCCCACACATGTTGGAGGACATACCCTGGACATGATATTCTGCACCGGCCTTGAGGCGGGGGATCTGTTAGTGGGGGAGGTGTCAACAGTGCCCTTGTCATGGATGGATCATTATCTCCTTCAGGAGGAGGAGATAATCTTGGCACATGTCTGCCTCAGGGAAGGCGCGGAACCAGTTAGGTTGGTTCGCCCCAAAGGCTTATGGAACCAGAAAGGTTCCAGAATGTTCTAGGGGGATGTTCCCTCTGACCTCGATGGTTGCTCACTCAATGACCTCGTAACTGTGTGGAATTCTCTGTTGATGGAGGCCATCGACCGTGTGGCTCTCAGGCGTCCACTCCCCAATCGCCGACAACACAGGTCCTCGTGGTATACGGAGGAGCTGCGGCGGATGAAGCAGCAAGGGCAGCGGTTAGGGGGACGATGGTGTCACTCGCTTACTGAAGTTGACCAATTGCAACATAGAGCCTTGTTACGTGCCTATGCCGTGGCGGTGCCGACAGCAAAGAAGGTTTTCTTTGCTGCCCTCATTGCATCCGCTAAGTCCCACCCGGCTGAGCTTTTCCGGGTGGTGAGGGGGCTGGTCAGTCCAGCCTCCCTCCGCCTGGGTTTAGAATCATCAAATACTCGCTGTGATTTGTTTGTGGACTTTTTTGTGGATAAAATCGCTCAAATCCACCATGGTTTTGACGCTGCATTTTTAGCAGTGGGTGAGCTAGAGGCAGTCGAAGCCCCTTCTTGTTCTGTTTTTTGGGATGAATTTCAAGACGTATCGCCCTCGGATGCGGGGAATGCTCTTGGGACTGGTCAAGCCACTTATTGTAAATCAGATCCATGCCCATCCTGGCTAGTTAAGGCTAGCCGGGAGACATTAGGGCCATTGCTGGCCGAGATAGGCAACGCCTCCCTTGGGGAGGGCAAGGTGCCGGACTGTCTCAAGGAGGCGGTGGTGCGGCCCCTGCTCAAAAAGCCATCATTGGATGTTGGCGCCCTGACCAGCTATCCGGTTATTTTTCGCGATCCCTGCCAGTCTGGTTTCCCTCTGGGTTATGGCACAGAGGCGGTGCTTGTGGCCTTGGTCAACTATCTCTCCCGTGAGTTGGACCAGAGTCATTCGACCCTGTTGATTCTGTTGGATCTTTCGGCTGCATTTTATACCATTAATCATGAGTTGTTGGTGACTCGGCTGCAGGACCGGGCAGGGATGAGAGGGGCTGTTCTTGAATGGTTTCGCTCTTCCCTGGCCGGGAGGACTCAACGCGTGGTGCTGGGTGATTATTCATCTTCTCCCCGGGGCCTCACATGCGGAGTCCCGTATCCCCTCTCTTGTTCAATGCGTATATGCAGCCTTTGGGGGAGGTTGTCAGGGAGCTTGGTGTAAGGGGTTATCACTATGCTGATGACACCCAGCTATATCTCTCGTTTTCATCAGACCCAGGTCCGGCAGTCTCGGTGCTTACCCGGTGTCTGTCGGCTGTGGGGGATTGGAGGAGGGCGAGCCGCTTGAAGTTAAATTCTGACAAGACAGAGGTGATGGTTGTGGGGAAATTTATTTTATTTATTTTTATCCATTTATACCCCGCCCCTCCTGTAAAACAGCTCGGGACGGCGAACAATTTTAAAAGAATAAAAAATACAATAATATAAATTTAAAACAGTCATAATAATATAAACAATTTGAACAGGGCTAGGACAAAATAAACAATAAATAAGGGTAGGATGGAGATAAAAACCCTAACCCACCCTCCCCAAAGCTGGGGAAGTGATGGCCTCCATCGTTGGTGGGGTCCGTTCTCCCCTGGTATCTCAGGTCCATAGTCTGGGGGTGCTCTTGGATCCGCAGCTCCGCCTGGATGTCCAGGTGGCGGCTGGTGCAGAATGCGGCGGACCGTCTCCTGAAGGGGACGGGCCGATGCGAGCACATTACTCCAGTGCTTGGCTCTCTGCACTGGCTGCCGATAGTCTTCCGGGCCCAATTCAAGGCGTTGGTGTTGACCTTTAAAGCCCTAAACGGCCTGGGCCCTACCTACCTGCAGGACCACCTCACCCTCCGGATCCTGGATTGACTTCTGTGGTCAGCCGGGGTCGCCCTCCTCGAGGTCCCTCCGGCCCGGGTTTTCTGGGTGTCGACCATGAGGAGGGCATTTTCTGTGGCTGCGCCGCGGCTGTGGAACTCCCTCCCGTTGGAGGTCCGCCTGGCCACTGCCCTCCCCTCTTTCCGTAGACAATGCAAGACCTGGCTGTTCCGCCGGGCCTTCACCGAGGGAGATGGGTTGGGTTAGGGAGGGGTTTTTGGTACCGGGTTATTTTAACTTTGGGATTTTTTGATTATTTGAGTGTGTTTTATCTTGTATTTTAGAATGTTGTTAGCCGCCCCGAGATGCTTGTAGCAGGATGCGGGAACATATACATTTTAATAAGAAAGAAAGAAAGAAAGAAAGAAATCCAGCCCTCTACCCTCAGCACTGCAAGAGTGAGCTCAGAGCAAGGTCCATGAACTGGACCATCCCCTATCCTGAGCACCCCGCTTAAGTGCCTCCACTTCTCTACCCTCCCTTCCTCTCCAACCCACAGAGCTCGCATTCATTTTCAAAGCGGCCAGCAGAAGGGGAAAGCTATACCTACACGTACACACGCGTTTGCTGCAAAAAGGACAGCAGCGTTCTATTCAAGCCAAACTAACTCTGGGGTGGAAACGCGGAGCCAGGGCCAGCCTTACCACAGGGCAACCGCCCCATGCCCCGCGCTTCTGGGACCCCTACAATGGCCCCTGTTTTCACCAGGGCAGGATATAGAGGCCCAAACACGACCACCTTTAGGGCCCTGCAAAGAGGTGGGCGCACCGGAGGCTCCACGTTTTCTCTTTGCCATGAGCCCCGCAAATTCTAAGGCCAGTCCTGCGTGTGACTCACTCAGCTGGGCATAATTTCAGCAGCAGCTTTGCATTTGGGGGAGGGAAGTGGGGGGGAAGGGAGCAAAGTAGCCTCAGCTGGCTATTGGGAAATGAGGGAAGAGACTCTCACAAAGGGCAGCACGAGCCATCGATAAAACCCAAAGAGGCACTTTAGGAAGGTTAGTTGGCCCCCAGAGCGTTCCTTTGGGTTCAATGGGCTTCCTGCTACTGTCATGGGTGTCCCCATTCAACCATGCTGGCAGGGGTTTGAGTTTGCCTTAGGCCACAGACAGGGAAGCCTTCCTCTCACGTGGGCCACTTTATTATTTATTTATCAGACTTAGGGGCAGCTAACGTACAAAAAATATACCAATAAAATATCCTAAACTAAAGAAATACAATATAATAAATCATGAAATGGAGACAACAAACCCCAAACCCCTTCCCACCCTAACCCAGTCCCCCCCCGCCCGTCACCCGTCTCCCTCATCAAGAGCCAGGCGGAACAGCCAGGTCTTGCATGGACATCGAAAGGAGGAGCGGTCCGGGGGGAGTTCCACGGCCCTGGTGCAGCCACCAAGAACGCCCTCTCCATCGTCACCCCCCGGGATACCCGGGGGACTTTGGGAACAGTGCTCCCCTCCGACCGCAGGGGGCGATCCAGAGCCCGGGGAGCAAGGAGGTCCCACAGAGAGATGGGACCCAGGCCGTATAGGGCTTTATAGGTAACCATCAAGAACAAGCTCTGCCAGTTGAAAAGGAGTTGGGAGCAAGGGAGGGGTCTGCTCAGGATGGAGAAAGGAAGGGAAGGGGCCAGGTCATGGATCTGTGCCATGGATCCATGCCCTAGCCTCAAGTGCATGTCCTCATCTCCGTTCCCTTCCCCCAGTTAACTCCTTCTGGGCTTGAACACTGAGACTAGATCCATGGGCCAGATCCAGGAACTGGAAAGGGGCCAAGTAATAATATATTTTTAAAAAAACACCCACAGGCCATGTGTCCTATGGGCTGTAGATTCACTGGCCTCACTGGATCTACCATTTCCACGCCCCTGCTTTGGTTGGTTATGGGTGTAGCTTTTGTGCACCTTTAGCAAAAACTTAAATAATATGCTGTGTTTCTGAAACTCTTTGTAGATACCTGCGATTGGGTTCTCCCCCTCCACCCCTGCTGTCAAATACCGATGGTATCCTTGAAACACAAAGGAGTATCAGTGATAAAGTCTGACAATGACTATTCTGAATGTTCGTTAGCTCTTAGGCTGATCAGAGACAGGAGGAGATGAGCTTATTAGAAAGATCTCCCCAAAGTTTAGAAAGTTTATGATGAGGGGCAATCCTTTCCCATGAGCAAAGAAAACCTGGGAGATGCCCCCTCCGTTTTCCCCCTCCAAAGCTGACCCCTTCTGGAGAGAAGTTTGGGCTTTTCGTAAACTGCACATTAGCCCGTGGGAAAGCAAAATGGCTTCCTAGCCACCCTTTCACTCGCTGGAAGAATGTCAGTGGCTGGCTATGGAAGTAAACAATGGGAAATAATTTTGATTCATCTAAACCCAAGCCTGCTCATCTTCCATCTTCCTTTTTATTTGCCCTGGCATTTGGCAGGTGAGGGTATTTACTTGTTGTTATTTGGTTTTAACTTGGGCATATGTTCATGTTTGGTTTTAAACTTGGACATTTTTGAATATGTTTGTATCTATTGTAAACTACCCTGAACCTTAATGGGAAGGGCGGGATAAAAATGTAAATAAATAAATGAAATACCTGGCTGTGTTCCAGAAATGCAAAGAGCCACTGGAGCTTGGTCATCAAGGGCTGGCAATTGTTCTCTGCTAAATTCAGCACCGAATGCCTGAAGCTTGAAAGCAATTAAACAAAAGAAAATATTTTAAAAATAGACATTAAAAGACAATGGCTATTCCATAAGAAAGGCCATACTGAGTCAGACCAATGGTTCATCAAACCCAACATCTCCGAGAACGGCCAATCCCAGTCGCATGGGAGAAGTACCAGCAGTCGCAATGGGCAACCCATTCCTTGCTGATCACTCCCTGCTCCCGACAGTAAGAAAGTTCCCATCTGGTAAGCAGAGCAAATGGTTTGTGGATCACAGCCCATTAATGACCGGAGAAGTAAAACTTTGTCAAAAGATACAAACCCACTATGCTCTCCATCAGGGAGGGGGAACCTTCTTCCTTCCTAGGGGCCACTTTGAAAATTAGTACACGCTCCATTGGTTGGCTAGGAATTGGGGGCAGGAGATGCTTAAGTGGTGTGCTCAGAGCAAGGAAAGGAAGGATCCAGATTATGGGTCTATGCCATGGATCCATCACCTATCCTTGAGTGCATGCCCTCATCTCTTTTCTCTTCCGCTGAGCTGTCTCTTTCAGTGCTTGAAGGTCAACACTGGACCCATGGACCAGATCCAGGAATTGGACAAGTGCTAAATAAAAAATAATTTTTTTAAAAAAAGTTATGGGTCAGACGACTTGGCCCATTAGCTAGATGTTCCCCACCCGAGTTCTACGTAGTCAAAATCCATACCCAAGACCTGTAGCTCCGTCAGTTTGGGCCACCAAGGCTAAAGCATTCCACTTTCTTCGGCCCATGGTAAGACAAGGAAGCGATGTGGCCAGCACAATGTACAACCACCACTGGGTCCCCAACCTAATGGGTCAATTATCCATTCTCTGCTGAGTGCACAAAAGTGACCATTCATTGCTCGAGCAAGCAAGACTTGAACCTGTGACCTTCAAAGATGAAGGTGAACATTTTAGCCACTCACCCACTGCATCCCATACACTAAATAATGGCAGGGACGCTGTATTCTGCAATTCTCCCCCCCTCTACAAAAATAAATCATGCAATTTAAATAAATTTGCCAAATTATACAAAGCCTGCATGCAAATTAATTTCCCAGCATCCCTCCCCCTCTGCCTCACATGGTCCTATTGGCAGGAGTCCTTCCCCCCCCCCCCCCGAGGGTTTTGGAAGGCTCCCCTTCAGCAGCCATAGGACAGGGCACCATAGGAGCAGTTCGCAGCTAAACTTAATTTTTGAGGAATTCAGTTTCTGACAGAATTCAGTCCGTCAGTCCATTCCAGCAAAACGCTTAACAAAGTAATGTTCCAATCCCACGTCACCAGTGTAAGAATTGAGCCATGAGTAAAATCAGGGATCCATAACTTTGGTTCAGGCTTTTCAGGCCCGTATAGGCCAGAGAGAGGAAAGAGCTGACAGTTTCCAGAAATGAAAACTTAAGGAAAACGAGTGGTTTGACTTGTCTTTCCCTGATAAAAGCCTGATAAACAACCCTTTTCCAGTCTCTCTGGAGCCTAAATGTTGATGTAATGTTATGGATCGTGGATCAATCAGGGATGGTTCTGAGGATGGGTAGAAACGTGTGACAAAACATACGTGATGTATGATTGTCCCCAGCTCACTGGCTTTGTTTGGGGTCTTTGTTTAAGACCCTAGAAAAAGTGAGCATCCAGGTCCCTCAGAGCTCAGACCTCACCTGGGATTAGATGGTCTCTTTGGATTCCTTGGCTCTTCTTGGACTCTGGTAAATAAACTCTAACTTTCAACTCCAATCTGACTCTTGAGTTTACTCACTTCAGTGAAGTTAGTGGGTTTCATCTCTCATGGTCTATGAAGTTGTGTCACCTCTCTGGGTCAGTTCCCCCTCCTGACAGCCCAGTAGCCAAAAAATAAATGTCCAGTTTTCACATGCGCAAAATGGTGGCTGCCTTACAACAAAATGGCGCTGTCCATGCAGTGTGGCCACCACCATTTTGTTGTATGGCAACTGCCATTTTGCGCATACACTGTGCTGTGCGGCCAAGGCCATTTTCCGCATGTGCAAATTGTTTAATCAGAATTCCGACTGAAATTTTGATCACTGTTCCCATTTTATGGAAGATTTAGCAGCCAATTCGAACCACCGCTAGTGCTGGCACCTAAGGTTGTCACCCTTTGCGGTTTGACCTTGAGACTCCCATAGGTCAAAATAGGAGTCTCGGGGTCAAACAGCAAGAACAGGCAACCTTATTGATACCCCGTTGGCCAACTCATAGTGCTTCCCACTCAAGTTGTAATTCTGCCATCCTAGAGGCAATTTCTGCAACAAGTTGGACAAGAAGCAAATTCTGCAAAAAAATGTCTGCGATCACGGCAGCACAGAGTTCACAGGGCCCTCAATAAAGGGGAATGGAAACCTACTCGGAGGCCATGAAGAGAGCTTGAATGATGCTGTTCATGTAGCAGGTGTTGCCTAGGTTAATTAGTCCGATCTTCCCTGTGTCCGATTTCGAAGCCAGGCGCGGGTAGAAGCAGGCCAGCTCATTCTTCTGGGAGGTCCACGCATTCTGTCCAAGCAAGTGTTTGATTCGGTCTTCGTTCGGAATGGGGAGATCCTTAAAAATAAGAAGCCAGGCAACTGTGTCAAAATCGGGATCCATTCAGGGATCGCCAGTTCTCTTCATCTTATTTGAAGACATGATTAAAGGCTAAAATAACAAGACATGCCCTAATATCGTAAGCTGTCCTCAGCCTTTGGGAAAGGGCAGGGTGTGAATGTGAACAAATAAACAATAAATAAAATCATGAACATTTCTGCTTTTCATTTAAAATGGAGACGTTTCTAAAGAAAGGCAGAATTTGACTAGGACACAGAGGGGCTGAATCCCTCGTCACCCCAAGCATGCTGGTAGGGCCTGTGCACACGCTCAGGGTCTAACCAATCACCCTATTTGGGGTCGGGAAGGAATTTTCCCTCTGGGCAGATTGGCAGTCGACGCCGAGGGGTTTTTGCCTTCCCCTACAGCGTGCGGGTGGCTCACCTGTTTGGGACATCTGGATCCTTCTTTTCAGGCATCGGCGGGCTCTGGTTGGTCCCAGTCTCTACTTGTAGCTATTGGTGAGATTTCTCTGTGGATGGTTGGGGTGTGGCAGGTCTTGCGGTGGTGCAAGGGGCTGGACAAGATGATCCTTTCAGCCTTGTGACTCTAGGATGTGCCTTATCGGCATGGGGGTGGGGGGGCTTCCAGGTCAAGGGCAGACGTGAGGTTTTTGATGCAGGGCCAGAGGAGGGAATCGGAACAGGGAAAGGGGGAGCAAGACCAGGAAGACAAAAGGTGTGGCTCTAGGGCAAAGCACTTGGAAGCAAGGCACAAGACGGGGGCAAGATCACAAACAGGAGTGGGGCCAGGAACCCGAGGGTGAAGCTCCACCAGCTTCCTGATGCGACCAGCAAGCCTTATATGCTGGCTGGCAGCCAATCAGGAAGCTGGGAAGTGTGACTGAGGATGGAGACGGACAGGAGAGGGGCGTGGCTAGGACAGTGCAGGGAAGCCTCTCGGGAGGGCCCAAGGCTGGCCGTTGTTCAGAAACCTCGGGGGTGAGGGTTCAAGGCTGGGTCCTGGCCTCCTGGCTGCTGCAGTAGCGTGGGCTGCCCCCGCCTCTCCTACCATTGCTGTATGGGATCGAGAGCTGGATGCTTTACCTTCACGGCTTCCATGACCGACTCGTAGAGATCGGGAAAGCCCGAGAACCGGAAGAACATGCAATGGATCAGCTCAGCCAGCTTCTCCAGACAGCAGACTGCAGAGTTGGAGTCTTCCTTCTTCAGGGAGGCCACCAGCCTGGGAACGTGAGGGAGCAGCTGAGGGACAAAAGCAAAAGTCAGTCCCGACTGGCTGGGAGTTGGGGTCCGTACCACAATGTAGGTCACCATGGATTAACCTTTGGAGTAAACCAAAGTACTCCATGGAGTAAACTCCAAGTACTCCATGGTCTGGAGCCCCCATGCCAAGCCTCTGCCTGAGGAAAAGGCCAGTTAGGGCTTGGTGCTACACCCACTGAAGCCAAGTGCAAAACTATATTAGAACTGGGTCAAAACATTGGGTCTAGTGAAACCGTTTCATTGCTCGCTCCTGTGCCACCACGCTGCATACTAACCGATGGAGCCCAGCCTACAAAACTATACACAGACCCCCACCCCCTGCTGGTTCTCAAGCACTTTAAAAGTACGTACATACCCAAAGACAGAAATACGTTCCAGCCAAATGAATTCTTTTAGAAGGGTCCCAGAAAAACAGGTAAACCCATCAAATACACACTACTTGAATCATCATTTGTGGTATGGGTAATAATCACTATTTGTTTACACTCTGATGGGTAGCTCTTTTGGCTTTGAAAAGGGGGGAAACCGTGAGAGGTGTGCGTGTGAGAATGCCCACTTATTTTACAAGTCAGCTGACAGAAAGGTGGCAAGGGTATATAGCGGAAGGAATAGAAAGCAGGACCTGTTGCACCCTTGTACCAAGTCATACTGGATTGGCCCTTTTTATAGCTCTAACCAACAGCTCATATTACCAATATGGCAAGCTATTCCCATGACTGAATTAAGAAGGGGGTAACTTGCAGTTGCCCAGGTAGCTCTGGTTATCATGCTTTGAAATGGGTATAAGAAGGTTGGGGGTTCAAGGCTGCCTTCCGTTGGGAGGCATCAGAGAATCTCCCACACAGGAATGAAGCCCTGTATTATCGTTAGCGTCTTGCTTATGTATGCAAGAAATCACCCCTTCAGCCTACCCCAAGGTCCCGATTTGAACCCTTGACTTATTGGACCCCTTTGCCCAGTTTTAGCACCAGAGCTGCAGGAGGCAGGGCCGACTGCTGTGTTTAATTCAGTCACCGTGGAAGGACTCTGCATAGCGACCATGACTGTGTGAATTATCTTTGCAAATATAAAACGTCAGGTTCATTTCAGTCCTAGTAAATAGAGTCACTTGGTGAGAGGGGGGGGGGGGAATCAATGTGGAAACGGGCACCTCTCTCTCTCCCTCTGTTCAAGCTCGTCTCATCAACTGTCTCTCTGACATCTCTACCTGGATGTCTCAACGTCAACTCAAACTCAACATGGCTAAAACTGAACTCCTTATCTTCCCCCCTCATCCTTCCTCTCCTTCCTCACTGTCAATAACTATTGATGGAGTCACCATCCTGCCTGTCCCCCAAGCCCGTAGCCTAGGCTTCATCTTTGACTCACCCCTTTCTTTTAAACCCTACATTGACTCTGTTGCTAAATCCTGTCGCTTCTCCCTCCATAACATTGCTAAGATTCGCCCTTTTCTCTCTGTCTCGTCTGCCAAAACTCTTGTTCATGCTCTGGTCATCTCTCGCCTCGATTACTGTAACCTCCTTCTCACTGGCCTTCCCCGGTCTCACCTTTCTCCCCTCATCTCTGTCCAAAACTCTGCTGCCAGGGTCATCTACCTCGCCAGTCGCTTCGACCATGTGCAGCCCCTCCTCTCTTCGCTTCACTGGCTTCCCCTTCCTGAACGAATCCTGCACAAGCTCCTAGTCTTCACCTATAAAGCTCTTCACAACCTTGCTCCCCCCTACCTCTCTGCACTTATCGCCCTCCATACTCCAGCCCGTGCACTTCGCTCCTCCTCTGTCCCTTCTCTCACCCTTCCACGCCTTCCCTGCTCCCCTAAGCGCCTTCGTCCCTTCTCACTTGCTGCCCCCCATGCCTGGAACTCCCTCCCTGTCCACATCCGCCTTGCCCCCTCCCTTCATACCTTCAAATCTCTCCTTAAAACTCACCTCTTTCGCTCTGCTCTGTCTGACTCTTTATCCTGCTGAGCCACTATTCCTATACCTACGATCGGTTTACCCTTATCCTTGCAACATGGACCTGCCTGCTGTCATTCTCATCGTAACCAAGCCAAGTACGTGCACTTGAGACCTCGCATCTTCATGAATGTTAGACCCCTTGTCTCTCCCTCTGTTCCCCTTCCTAAGTCTCTCCCCCAGCTCCTGTCTCTCAGATTGTAAGCCCTAGGGGCAGGGACCGTGTCTATTTTATTACTTTGTAAAGTGCCATGTACACTGCTGGCGCTATATAAATGTTTGTTAATAATAATAATAATAATGTTTGTCTGGGTTCTCAAAATCCAGCAAGCCACCAACGTCCTTCTTCCCCTCCCTCCATCACAAGCTTCGAATCCCTCCTCCTCCATCAGGCCCTCCCTAATGCCTCACCCCCATAGACTGTTCCTTTATGCTTCTCCTCCTTCAGGTTTCATCCAGGCTTCCTACAGTCTCATCCCTCAGGATCCCCCTACTCCCTTGCAACTAAGGAGAAATCCAGACGTGCAGCTGGTGGGACCGCTCCCCCGGGCGGAAAACCACAGGCAACACA
Organism: Sphenodon punctatus; assembly: GCA_003113815.1. Taxonomy (NCBI): domain Eukaryota; kingdom Metazoa; phylum Chordata; class Lepidosauria; order Sphenodontia; family Sphenodontidae; genus Sphenodon; species Sphenodon punctatus. The sequence goes on along the minus strand of QEPC01006909.1, from coordinate 1,365,450 downwards.
GCCCGGGTCAGGCCGGGGCCCTGAACTGACATCCCTGTGGCCAGGGAGCCATTCTGCCAGCGGCAAGGCCCAGATAGAGCTGGGAGCACAACAAAGTGCAGGCAGCTGGCCTCGCCCGCATCCTGCTCCCAGCACCCACCCATCCACCATGACGACAGCCAGGGCAGCCAATGAGGCACAGTCCTGGTGGCCCGGGGCAGGTATGACTTGCCGCAACAGATGCACTAGCCCACGGTGGCCTTTAGCCCTGGCTGTGACCTCGGAGATTTGCTGAGGTCACAGCCCGGGCTAACACTCCCTGGGGTCATCTCAGGCCAACATCCGGTCCCCACTCCGAGAGAAAAGACTGCGCGACCAGCGTAACAGAGGAGAGACTGGAACCGAGGCAGGCACCCTGTCTGCTCCTGTGTGCCAAACGTGAGGAAGTGCTCGAAAGATACTTCCTCAGTCTCTCAGGGCTTGTATAAAATTGCCCATCAAAATGGGATGAGGAGAAATGGTGCCTGATCCTGGGAGGCAGCATTGCACTACGTTGTGGTCTGCTGGACCAAGACTGGGCTGCAAGGGAAAAAATAAATTTAAAAAAATACACGGAATATATCCAGGGACCCAAGTTCACATATTTTCTGGAAAACGAGTCCCTGGATACAACCACCAACATGATAGAACCGCCAACAGCTACCATGCATGCCTGGATAGACCTGCCGGCATAGAGTCGGAGCTGGACGGGCCCTTCCGCAGACTCCTAAAAGAATCTGCCCTTTCCGATTTGGGCAACATTTGTGTATCCTACCAGGCTACCAACGTCTCAGGGAATTATTCTCTTCAAAAAGTGTTCTGTTTCTTTAACATAACCATGTCCCATCCTTCCTCAGCTCTACCCCAGGGACCTGTGTTAACTGCGCTGTCTCCACTTGTATCAATAGGGAAAACACAGCAAACATGGGTCCCTGGCTGGGTGTCCCCTTTGTGTCAACCCTCCTAAAAACCTACCTCTTCTGTCAGGCGTTCCCTAGCTCCTCATCCCTATAGATTGCTCACCGATGCTTCTCCTTCTGCTGTCTGCTCCTTCAAGGATCCCCCTCCTTGCAGGCATCGGCAACAATCCCTATAGCCCCCTCCCTTGTCCATCCAAGATTGCAAGCCCCTCGGGGCAGAGACCCATCTCCAACCCTCAGCATCAGGCACATGGCACAGGTACAGAGAAGGGCAACAAAAATGATCAAGGGCATGGAAGGGCTCCTGTATGAGGAAAGGCTTGGTAGGTTTGGGGGCTTCAGCTTGGAGAAGAGACAACTGAGAGGAGATACGATAAAGGTCTATAAAATCATGAGTGGTGTGGAACTAATAAACAAGGAGCAGTTATTTACCCTCTCAGCTAGTACTAGAACTAGGGGACACTCCATGAAACTCATGGGTGGCAAGTTTAAAAACAAATAAAAGAAAATATTTTTTAACTTAGCATATAATTGGGTTGTGGAATCTCCTGCCAGAGGCTGTGGTAAGGGCCAGTACTATAGCTAAGTTTAAAAGAGGTTTGGACATGTTTCTGGAAGATAGCTGCTAATGGACCTATTAGTCAGACAGGCTCAGGGAACATGACGGGAGCTGGGGGAGAAAAACAACAGGGAAGGGATCCCCCATTGCGACCTGTTGGGTGCTTCTCCCAAGCCACCGTGATTGGTCACTGTCGGAGACAGGATGCTGGGCTAGATGGACTATTGGTCTGACCCAGTATGGCACGTCTTATGTTCTTATGGCTGGTTCTAATAAATAAGCAACCACAATGTGTGTGCATTTCTCTCCTCCCCGCCCCCAATACCGGATCGAGTCTTACCAAGTGGAACGCTTCGTGGGAGTGCTGGAAGCTTAGGAGCATGTACTGCAGAACTGAGGCGGCCCCCTCCCTCACAACTGGGTACAGCAACTTGGAGAAGACCTACGAGAGAGCGGGAAACACACACAAGAAAGGAGAAAGGCAAGCGTTCACCCCTTGCCATAAACCGTGGCGGCATAACGCTTTATTAACACTGGTTAAACCGAGGCGACACAACCCAGCACTAAGCTGGCACAGAGGAGGACTGAATTCCAAAGCTCAGCATCTTGCCAGGAGCTGGAACGGAACAGCCGGGATGGCACAATCCGTTTGTGAGGTGCTCGAGTGCTTCCCTGAAGGGACGGACGTTGGTCACTGTCAGGAGGGTAAAACCAGTCGTGGCGGTGGCCTGCTGTGGCCCGCGGGTATCCCGGGTTGTGTTGGTGGCTAGCCCGGGGTCTCACCTCAGCATACAGCTGAAGTAAGAGCCCAAGCTACGGCTCACCCGACTGAGGTAAAAGTAGGCCAAGGCGGGTTAGAACGTTTGTTCTGGATGGTTGGCTCCTCCATGGCGGCCGTTCTTGGCTGCCTGTCATGGGGGAGGGGGAGGCACTGGAAATTGCGTGGGGACAGCTGCCAGCACGTCTGATGCGGCCTCTGCCTGAGCCCGGACACACTCACATTTGGCCAGTGGCCTGAGCCGTCCCCGCCCGTGTTAGTAGCGGGTTCCTGACCTGGGCTGGGCCATGTCGGCAGTGCACCGCCATCATGCATGGCTTTACCTAGAGACAGGCTGTTGGGCTAGATCAGGGATAGATCCAAACACAGAGCCCCAAATGTTAGAGCGGGGCCAGGGGGGACGACAGTAATTTAAGGTTATTATTTCTAGTCCTGCCCTCTGAAGCAATAGAGAACATTTCCTTTACAGCAGCTCTTTAAATATTTGAAGACTGCTATCATGGCTCCCCTTAATCTCCTCTTCGTTAGGCTAAACATACTTGCCTCAAAAGACTTGCTTTCCAGATTTTCCCTGCCCTCTCTGAACTTGCTCTAATTTGTTAATGTCCTTCTTAAAACGAGATGCCCAAAACCGGACACAGTGCTCCGGGCGAGGTCTGACCAGCACAGAACTGGAGGGGAATCATCACTTTCTGGGACTCTGAAATAACGCTTCTGCTAATGCAGCCTAAAACTGCATTCGCCTTTCCTGCGGCCACATCACCATGCTGACTCTTGCTCAGTTTCTGATCAACCACAATCCCAATCTGTCTGACTCATCTAACGTAAAACGATTCAATCTGAACTTGACGTAGAAATTAAATTTTGTGCCCTGCCCTACGCAGGAATAAGACCAGATGATTTCAATGAAGCCATCTGGTTTTGAAATCTCTGAAGGGAGACTGTGCATTGGCCTTGGGCTTTTCAGAAAGAGAAGGCTGATACAACAACTTGGCCTGGGGGAATGGGACATGATCGCACTTGGTAACCAAGTCAATAAAGCTGAACAGCTCGCCCAATTCTAAAATGGCCAACTTCGCTCACTGACTGGAGACAATCTCAACCTAGCTTGACAGCAGAACGCAGACAGTCTCTTGGCTAAAGGGCAAGGGTTTGCTGTAGGCTATTGTATTTAAAGGGCAAACTGACCTTTTCAATTTTCGAGAGCGTGAATTCAATCAAGATGCTGAACTTCTTCACGGCAGCCAAGCCCTTCAGTAACGCAATGATCCATTTGTCGATGTTCTTCCCCAGGGGCCAAGAAACCCAGTCAATCATCCTAGAGCAAGGGAAGAGCATAGCAAGCACAACATTTAACCTGATACATCCTCCAGAGTCCTTCACCAGGATTTTAGATCCATCGGAGAAGGAAAATGGCCCCCAAAAGAGAACAACCCCAGGTTTCCGACTGAGTCAAGCCCACGATGGACAGAATTTTGAAATCGGAGTCAATGTTGTGGGTAGAATTCCGGATCGACCGATGATAATAAGAGTTTTGCCACTGACTGGGCAGGGACCGTGTCTATCTTATTCTTTAAAGCACCAGGTACATCGCTGGCGCTATATAAATGCTTATAATAAAATAATAATAATAGGAGATTTCACTCTCAGTCAAAGGTGAGCAACCTACAGCTACGGCCAGAGACAGAGCACAATGTAAAGGGTGGTGATATTCCTTTAAGAGCAACGGAGAAAAGACTAGGGCTATATTGAGCTGTTTCAGACTCAGTCAAGGGGGCAGTTGGAGCAAGGCTGTTGAAGGGAACAGACCTCCCCAGGGCGACTGGCTGACCTAGGACTGAAGACCCAGAGAAGGCTGGAGAAAAGCCCTTGCTGGAACTGGAGGTTTCTTGGGCTAAACTAGACCAGGATCCAGAGACAAAAACATATCAAATCAGGTGGGATCCATCGAGGCCTACAAGACTTTCTGTTTCTGTTCTGCTTTGTGTTTAGAGGGACAAAGGGTGGGTCCCTCTAAACACTGGGAAAAGCCCTGATTTGGAGCTATATTCCCCCCAATCCATCTTAGAGACAGAGTGTAGCCACAAGCAGTTGATCCCAAAAGGGGCAGGGTTACACCAAAAAGGACTCTCCCATTCTCCTCCAGTCATGGCCACGCCCCATGCAGAGTGTCCTGACACAATGACGCTCTATGGGGCGGAGCCACACCAGAAAGAGGGCGGAAGAGCCTTTTTGTCCCGCCCTTCTCTGTCGTCTCCTTGCCTACCGTCCACTGGAGGGGTCGGGGTAACAAACTCCAGTTTCCCCAGATCCCAATGAATAACTCAGTGGAACTGGAGCTTTACCCAGAGCCCGGAAAGGATGCATGAAACCCCAGAAACTTTGGGCTCGTAAGCCTGCATGTGGGCCCCAAACAGCCAACTTGGTGATCTGTACCCATCGGTGAATTTGTGCGTCTGGAGGGAAATAAGAGCTGCAGCCAGAGCTACCACTAGGGGAGCTACAGAGCAACAACGGGAAGTAGTGGAAGGGTGTTTTAATTATTAGGGTTACCGCCTATCCTATTTCAGAGCAGAGGTTTGGATTAGATCACAGATGAGAAACCTTATGCCCAGGGGCCAAATGCAGTTATTTGGCCCTTGGATCCAGTTGCTCCCCTCACGTGCTGAAAGAGTGAGTTTAGGGGAAGGGAGCCGAGCTGAGGGGATCCACACAAGAACAGGGGGCCGATCCATGGCATAAATTCATTACCTGGACTTTTCCTCAGTTTACTCCTTGAGCACCCCCCACCTTCTACGTGGCCTTTGGAACTTGGTCTAATTTTCAAACTGGTCCCTCAGGGAGAAAAGGTTCTCCCCCCCCCTCCCCCTGCAACAGATGACCTTTGCAATGCCCTTCCAGCCTGCAATTGCACTAATTCTGCGTACGCGGTTTGCAAAGTGTTCCGAGATGAACGAGGATGGCTGCTCTCTGTCAAGCCAAGAGGTTCCATGTACAAAAATAAAAAGCCCCTTTATATGACTAACAAAGCGGTTTCCCTTCAAAGCCTAGATGATGCTGATGGAATGCCTAGCATTTTATAAAGCCACCCCCCCCCCCCAAACGTCCGCCTCCATCTCTCTTAAGGGAGCTTAAATGCATGGCATGGGGCTCTGCTCAACGATGCGGTGGCAATGAGTAATCCTTTACTCAGCAGCCCTCGTGAACAAGAGGATTTGAAAAAGGAAAGGTGCTATTGATTTGCCAAGGGCTATTTTTAGAGCTCTAACTGGAGGGATCGATTGGAGCCTGCAGCGACGCTGGCCATTAACTCCCTGGGACAAGAAAGAAAACGCTAGCTGGAACTGCTCGACATGCAAATAGGCTTACAAAAACAAGCCCTGCAGCCGGCAAAGCAAAGGCGACCTAGGGTTGGAAATAGGTGCCCAGAAGATGTTCTTATCATTAGCAGCTATTAGCCAGACAGGATCGGGGAACACGACGGGAGCTGGGGGGGAAGCAACAGGGAATGGATCCCCCCTTGTGACCTGTTGGGTGCTTCTCCCAAGCCACCGTGACTGGCCACTGTCGGAGACAGGATGCTGGGTTAGATGGACCATTGGTCTGACCCAGTACGGCACTTCTTATGTTCTTAAGATACAGCCTCCTCGGTGACCTCGTTATGACTTTGCAAAGAAAAACCCAAGCTCCTCAGATGCACAGCCTGTGATGGCACAGAGATGCCCCAAGCTACAGCAGATAGAAAAGGGCCTGATCATTCCCTGGAGCAAATGCCCATCCTGTGGCCACTGTCCTGCACGGCTACCCCCGACCTGTGGAGCCACACGGACCGATCATGGTCACTCAGAAACATGGGCGTAAGTCTAGGAAGGGACATATCCCCACAAACTTCCTCCCTCCAGAGTTCTAGGGTCATGCAACCAAGCACCTTCGACAAATCTCAGCCCAAGGCTACCCCACTGTTCAGATGTTCCCCAACTCTGGTTCATGTGAATGAGGCCTAGATGCTCGGAACGAAAGGCAGATGGAAGGATTTTTATTTCCCCCTTGTGCAACTTGCTACCCAAAGGCTGTAGGTCTGATCCACCAGACCCCAAACGTGCCCTGGGTCCAGGGAGAGAATCAGCCAAACCAGGCAAGGCGGTATTGTGTGCAGCAGGGTGGGGGGTCACCGTGTTCCAAACCAACTGGTGAATTTTTTTCCTTACCAAGCTTGAAATGCAATAAAAGGGGTCTCTGACTTTTGAGGGGAGAGGGAGTTCTTCCATTCTTCTTGGAAATCTTGACGCCTTTCCGCCCAAAGAACTTGGTCCCTCTTCCCAGAGTTCCACACTGGGGCATCAAACCTCTCCATCTCAACCTGCTTCCTGCGATGAAATTGCTATCAACGATTGGGTAAAAACAGACGTGACGGTAGCCCGCCGTGGGCCGGGACCCACCGACATGTCTGTTTACACGCTGCCAGATATTAGCCTGGGACCACCCCAGGGCAGGGAGTTGGCTTGCCTGGGCTGCGTCCTCTGAAAGTCTCCAGGGACGCAGCCCCGGTTAAGGGTCGCTCACACAGGTTAACGCGGGCTAGTACGTGCGTTTGGCTCTGCCATGCACGACTCGGGGCCGGGATCACCAAGGCTGAGCACCCCGGCTGGTTGTCAGGGCTGTCCGTCATGGCGGGAGGCGGGGCTGGCTCCCCACCCTACCCAGGCCCCAGCCGCGGGCACATTTGTTTGGTGCCCCTCCCCGACCCGGGCCATTTTGGCTATGGTTTCCCACCGCAGGCTGGGCCGGAGAGCCTACACGCCACTCACACGTCCGTTTTTACCCGTTGCTGCATAGGTCTTCCTCTAGCCCAGGGTGGCCAGACTTCTGGAGCACGTGATTCATATGCCAACCTCAGGCAATCTACCAGAACTCCTCCTGCTGGGTCTGGCACTCCAGGTCTGGATCCCTCCCAAGTCTAGGACACCTCAGTAACTAGTCTCAGGAGTGGAGAGGAACACTTGTTTTACAGAGAGCCTTCCACGCTGCACTGGAGAAGCTGTCCTACACCATCTCCTCCCCAGAGACGCTCCCTGGGGAGCTGGCCTTGCCACCCTCCCCAGAGGTGATCTCCAAGGGGGTTAGTCCCCCTCCCCACACCATGACCTACTCAAGGCTAGCTTGTGATTTACCAGTAGATCATGATCAACCTCTTCGCCGCCCCTGATCTAGACCATGGATAAACATTTATTATTTCACATTTCTATAGTACTTTGAATGCTCAAAGTGCTTTACAATCCTTATCTAGTTCACCCTCCCAACAAGCCTGTGAGGTGGGCCATAATTGTGAATTAGATCCTTGTCCATCCTGGTTGGTGAAAGCCTCCAGGGAGACTTTGGGGCTGGGGCTGGCGAAGTGATCAATGCCTCCCTTTGGGAAGGCAGAATACCAGACTGCCTCAAGGAGGCGGTGGTGCAGCGCCTGCTTAAAAAACCATCATTGGATGCTGACTAGCTCGTTAGCTACTGGCCTGTCTCTAACCTCCCCTTTTTAGGGAAGGTTATTGAACGGGTGTTGGCCTAGCAGCTCCAGGGCCATCTGGATAGCATCGGTTTTCTGGACCCTTTTCAATCAGGTTTCCATTCAGGATATGGCACCGGGACTGCATTGGTGGCCTTGGTAGACGACCTCTGCTGAGAGAGGGATCCAGGACATTCAACACTTTTGGTCCTATTGGCTCTCTTGGCAGCGTTTGATACGGTGGATTATGGGTTGCTTTTTTAATTTTTATTTATTTATTTTCCAAATTTATACCCCGCCCCTCCTGAAAACAGCTCAGGGAGGCTTCCAGCATATAAAATACATATAAAAACAAATATAAAAACAATTTTAAAACATCAAAAATACAATTTAAGTATTTAAAACAGGGCCCCGGGGTCCCATTGAACATTAAACAATAAATCGGGTAGGGGAGATTAAAAAAAAACAAAAAAAACCTAACCCTCCCCCCGCCCCACCCCACCCCAAAGACCTGGGCGAACAGCCAGGTTTTACAACACCGCCGGAATGTCAACAGGCTTGGGGCCAGGCGAGCTTCCTCCGGGAGGGAGTTCCAAAGGTGCGGCCCAGCCACCGAGAATGCCCTCTCCATTGTGGCCCCCCACTTTACGCGGGGAACCTCCAGGAAGGCACCCCCAGCCGACCGAAGGGGCCGCTCCGGGGCGCGGAGGGCGAGGCGGTCCCTGAGGTACGAGGGGCCCAGACCGTGAAGGGCTTTGTAAATCAACACCAAAAACTTGAACCTGACTCGGCACGCTATCGGCAACCAGTGCAGAGTCCGGAGCACAGGTGTAATGTGCTCCTGATGACCCGTCCCCGAAAGGAGCCGGGCTGCCACATTCTGCACTAGCTGCAGCCTCCGAACCAGGAGCAAGGGAAGCCCCATGTAGAGCGCGTTGCAGTAGTCCAGCCTCGAGGTGACGAAGGTATGGATGAGGGAGGCCAGGTCCGGGCCGGAGACGAACGGACGCAGCCTCCACACCAGATACAACTGGTGAAAGGCAGCCTTAGCGACTGCCTCC
>QEPC01006909.1:1307804-1337208 GCA_003113815.1 Sphenodon punctatus | reverse complement strand
CCCCCCCCCCCCCCCCCCCAACATATTCTGGCTGCGAGGGGGTGGGAATACGCAGCCAGAATTTGCACAGGGATTGGCCAATCTGAAAGCTCCGCCCCCTGGTGTGGCTTTGCCAGCAGACACGTGCGTGGATGCAGAGCAGGAAATCAAGCTCTGCATCCATGCGCATGTCCACCGGCGTTTCAGATTGGCCGATCCCTATGCATATTCTGGCTGCGTATTCCCCCCCACCCCACCCAGCCAGAATATTGGGGGTAGGGGGGAATGTCTGAAAGTGGCCTTAGTGGCACAACTGCAGAGCAGCTGCTCAGGTGGAGTGCGCGGGGAGGGGCAGCTCCTAGCCTGGCTACCATGGCAGCTGCCACCATGCACGCCCCCTGCCACGGACGACAAGGGAGGGGGAAAGCGCGCTGGGCTGGTCCTTGAAACGGACATGTCCTGGGTGTGAACGCTGGGGCTCCCCAGCACTTGCAGCCAGCTCCTGTGACTTGCAAAGACCGTGTCCCCTGCTCACAGTGCCTCTGAGTGGGGGGCCCGTATGCTGGTGTGGGTGGTCGCGCCAATTCATGTGGGGCAGGGGATGCGTGGGTGCCCACTGCCACACACTTTTTTTGCTTGCCCCGCATGGTGCACTCTGGATTTCTTGGCAGTGCTCGGTGAGTGGCCGGGAAGAGTGGGTGCTTCATGGCCCATGGGAGCGCACATCCCCTGCTCCACCTTCAGACGGGCAGTCGGGTGAGTGGCTCCCGGGTGCCCATGCGTGGTAGCATCTCTTTTAAAAACACCCTCTCTCTCAGCTGCAGTTCCCTATCTGTAAAATGAGAATAGCAATGACCTACCGTCACAGAATAGTTGTGACGAAGAACTAGACAGGGATTGTAAAGCACGCTGAAAGTGCTGGTTAAATAATCATTTAGCAAAGAGACTCAAAACACTAGCAACCTGGCCTCCCAACACTCCAGATAGGATTAAGATCTCCATTTTACAGATAGAGGAAATGATGTACCAAGAGGTTAAGTAACTTGCCCAAGGTGACATAGAAAGATCTGTGGCAGAGCTAGGAATACAGGACCCAGCTTCTGTTACTCTGATTTTCTGAACTCACAATCTGTCACCACCCCCATTAAACTCATACGAAGAATAATATACTTCCACATATACAAAACCATTCACAAACATTCAGTGTCCCCCAAACCACTCAGATAAAACAGACTGCTGCAGCATATTCTTGAATTCCCTACTCTAACTACTACATGATGCTGTTCCAGGTTGCCCTTCTTCATTCTCTCAAACGGGCTAATCTCCCTTTTGTTCCCCAGCCCTGCTCTGCCCTCCTCCCAAAAAAGACAAGCCAGTCCATACCAGCAGGCAGCAAATCCTCTGCTTCTTGTGCTGAAGACCCTTTGGACTCTGGGTCCTTGGAGCCTGCTTTAATCAGCCTTGACCTTCAAACTGATGTCCTTTCTGTTGCTATGAAAACAAATCCCCTCCTCTGGGTTTGTCTTTTTTCCCTTAGGTATTTATAAAGTAAAGCATCGCTACTCCTCTCTCCCAGAAGATTTCTCTCTACCAGTAAACATCATAATGCAAAGAATTGGATGGGAGGAGGCATTCTTCTATTAAACCATCCTGATGCAAAAGCCACTGCTGGAATCCATCTGATGTTGCTTACAACCCTCCACAACGCAGCTGCCTTCCAATGTCTGGGCTAAGAAGAAGCCAGAGGGTCTCAGTTCAGATCCATATTTGCCTCCATCCCACAGAGGTCTTGAGTTATCGCTACCCATTTATCCCTGCCATACCACAGGCATCAGAAAGGCAAAGTGGAGAATCAATGCAGCAAACTTTATGCTGACTAAAGCAAAGAATATCCATGGCCTCAATCCTCAAACCACTTACTCCATAGTTTGGGATTCCTCTGGAGTAAGTGATTTGAGGACTGCAGCCTGAAACATTCCAAGACTCCTCTCTGTATTATTATTATTATTATTATTATTATCTATACAGCTCAAGCATATACAGTAATTAATTCTGATTTTGACCTCTAGGCAGGCCCCTAACCTCGAGGGGGGGGTTACAATTGGATACAGTCAGTATTAGAGTAATATAATTGGGCACATCCTCTTATCTGAACCCTGGCAAGTGGATAGCTACAAAGATTCAAGCAGTGTTTTGTCATCTCACTTACTTGAGAGTAGTCCAGCTGACTATTCTGGGGTAATTATTATATAATAATTTATTATTATTATTAATAATAATAATTAATAATAAGTATTTATATAGCACTAGCATCATACCCAGTGTTTTACAATCATCACTTATAGACACAACAGACTATACTAGAGCCTAGTAGGGCTTTTTCTGTTTACACTGCGCTCTGCATTCCCAAGTTAGTGAGGTATTTTGCCATCCTTCATACACTGACATACAAAATTCCTTCCCAATCCTTGCAGTTGCTTTCCTTCAAAAATCCCACTGAAGTCGAGGAAGGAGAAAGACTGTTGTTGATCTCATTTTCATTGCCCCATGTCACCTTACTCCAGGGCCACACCATGAATTAGTGTCACCCTTGACTCTCTCTCCCCTAATGACTCACAAGCTACAACCTCTTTCCCCCAACGCTTGGCCCCGATGGAATAAAAACATTTGCCCAAGTTGGCCACCCCTCTTCAGAAGAAACCTGCTCGACTTGCAAGCGGCTTCATGCGATGGTTAGGAAAATACAGATACACCCCCCTACCTTTCTGTGGCCACCAGAGAAATCTTCCCAAGCATCCTTAGCACCCCGCCCTCTGCAATCCTGCTTGCCATGCAGCTTCCTTGTTGCACTGCAAACAAGCCGCCCAGAAGCGGCTCAACATGGTTGCTAATGCTGCAGCAGAGTTACACAGTGCCAGGGGCTGCAGCCAGCATCTACTGCAAACCTTAGGCGCTGCTGGTGCTGGTAATGTTCAGCAGCAATTCCAGGGCTACGTCCCCTTTAACACCAGCTGATGTGTTACACGGTCTGCCCCCCCGAACGCTTTCTGGGGATTGTAGTTCCTTCTTTCATCAGCCTGGCTAGAGAGGAGGTGTCCTGGGAACTACAAGTCCCATGAAAAGTAGCGGACCTGGCTGAGTCTTTCCCTGCTTGGGCACTTTTTTTTTTTTTTTTACCTCTTTCACCCCATTTCTTTCCTCCAGCGCCTGGAAAAGGGGACTGTGCGGACTTAGGGGGAGAAGGTGAGTGGGGTATGTGCGCGCACAAAGGGGAGTTCACATTGATGCAGCCCCCAAGGAAGAGGGTGCTGATCAGTTGGACCGGATCTGTAATGTGCATTTAGGCTTGACTCTCCCTGGGGATGGGGCGGGGGCGCCTTGGGCTAAGCCACTAGGCCTGTGTTCTGTCTGTCCTTCCTGGAGGCATGGGGACTGCAACCCCCACCCCGAAGAGCGCTAGCTCGGGGAGGGGGGGGCGCAGAGAAAATGCAGGCCCTAGGCCATCTCGGCCATCTTCCCAACACCGAGGATGAGTTACCATCATCCCCATTTTTCAGAAGCGACGACTGAGTCATGCTGCTAGAGCCGGGACTAGAACCCATGCGTCTGGATTCCCAACCCCCTTGCTCTATATCTGCCAGGTGATGTGGAAGTGAGCGGTAGCTCGTAATGCTAGAAGGAAATAACCAATGTTTCATGCTAATTCTTCTGGAGTGTCGAGGCTCCTTTCTCTTATTACAGCTTTCTCCAGGGTGCCCAGCGTTTTGTGGACTGAAATGCTACTGACCAGCTTAGTTGGGGTTTTTTAGTCCAATAATTCCTGTGCCCTTGGCACACTTTTCTTTTTGACTCTGCTCGCACCCCCTTAAGCCCCTTGATAACTTTTTTCCCCAGCAGCATAAGTGGAAGGAGAATTGACCCCTGGGCTTATATAGGAATGTTGCTTGGGTTTTACATTGGTGTAAAGCAAAAAAGTGGGGAACCTTTTTTTCTCTCTCTCAGGCCATTTTGACTATTAGTACAAGCTCCGTGTGCCAGATCGGAATTGTGGGCAGAAGTGTTTAAGTAGCGTGCTGAGAATGGGGAAACGAAGGGAGAAGGTCCAGATCGTAGATTGGTGCCACCATGGAGCCAGCCCCAAACCTTGAGCATGATCACATCTCCACTCTTTCCCCTGAGCTCACTCTTTCGGTGCTTGGCGTCAGGGGCTGGATCCCTGGGTTGGATCCAGGAATTGGAAAGGGGACAATTAAAAACCAGCAGCCCATGGGTGAGAGGTTCCTAACCCTTGATGTAAGGGAAGAGGCAGGCAGATGCTCATGGTGACAGGGTAGTGTGGTGTAGTGGATAAGGGGCTGGACTTGGGTATGGTGGAGAAGGGGCTGGACTTCCACCTGGGAGGCCAGGGTTCGAATGAATTCACTAGATTGGCTAGCCAATGAATTCACTAGATGGGCTTGGGCAAGTCACGATCTCTCTGCCTCAGTTCCCCCTCTGTAAAATGGGACTATGTATGTCTGTCTTTCCCTGTGTGTTCCCCTCAACCATGCCTGTCTTAGATTGTAAGCGTACTGGGCAGGGACCTGTCTCTGAAAAGCTTCATAAGCCTAGTAGTACTATAGAAATTATTAGTAGCAGTAGAGCAGCTTTTCTTTTTTGTGTTGTGAGTTCATTGGGTAGCACCCAGTTCTTGTCTCCAAGTTCTCACTCTGGTAGTGTGGTGAAAGCTGAACTGAACATGGGGGCGGCTGGAGAGGCAGGCAGGGGAATCATGCGAGTAGGCCCGATGGAGTTTCCAAGCCTGACCTGGAGTTCAGGTTGGCTGCCAAATACTTGGGCTGAGTGGGGCCAAGCATTGGGCTGTTCAGGGTCAGAGCCTGGAGCAAAGGAAGCTGTGAGCTGCAGGTAGGTGGGAGTTGCTGAGATCTGGGACCCGAGCTGTTAGTAAAGTTGGATGTTAAGCAGAGTCCCGAATTGGTCTGGTTGTTGCTCCAGGTACACGTCTCTAGGGGAGTGGGAATCTCTCTCTCTGCCTTTGCCTGTACCCCCAGCGGGGCGGATTTCCCCGCTCAGCCTTACCTCCCAGGGGCCTGCCCAGCGAGGTGATCCCAGTTTGGGTGTGGGCCTGCCTGGGCACCAGGACACAGGGGGCTGGGGCCCGCTGAGGCGAGTGGGGGTCCGTGACAGGTAGTGATAACCTTTGGGCTTCAATGGGACTATTTCGGAGCGGATCGTGGCAGATGGGTGTAAAGTAGGGACCCGTGTTCACTGCATTTTCCCCATTGCAGTGAATCAGGGTAAAGCAGTGGGCAAGGGCCAAAAGATCAATTAGTATGAATGCAAATTTTGAAACAACTGTCAGCTTGGCCTCTGCCCTGCCTGAACGGGGTTAACCAGCAGGATGTGGCAGAGCACAGTTCTACCTCGTGCTCAATCCAGGGAAGACTGAGGTGATGCTAGTGGGAAAGGGCAGCTGAACAAGTCTGCCCCGCCTCTCACGGGCCCCTGTATGTTGTGGAGGTTCAGGTGGATGTAGTAGATCAGGTAAAGAGCTTGGGCATCGTTTTTGGCAACGCTCTTTCCATGAAAACTCGCGTATCGCAAATTTACAATCCATTCTCTCCTCTGCCCTGAAATTGACATGCCCAGAGCCTGGCAGTGAAATCGATAAGCCCTGAAGCCCCGTCACTGAAACTGATAACTCCCAAACAAACCTAGGGATTTCCTTGATTAATCATGGAGACGAGAACTAGAGTGACCTCTCCCAAGTTCCCGTGTCTCTACAGCAGCCTGGCTGACCAAATGTCCACTGGCAGTCTGGTATCACTGATCAGATGTTGAGTCTGTAGCATGTTTTCAGCTGCTTATGGGTCTCCCAAGGAATTCCCTGGCTGGACGTGAATTTCCCAGGCTGCAAACCCATGTTCGCTCCGTGATTTATTCCCGAGTTTCAGCGAACAAACCTAACGCTTGTCCCCATGTTGGGCCGCTGGAATGGTGGCATGATGTGTTACCTGTAGAGACACCCATGACATCCTGGAGGGGGATTTTAAGGTTGGAATGTAGTTGTCTACATGGAACTTGGCCAGAGAGTTGGCTGACACAATGCGGTTTACCAGAACTGTAATTAAACTGTGATGTGGGGTGGGGGCTGCGTGGACATGCCAGAGGGAGACGTGCTGTTCTTATCGGTCATGACAAGGAGAACTGGATCCATCCCTCCAACACTTCCACACTACTGCTACTAATCATTTCTTTTGCACTGCTAGGTGTGTACAGCACTTTACAATCATGGATTTTCTGAGTTGGGTCCCTGCCCAGTGGGCTTACAATCTAAAACGGACAAGGAGATCACACAGGGAAAGATGGACAGACACCCATTCCCATTTTACAGATGGGAAACCGAGGCTGAGAGGTGGTGATTTACCCAAAGCCACCCAGTGAGTTAATTGGCTAGGGTGAGATTCAAAGCCTGGTCTCCAAGGTCCAAGTCCAGCACCTTATCCACTGTACCATACTGGCTCAAACGGTTCATTTGCTTGGCGAGTTGATTGTAGAAATCAAGGGGAATGGCGCCTACCCCACAGATCTTCAGTGGGGTGGGGCATATTGGCAGAGCTAAACACCCACCTGTGGGGCTTTGAAATAAGGGATCTTATCTTGTGAGGGGTATCGAGCGACCCTCTGGCAAGACATTCCATAGGTTAACTGTCTCTCTGATACTTCTGCTTGGATGACTCGCTGCCAACTCAAGCTTAATATGGCCAAAACTCAAATCCTAATTTCCCCCTCCTACTTCCCTCTCGATTTCCATTGAGGGTGGCCCTACCCAGCCTGACCCGCAGGTGTGTAGCCTGGGATTCATCCTTGACTCCTCCTCTCCTTTAAGCCTCAGATTCAGGTTGCTGCCAAATCCTGTCACTTTGTATAATATTGCTAAAATCTGGCCCTGCTTTACGGTTTCGCTGCAAAACCCCTAGTCCACGCTCTAGTCACCTCCTGCCTTGACAACTGTAACTTCCTCCTTACTGGTCTCCCCTGCTCTGATTTCGCCCCCTTCTCTCCATTCAGCACTCTGCTGCCAAGGTCATCCACCTTGCCAGTCGCTTTAACCACATTTAGCCCTTCCTCCCTGCCCTACACTGGCTCCCCCCTAAGGGAACGTGTTCAGCACAAGCTGTTGATCTTCATCTTCAAGGCTCTTCATGGCCTTGCTCCCCCCTATCTCTCCACTCTTGTAACCCACCACGTTCCTACCTGGGAGCTTCGCTCCTCCTCTGCCCCCACCCTCACCTGCTCCTGGATCCTCTAAACATCTTTGCCTCTTCTCTCTTGCTGCCCCTCCATGCTTGGAACTCCCTCACTGGATACATTCGTCCTGCTCTTTCCCTCCCAGCTTGCAAATCCTTCCTGAAAACCTGCCTCTTCCATCAGGTTTTCCCTGGCTTGTCATGAGTGAAATTGCGTCCTCATCCCTTCCCTGCTCCGAATCTCTTCCCTGTAAGTTAGCTAATCACAAGCACCTGCACTTTCTCAAACTCATGAATATATCCCTGTCTCTTCTGATGTTCACCTCTCCCTCATCTCTCCCTTCCTTGTTTCTCTTAAGATTGTAAACCCCTTGGGGCAGGGACCTGCCTATAACTACTGATTGTACAGTGCCAGGTACCTTGCTGGTGCTATATAAATAAATAATCATAATTAATAATAGTCCATTGAATGAAAAAGTACCTCCTTTTTATTTGTTTTAAATCTGTTGCCAGCTAATTTCATTGTGTGTCCACCTAGTTCTAGTATTATGAGAAGAAGTAAATAACAACTCCCTATTTACTCGTTCCTCTCAGGATTGTTTGACTCAGGATTCCATAAACGTTGAACACCTCTCTGCTGGGTTGTCTCTTCTTGAGACCGAACCTATTCAGCCTCTCCTTATACAGAAGTCATTCCCTGTTTCCCTTGCGGCCCGTCTCTCCACCTTTTTCAGTTCTACTATGTCCTTTTTAGATGAGGCGATCAGAACCGCACCCAGTATTCAAGGTGTGGGTGCACTGTGGATTTATATAGCAGTACTGTGGTATTCTTGGTTTAATTAATTAAATAAATAAATACATTTTCTATCCCTTTCCTAATAATTCCTAGCATTCTCCTTGCCCTTTTATTTATTTATTATTTATTTTATTATAATTTTTTTTACCCCACCCCTCTCACTCAAAGGCGACTTTTGACTGCTACTGTGCATTGTGCTGATGGTTTCCAATGAGCTATTCACAATAACTCCAAGGTCTTACCCAACGTTATGTAATGTGTAATTAGGATTATTTCTTGTTCCTAGGTGCATGACTTTGCACTTACCAACACTGAATTTCATCTGCCATTTCATTGACCATCCATGTAGCAGTACAAAATTTGAAATGACATCCCTTTCTTCTAAAATATTTGCGATTACCATTACCAGTTTGAAAGAAGTGGGGACAGGCGAGAGCATAGTAGCTATGACCAATTCATCTGAGGTTCTCATGCAGAATGTACACATAGACAAATAGGTGATTAGCACCCACTGAAGACTTGCTAAGTGCCACAGTGAGTCTGTTCAGCACCGGGGCCCATTCCAACATAGCTATGTCTTGGGGAAAGGAGAGGCTTCGGGTTCATTCACACAACACTCTTCTTGAGTAGGCAGTGGTCTAAACCCAACTTCTGAATGTTGTGTGCAACCCTTACAACTTTCTGTGCTCCTTCATGTCTTCTCTGTCACCTGATGCAAGGGCTGTGCCATTAAAATACAAGGAAATCTGAAATTACGTGAATGCTTTGCTACTGGACAAGGCAAAAGCAGATTAAGGAACAAGTGGTACATTTGTAACGGGGAGGGGGGGGGAGGTGTTTTGTGAGTGAGTCCATTCTTCACCCCTTGCCTTGGCAATACACACACACCCCGCGAGCAGTTTGAAAGCACCTGACTATCTCCTTATCCCTCGCTTCATGTCCTCTGCTGCCTATTGAGATTTCTCTTGCTGAGGAGGGGGTGAGGGTGAACAAGTTCTCTTAAAACCCCACCTGAAGTTGCTGTTCAAAGCAGTGTACTGAGAAGTGAAGTGGTCTCTTGTGGCTTCTTGCATTTACAGCGGGAGCGTACAGTACGTTCTGGCCCTGCTCTGTAGGGAGGCTGAGGCTCAGAAGTACAGCCTGACAATTGGCCCCATTAATCCACTTCAAGCCTAAATTGCCCTCTTCTGGAGACAGAATTGTCTAGTATCTTAAGCAAAAGGTTGGGAGTCAGAGCTGCTCCCTGCGTTGCCTAGGTTACAACAGATGTCCCACCAGCCCAGAACTGGGATGGTTTTTAAAAGCCTTTTCGCCCCCCCCCCACCTTCCTACACAGTGCTCTGCATCTCGGAAGGCAGAGCACAGAATCCCACCCAGTCAATTTTGTCCCCGTAGCCAAGCTTCCCAAAGCGCCTTTCAGTACCGTGGTTGATTAACCTGGGTGGTAAGCAAACAGTATCCCCTACTTTCTACATGAGAGGAGGGGGACAGAGGTCACACAGAACTGCAGTGGCAGAGGAGGGAAAATATCTTCTACAAAAGGATGGACAACGAGGGTTGCTGCCTCCCTCTGGGTGGAAATCCAGAGGAGGTGGAACTATGATGGAAAGAGGGGCCGTCATCGTCGCATTCCTTCCTGGCAGGGGGCAGGACCAAGTGAGAAAAGGGGAGGGGCAGAGAGACTGCCACACCCCTTTTATTATTATTATTATTATTATTATTATAAACATATAGCGCCAGTCATGTGACCTGGTGCTGTACAGAACATAGACTTAGACGCGGTCCCTGCCTGTGGCTTACAATCTAAAAGACAAAGGGGGTTCAATGTAACCCCCTCCTTGCTGAGTGTCATGAGATCCCGGTGCTCCGTAGGGACGCAGCCACATTGGGAAAAGGATGTGAAAGTTCCTATAGTCCACTGTCTTCCTGACACAGTTGCCTCCTGCCGCACTCTGATTCTCCGGGTTAGCTATTGACTATGGAGAAATTGGCTTCCTGGGGAGCCCTGAGTGGTGGCAGCCCTATGAAGAACCCCAGACAAGGCCCAAGGAGAGAAATTTGGAGCCCTGGTACAAACTGGTAGCTGGGAAGCCCCCCCCCCCCCTCATCCTCCAACATAGGTTTTGAAATTTATGTTGGTACCTTATTTACACACGTTATTTGTAAGTATTATTTTACTTATTTTAAGAAAGAAAATTGCTTGGGAGCCCAGTACTACTCTCTCCTCTTTTCCCCCTCCACATTCGACTGCCCTCCCTCAGTCTCGGCAAGCCTGCCACAGCCCAGCGATGGCTTTTCTTTTGCCTCCTTTTAAATCCTGGATCTGGCCCCTGGATCCAGGCTGTACTTTCTTGCACTCAAGGAACATGCTCACCTGGGTGGCAGCAGAGCTGAGTGTGTTTGCTCCAGGATAAGGGCTGGATCCGCAGGCCAAATCCACATTCCAGACCCTCCCCTCTCCTGATCGTCCACCCAACCATGCACTCTCTCATCTTGCCTTCCCTGCATCTCCTTTTAAAATAGGCAGCATGGCCTCCAGACGAAAGGAGGCTCCTTGCTCCTGTTTGGAAGGCCCCTACCTATACCAAAAGCGTGGAACGACCCATGTGAAATGCCATAGATGTGTTTTCACCCTTTGTACCTGTAGCAGCGGCATTTCCTCCAGCCCTGGCTTGAGAGAGACTAGGACAGGGCTTGGGCTTCTGGGGCTAGACCAGGAGCATACTACTACTTATCATTTCTGTAGTGCTACTAGGCGTACACAGCACTTGACGATCACAGGTTTTCAGAGACAGGTCCCTGCCCGGTGGGCTTACAATCAAATATGGACAAGGATGAGAGGAACACACAGAGAAAGACGGAGACACACATATATTCCCATTTTACAGATGGGGAACTGAGGTCGAGATGATGTGACTTGCCCAAGGCCACCCAGTGAGTTCATGGCTAGGGTGAGATCCGAACCTTGGTCTCCCAGGTCCAAGTCCAAGCATGTGAATCGGATATTGCGATCAGCAGCATCCCCAGCCACCTCCCCACCTGCATCAGCCCCGTGATGTCACTAGGATCAGAAAGGGGGTTGTGGTCATGTAGGAAAGGGGCAGAGCATCCACTTTGCCACACCCCTTTCCAAATGACATGATGCTTGGAAAGGGGCGTGGTCACACAAGAAAGGGGTGTGGCAAAGGGGCACATTCCCCCCCCAAAGTAAGCTCTACTGTAGGGTTGCCAAATAGGCACATTTTTTCAGGACACTTATGAAAAATACATGTTGCAGGGCCTGCACTGGCACCTAAGGCTACTAAGATGCCAGTGTCCTGGAAAAACTTGCATATCTGGCAACCCTATTCGACTGGCGCCCTTGTATGTAACAAGTCTGATGATAACAGCAGAACAGCAACTGCTTATTCCACAGTACAGTAATTCCTGAAAGGTCTCTACTCTGGCCAGTCAGAAGGGGCCAGTTGGGCAGCTTCCTTTCTTTGGAAGCACAATGTTTATTGCTACAAGCAGCAGCTCCCTTGTACCTCCACAAGCAGGGACTGATAGTCTAGCCAGAGCTTTCTGCTGATTCCAAAATGTTCCTTCTTCCGACTGTATCGGAATGACATGAACAGCAACAAAAGGGGAACTGTTGATTCGAATGGACTCTGGGACGCAGCCGAGAGAAACGAGATGGAACTGAGAGAGGGGAAAGGCAGGGGGCCAGATCCTTGGAGTAAATCAGTGTAGCTAGCCTCGTTTTCTTGCATGGAGCTACAAAATCCTTTATCCGCCCTAGTCAATCAATGGCTTGGCACCGTACTTCTCAACTGTCCTGGATTTTTCAGGACAGCCTTGAGTTAACACCTCTTTTGTTATCTGTCCGCAGAGAGGGCGGGGTGGGGAGAGACAGCCACTTGCACGCCCTCAATGGGACAAATCAGGGTGTCCTGGAAAATCCAGGACACTTGAGAGGGATGTTTGGTGCCCGTTGACTTTCATGGTGAAAGATTGCGCCCTGGGTTGCACAAACTGAAGCTCTGGCCTTAAAAGGCAGGAAGTGTTTCCAAAGGGTGACGCCTGTTACCCTAAAGCAGGGGTGGGGAACTGTCTCCCTTCCATGGGCTACTTTGAAGACCAGTACACGCTCCGAGGGTTGCATAGAAGTTGGAGGCAGGGGTGCACTCAGGAAGAGGAGGGTCCAGATCATATAGATCCGTCTTCTCTCCTCATTTGCCGAGCCTCATCTCTGCACTCTAGCCCTGAGCTCAGTCTTTTCTTGCTGGGGGGGGGGAGGTAGGAACTGGATCCGGGGCCCAGATCCAGGAATTGGAAAGGAACCAGTTGAAAACTAGGCTGTGAGCCATATTTGGTCCCCGGGCCTGAGGTTTCCCATCTCTGCCCTAAAGGGAAGTACTGATATTTGAAATCCTGTAGAACCCCTCTCCATTATTGTTTGGAACTCAAACTGGGAATGGCTTTCTTGGTGAGGGAGGGTGGGGCATGGAGGTTCTTGACGCAGGGTGGACCAAGAAGGAGCAGGGCTTGCAAACCTTTAGATCCAGATTCCTGACTGAACAAGGGGGAAGTATGAAAAGGGGGAGGAAGGTGAAGATGGCAGAGTAGGGGAGCAAGGTTATCTCAAGAGTAGGGAACCTTTTTCCTCTCATAGACAGATCCCTGTCTCTCCTTCTGTTCCCTTCTCATCTCATCTCCCTTGTTCATTCTAGATTGTAATCTCCTTGGGGCAGGGACTTGTCTCTAGTTAGCGACTGCTTAGTGCCAGGTACATTGCTGGTGCCATATAAATACTACTAATAACAATAAATTAAAAACAACAGTGAACCAGACTGATGCTTCCCCAGATTTCAGTAGGAAATGGCACCAGCTCATAGGCTGCTTCAAAAATGAGTACAGCGCCATGGGCCAGCTGGGCGTTAAGGGTGGGGGTGCTTAAGGGAGTGCTGAGGAAGGTTCAAATTCCAGCTTGTCTAAGACCACCCAGTGAGTTAATGGCTTAGGCCACTTTCAGACATGCCCCCCCCCACGCATGTTTGGGCTGCGGCAGGGGAATGCACAGCCCGAATATGCGTGGAAATCAGCCAGTCCGAAAGGGCCCCCCCGTGTGACTTTGCCGGCAAAGCTGTGCGGGATGCAGAGCTCAATTTCCTGCTGGCAAAGCCGCGCGGGGGGGTGGCCTTTCAGACTGGCCGATCCCCGCGCATATTTGGGCTGCGCATTCCCCCCGCAGCCCAAATATGCGATGGGGGGGCCGTGTCTGAAAGTGGCCTAAGTTGCTATCTCTCTGTGGTTAGAGATCTTGGTTCCTCATCTGTAAACTATAGGAGTAAACTTCCGGAATAATAGAACGGTTGAGTTGGGAGGGACATAAGAACATAATAAGTGCTATACCAATGGTCCATCGAGCCCAGCATCCTGTCTCCGACAGTGGCTAATCAAGGGCTATCCAGTCCAACCCACAGCAAGAAAGGCTATCCCAGGGGTGGGCAAAGTTGAGAGCCACTCCCATTTACCACAGTAGGGCCAAAGAGCTGGATGTGGCTCCCAGTCACCGTTTGCCTGCTTTTAGCCTATACCTAAAACGTTCGTGAAAGGTGCCTGCACAGTCTTATCTTGAAAATCTCCAGGGAAGGAGATTCCACTGCCTTCCTAGGCAGCTTGTTCCACTGCTGAACTGTTCAACCAGCTAAAATTTAACCTAAACCTGTAGGGAGTACAGGAGAAACACCTAGGAAGGGTGTGGTTCAGGCAAAGGGTGAAGGGGGGGAACTACTGGTAGGACAAACAGGCCTAGGGAGTGGGGCCAGAGGCTAAGGCATTGCCCCAGAACGCTGGGGGTTAAAGATCCACGGGACCTTACAAAACCAACCTTTCTGCAATTTAAACCCCTTGCATCTTGTCCTGTCTTCAGTGGCCAAAGAAAACAAATATTATTTTTTTCAAAAATTGCATTATTTTAGATATCTGATAACTGTCAACATGTTCCCCCCCTTAATCTTCTGTTCTCTAGGCTAAACATACCCAATACCATCATCCTTTCCTCATATGATTTGTATTTCAGTCCCTTGAATAATAATGACCCACCTGATGGGGTTGTTGTGAGGGTGAATTAGATAAGGATGGTAAAGCACGCTGGACACTAAGGGGGCTATAAGAATGATAAATAATAATCAGGGACCCCTGTTGACGGCATTTTGCCCATTGTCGTCAATGGGGGAAATGCCATGAACACTGTTCCCTGATGATAAAAATTCCTAATGTGCAAAAAAGTTGCCGAATGCTCAAAAATCCAGTGTTGGTTGTCTTCCCCCAGGAGTATTCACAGCATCGTGACCCTTGATACCATGTCGGAGCCCATCACTCTGAACGTCGGAGGGAAGCTGTATACCACTTCCTTGTCTACCTTGACTAGTTTCCCAGATTCCATGCTGGGTGCGATGTTCAGTGGGAAAATGCCAACCAAGAGGGACAGCCAAGGCAACTGCTTCATTGATCGAGATGGCAAAGTTTTCCGCTACATCCTCAACTTCTTGAGAACTTCCCACTTGGACCTCCCCGAGGACTTACAAGAAATGGGCTTGCTCCGACGGGAGGCGGACTTTTACCAGGTCCAGCCACTGATCGAGGCCTTGCAGGAGAAGGAGGTGGAGCTCTCCAAAGCTGAGAAGAATGCCATGCTCAACGTCGCCCTAGATCAGAGGACTCAGACGGTTCACTTCACGGTCAGGGAAGCTCCTCAGATCTACAGCCTCTCTTCCTCCAACATGGAAGTCTTTAACGCCCACATATTCAGCACCTCGTGTCTGTTCTTGAAACTTCTGGGCTCTAAATTGTATTATTGCTTCAATGGCAACCTCTCGTCAATAACCAGCTACTTGCAAGACCCCAACCACTTGACCTTGGATTGGGTGGCGAGCGTGGAAGGTCTGCCAGAGGAGGAGTACACTAGGCAGAATTTAAAGCGGCTGTGGGTGGTGCCGGCTAATAAGCAAATTAATAGCTTCCAGGTGTTTGTGGAAGAGGTGTTAAAAATAGCCCTGAGTGATGGGTTTTGTGTCGACTCCTCTCACCCCCACGCTTTGGATTTCATGACTAACAAGGTTATTCGGCTAATCCGGTACAAGTAAAAATGTTCTGTTGATGACGTAACGCAGTAATGGCGTAGATGCTGACCTGGCACAGGTCCAGTGTCTTGTTTTTGGGGGAGCCGTTTCAAGACACGGTTAACCCGACACTCCTAACGCACAACCGTGGGCTGATAATCATTAAGAATCACTAACAGTGAGTCGGCTTTCCTTTTTAACGTGCTTTCTAAGGGGTCCTTTCAGAATCTGGTCTACATTTTTAGAAGGAAGGAGCGTAATCTAGTGGGTTGTTCTGGGGACTAGGAGTTAGTACTTCTTGAATTCATTGCTATCGATTACAAGCGAATAGTCCCCAAACCTCTCTCTGCCTCCGTTTTCACCTTGGAAAAGGAGGCTGAGGATACTTCACCTACATCGCAGAGATGCTGCGAGGCTTACATCATGCAGGTGTGTGAAACACAGGGAAGGTTGCTGCAGAGATGCAGAAAAGGCTTGAATTTCTTCTGACTTTCACCTGGGCAGAGTGACTGTCAAATGCTACACAACCAGCACCATTCCAGTCCCTTCGTTAAACACAATGTGAATAAATCAATCGGTGGATCAAGGCAGTAGACATCCAGGACCAGCATGCTTAAGCCAAAGACTTCCCTGCCTCTCAGTGAGGGCAACCCTGTTCTCTGAAATGAGTTCCAAACCCTGTTCTTCCGCTTCTGCAGCCATGATTTGGGTAGCGCCGTTTGCATCGCAAGCGACAAAGGAGCCCATTGCTGTGGCAGAGAGAATAGCGCTGCCTATGAAGTGAGGAGAAGGAAGTTACTTTTAAGTGTGCTGCTGGACTAACCGACTGCATTAAAGGCAAATCCATCTGTTTTTTTCTTGTAAGGGTGTGTGTGTGTGTGTGTGTGAAGGAGACACTCAAAGACCTAAGTGAGAGGGCAGTCCAATGTGTGTGTGTATAAAAGCATTTGCCTTCGCTTTGCGTGCCTCTCCCTTTAAGACAGAGGTTGAGAAACCTTTCCCTTCTGTGGGCTGCTTTGAAAAGTAGTCGCTCTGGGCCAGACAGGCATTGGGGGGCGGATATGCTCAGGATGGGAACAGGAAAAGGAGGGTTCAAGTCCTGGATCTCTGCCGTAAATCCATTCCCTAGCTTTGAATGCATGCTCTCATCTCCACCCCATTTCCCCTGAATTCACATTTTCAGTGCATGAGGGTGAGGAATGGATCCACAGGTCAGATCCAGGACATGGGAAAATAAAGAATCGTGGGCCAGAGTCCCAGCCCTGCACTAAGAAATGGGAAGTACTGCGCTAAGCACGGACTGGCTTCCTGAACAGAATCCTTGTTATCTATAATGATTTGTCGACTCTTTTTCAAGCTAGACCAAGTCTCTCTGTTGCCATTGCCTGGGCAGTTAATTTATTATGCTGGTGAAAGCAGAGTAGGCTTTAATTGGAGATCAACCAGGACAGCGCCCTGTACAGAAACGTTTGTAATCTTTCAAAACCCGCTCTTTCCTGCTCTTGCAGTTCTTCCTTGCAATTTCTATCCCATTCCTGCCTGCACACATCTCAAATGCCACAGCAGAGGCCGATTTTAAACCTGCTGAATCTGAGCCCAAATGCAAATATCTTCCCGAAGAAGAAAAACATCCAAGCTAAATATTTATACAACAGAGAAACCCAAAGAAAAGGAGGCTGAACGGTGAAAAACCCCAAGATGATAGTCCACACCAGGTGGGGGTGAACCTGACCGTTGATTAGGTGTTTGCTTCCACCGGACATGGGGTCACCCAGGGCCGGCCTTACCACAGGGTGGCCGTCCCGGGCCCCGCTCTTTCTGAGGGCCCCACAGTGGCCTCTGTTTTCACCAGGACGGGTTGTGGAAGCACCACTCCCTCTCAGTGGGGCCCCAAACATGACCAGCTTCAGGGCACCGCAGAGGTTGCACCTTATCTTCGCTGTGGATCCCACAAATCCTAAGGCTGGCCCTGGGGCCACCACCCACCAGGCCCGCAGCCCCCACTCGTGGCAAGGTCTCGGAGAATGTGGAGCCCGCCATGCAGGCGAATGCAGACTAATGGGCACCCACGTGTCAGTGTCTTGTCGATTAGGCTGCGTGCAGCATACAGGTCCTCCAGCACCATAGAGTCATGGGCAGAAATCCTAGAGTGTTGGAGGAGCGACCACTTCCTGCGCCACTGTTGCTCTCACTTGCACTGCCAGTGAGGGCTGTCCGCGAGCACATGGAAGACATGCCTGGGGCTGCTCATTTATTAGGCAGGGCATGTAAAACATGTCCGTGGGGTACGAACGGGAGTGGCGCTGGCCTGCAGCGGGCTATCAGCGCATTTGAAAACACCCTAAGACCATCATCCAGAATAGTCCTGTTGAAGCCACTATGGTGAGGATTTCACGCGCTGTTTGAGCCACCATTAATATTGCTCCAGCAATGTGCCTGGCACTGAACAATGATTAAACACAGGTCCCTGCCCCAGGGAGCATACAATCTAGGATGGATGAGGGAGAAAGAGGCATGTGCTTAGCTTAGTTCCAGGGGAGAAGGGGACCCTGAATGAGAGGACGGTAGAAGGAGCATTGGTGAGCAATGGATGGGAATGAGGAGCTAGGGGAAAGCCTGATGGAAGAGGGAGGTTTTTCAGGAGGGATTTGAAGGTCACGAAGGAGGAAGCAGAATATATGTTCAGGGAGGGAGCTTTAGGCATAGAGGACAGCATGAGAGAGAGGACAAAGATGGTTTAGGGAGCAGGAGGTTCGGTGTGGGTGAGGCTGGTGGCAGAGGAAGAGAAGTTTCAGGGCAGGAACATGACCGGAGATGAGGGCAGAGAGACAGGGAGGAGCAAGGCTATGAACAATCAGAATCTTAGAGATGGAGGGGACCTCCAGCAATCATCTTCTCCAACCCCACTGCTTGGATGCAGGATGGCGACAGCTACAAGAGCCTTGAAGGTGAAGGCCAGGAGCTGGTGCAGGATGCGAAGGGGAAGAGGGAGGAGAGAGAGAGGGCCCTACCAGCTCTGAAGGAGTCCTTATCCTTAGCTTGTACAGTTGCAAAAACAGTAGAAGGAGCAAGGCAGTGGAGAATCCAGCTTTTAGATTCAATAACAATAATGCATTTTATTTATATCGTGCCCCTCTGCTGGATGGTGCTCAGAGCACTTCACAACATTAAAAATACAATTAAACACTATAACAACTTAAAATCCATTTAAAACGGTTAAAAGGGGAGGAAAAAAATACATGAAGGGGGAATGAGCAGTGGATCCTCCAAGAGCAACTTGAGACCAAAAAGGGTTTCCAGTATTTTAATCCGAGTGGATAGCTCTACAGGGAGGAGCTGATGCACGCGTCTGGAGGGAGCAAGTTCCTCACTGAGAGGACGGCCGCAGCAAGGGCCCAGTCACCCACTGACTTAAGGTTTGATGATGGGACCCCCAAGCACAGAGCAAGAGACGGGTGAGGCTCCAGGAGCAGGTCTCAGTTACAGCCAGGGCCTATTCCAGGGATAGGGAACCCCGGGGGCCAAATGTGGCCCACAGCAAATCTGTATGTGGCCCCTTTCCAGTTTCTGGATCTAGTTCCTTCCACCCACACAAGCACACCTGCTGCACTGGAACCAAAAATGAGCTCGGGGGAAGGGAGCCGAGAAGCAGGCATGCACACAAGGAGAGGGGATGGATGCATGGCGCAGATCAATTGGTTGGGCCTTCCTTTTTTTGAGTGCACCCCTCAAACGGCCCTGCCGCCAACTTTATGGGTGTTTTTAGACAAGCGCCTCCCCACTAGGGTTGCCACCTATGCAAATTTTTAAGGAACACTTTATTTATTTAGTTTTAGAATTTTGCTACCCCGCGGGGCGGCTTACAGTTTGCAAAACAAACATTAAGACAACAATTCAAAAACAACTCAAAGGAGGACAAAAAGAAAAAATAACCCCTACCCAACAACCCGCCCCCTCACCCATCTCCCCCACCAAATGCCTGGCGGAACCGCCAGGTCTTACCACTTCTCCAAAAAGAGGGGAGGTCCGGGGCCAAACGGGCCTCTACCGGAAGGGAGTTCCACAGCCGTGGTGCGGCCACCGAGAATGCCCTCCCCTGCATGGCCCCCCCGGAAGACTTGTGGGGCCTTGAGCAGGGCACCCCCAGATGACCGCAGGGGTCGGTCCAGCACCCGGGGAGTGAGGTGGTCCCGCAGATAGGTAGGGCCTAGGCCATTTAGGGCTTTATAGGCCAAAACCAACACTTTGAATCGGGCCCGGAAAACCACCGGCAGCCAGTGCAGAGAGCAGAGCACTGGTGTGATATGCTCCCGGCGGCCCAGTTCTACCAGAAGACGGGCCGCCACATTCTGCACCAGCTGCAGTTTCCAAGCCGTCACCATGGGTAGCCCCACGTAGAGCGCGTTACAATAGTCCAATCTGGAGGTGATGAAAGCATGGATGATGGTGGCCAGGTCAGAGCCTGAGACAAACGGCCGAAGTCATCGCACCAGATGTAATTGGCAAAAGGTACTCCTCGCCACAGCTGGTGGAGCTGCACGTCGAGGAGCACCCCCGGACTCCGTACCTGGGGTACCAATGAAGGGCAGACCCTGCCAATAACAGGGGCCACCATCTCCATCGCCTTACCCAGCAACATCACCTCCTTGTCGGGATTCAGCCTCAGTCAGTTAGTCCTCATCCAGTCCCCCACAGCCGTCAAACACAGAGTAAGCACCGAGACTGCAGGGCCTGGGTCTGTTGAAAAAGAAAGAGATACAGCTGGGTGTCATCCGCATATTGATGACACTGCACGTTGAACCTCCTGATCACATCACCGCGTGGCTGCATGTGTACGTTGAACAGGAGAGGGGACAAAACCGAACCCTGCGGGACTCCCCACGAGAGGTCTCGGTATGATGAAAAAGACTCCCCAAGAACCACTCGCTGTGTTCTACCAGTCAGAAAAGAGCGGAACCATTGGAGAACAGTCCCGCCTACCCCTGCACAGTCCCGCAGTCATGTCACCAACGTCCCGTGATCAACTGTATCAAATGCAGCTGAAAGTTCTAATCAAACTAACAGAGTCGAACGACCCCGGTCCATTTCCCGGCACAGACCATCCACCAAAGCCATAAGCGCGGTCTCGGTGCTGTGACGCGGTCGAAATCCCGACTGAAAGGGGTCCGGATAACCAGTGCGGTCAAAATGTCCCTGGAGCTGCTGAGCCACTACCCGTTCAATAGCTTTCCCTAAAAAGGGAAAGTTAGAGACAGGCCGATAGCTGGCAAGGGAGTCAACGTCAAGCGATGGTTTCTTGAGCAGAGACCGAACCACTGCCTCTTTGAGACAGCCTGGCACTCTGCCCTCCCGCAGGGAGGTGTTGACCACCCCAACCAGCAATGGCTCCATTGTCTCCCAGCAAGATTTAATCAGCCAGGACAGGCAAGGATCTAATTCACAAAATGTGGCCCTAACAGCCCCAAGAACACCAGCCGCATTGGCAGGTATTGCCTAAGGCACCAATGCAGGGCCTGCAACATGTATTTTTCATAAGTGTTCCTTAGGCAAATTTTTAAGTGGCAAGCCTACTTCCCACCCTTCATGCATGTTGCAGGGCTACATAGGGCGCCAGTGTGGCCTTGAAACATGCATGATGGGCGGGGAGGCGCTTGTCTAAAATGGCCTATGTGGCCCTTAGAGCTTGTACTAATTTTCAGAGTCGCCTCTGGGAGGGGGAAAAGGTTCCCTCTCCGCGGCCTATACCATTCAGGGCCCTAAAATATTGATCTCAATCAATACTCCCACTTGCTTGTTGTGTAACATGTATGCTCTATGTGCCTGAGTTCCTCTATATGTAAAATGGGGGGGGAGGCGAAATCCTGTTCATATTTGGTGGGAAAGTGCCAAGAGGTCTCCCCAAGGGAAATTCTTATAAACCAGCAGGGCAGAAAGACTAATCCACTAGGAGCGCACAAGGTAATGCCTTTGCAAAGCAGGCCAGTACCAGCCGGGAATGTAAGCAAGGCATAAGGACAACTCTTGTAAGGGACCATAAAGCAGCTTATTGCAGCTTTGGGAATTCTGCAGGGGCTACTGGAGAGTGGAAACTGATGCTGTTCTGAGATGCTGAAAGCACTAGAGGGGGGTTGGCCTATGAAAAGAAGTTGAAGGAGCTTAATGCGTAGCCGAGATAATCTTTTCCTCCTGCAGGCCGCTTCCAAAATTAGTACAAGCTCCGCAGGCCGGATAGGTGTCGGGGGTGGGGATAGAGGCATCTGCATCTCGGTAAACAAACCGACATTTACCCATTTGTCGGCTGAGTTACTCAAGTTACCAGATTGATGAGTTACCGGTATTGCATTACCAAGTTACCATTTGCACATTTCTGGCTATTTCCATCTGCATATTATTTACCTTGGCCATAAATTTACGTTCTAAGACAAGCCAAAATGGAGGGCAGTGCTCTGGTGTACTGAAAGGGAGGGGGGAGGAATGGGGATGGTGTGCCTGTGCAGATTCAAAGTTATTAGCTAAAATGGAGTAGCCAAGGAATGGGCAAAAAATCCAGAAATGGGAAATCGGCAAAACAAAGTCGATAACCCAATAGCCCAGGATTTTGGGTTGTTGGTTGCCTGGCCTGGTAATCACTTCTCAGTTGGGCACCCGATAGGCGGCATAAAATGACATGTATTACCTGCTAGTAGCAAATTGAATACCCGTTTCAGCCCTGGGTGGGAACACGTAAGGGACATATTCAAGATGGGGGCAGGAAGGGAAGGTTTCAGATTATGGGTCTGTGCCTGATTATGGATCTATCTCCTGTCCTTGAGTGCATGCCCCCATCTCTGCTCCCTTCCTATGAGCTCACTCTTTCAGTGTTTTGAGGGAAGGAGCTCGATCTACAGGCCAGATCCAGGAGTTGGAAAGGGGCCAAATAAAAACATCTGGCCTGTGATGAGGTAGTTTCTCGCCCCTGGCCTACTGGATGGGGGGGGGGGAATGAAGTAAAGGGGGTTGAAGGTAGGGATGATACATGAATGTTAAAGAGCAGTGCTTTAAAGATGGGGAAATGCTAGTCAAGCGTAAGAGCTTAATAAAATTATGAGAATTAGACTGGGGAGTAAGGAAAAATTGGCCTAAATATGGGGAGAAATAAACTTGAAAGAAGTCCACGAGGAACTGTAATGTATGTAACAATGTAACGTCATAATGTAGAGGAGAATTCTGTTCCAGGCAGGAGGTGGGTGGGACTGATCTTACTGACTTCTGTCACCTAATTCTATAACTCGAAGGAACCCAAAATACCGAGGGTGTGTTCTCACAAGAGTCTTCCATCAGAGTTAGCTATTCCAGATTAACACATTTGGACCGCGTTCACACTTGAACACAAAGACATGTTTTGGCTTTGGGAAAGAATCCAGAAGCCAAAACAACATCCATCACACCTGCACGCACACACAATTCCATCCCACACAGGAGTGCACGCCCCTGTAAGATTGTAGAGCAGATTTCCCCTACTCTGCAATCGTCCAGAAGATCATTGGCAAAGCCGTGAGGGGGGGGAGAGAGGCGTTTGTACCCGATGAACCCTGCACATGTTTTTGCTTCCAGGTTCTTTCCCGGAACTAAAACATGCACGCAACAAAAGGTGTGAAAGTGGTCCTGCTGTTCTATGCTTTTGGTGAGGGATACAAACCCACATTTCTTAACCACATTGATCTTGAGAACAGTGGAGTAGTGAAAGTGTATTAAGGGGTTCTTCCAGAATTCTTAATCCATACTGTTCTGGCAGTATTGCCGACTGCACAGTGCACTGACAAATCCAAGGGATAAATTAAATTTTAGTAGGCCTCCCACAGAGCTAGAAAAAAATTTATTTGATAAAACAGGACAAAGGGGAATTTTCTCCATACTGCATAAGATAGTAAAGAATATATATCATTTAGCAGATGCTGGATACGTATCAAAGTGGGAAGACGAATTAATGGTAGAAATAACAGAGAAAAAGATGAAACAGATGTGGCAATATACCAATACATGCTCCAGATCTCTACTGGCTAAAGAACCCCAAATCAAATTGATGCATAGGTGGTATACTACGCCAGTAGAAATCAATAGAATAAAAGCAACATACCCCCCAACTTGCTGGCGGGGATGCGGGGAGAGAGGTACATACCTACACGCATGGTGGAGCTGCCCAAAAGTGGCCGAATTCTGGAATAAAGTATGGAAGGTTATTAGGGGGTCGTTAAATATACCATTGCCTTTTAAGCCAGAAATTGCCTTGCTGGGAATATACCCAGAAAAAGAGATAACCAAACAACAGAAGAGGACATGTACAAACCTGATTCTGGCGGCAATCCACACCATTGCAAGGACTTGGAAATATGCGAAAGGGCTCACACGACAAGCATGGTTGCAGAGACTATGGCACTGCTTATCGATGGAACGGATCACAGCCAGCCTTGAAGATAACCTAGATAAATTCTATAAAGACTGGGACCAATGCTGGACAGTACTGACAAAAAAGATAAAGATGGAACAGTTCACACACTCGACTTGCCTAAGTAAAATATACTGAAAGGGGAGGGAGGGGAAGGGAGGCAGAAGGGGGGAAAGAGGGTGGGAAAGGGAACGTATACTGGGGGAAGGAAGGGAGGGGACAGGGAGGCAGGGTGGAGAGGGGAGAGAGGTGGGGAAGGGGGAATAAATGTAATATTTTGATTGGAATGTGATATTATATTGTTAAAGTTAAAATAAAAAGAAATATTAAAAAAAAAAAAAAAAAGAATTCTTAATCCAAAAGACCTAGTTATGGCAATAAACTCTGAGGCCACGTTCCAACCAATAGTTAATTTGATGTTGTTTGGCCTTATTTCTGCTTTACTACTGAAGCATTCACAGAAACAGAACTCTAAACCAATGTTATTCATGAGTGAGAAGAGAAGTATGTACTTTGCTCTCCTTCAATTTATATTATGAAGCAATTATTCGTGTGAATGCTTATCAGTATGAGGTTGGTGACCACAGTTCATTGATCATTATGTCTCTTGACCAGTATGGAGGAAACCTACTCTGATTCTACTCTGAAACTTACCCTTAACCTACTCTGATTCTATTATTGAATTAAATCGAAGTAGTTCAGCAGCATTCAGACAAACAGTGAAAACTGATGTGGAGTTGTTCAATTTTAATTAAGTCAAAGTAGTTACTTTTGGTTTACACTTCATCTAAACACTACTGAAGTGGAGTAGTTACTTCAGTTTATGGTGTTCGTCGGAATGCTACTGAAATGGAGTAGTTACCTAATGGTTGTGATTAGAGAAAGGTCCCTGCCCAGAGGGGCTTACAGTCTAGGATAGACAATGGAAAGGGAGGGAGAGATGGGATACAGCCAAGACATTGGGATGTTGCAGGTGCATGTGCTTAGCTTAGTTACAAGAGGAGGAGGGGGATCCTGGAGGATAAGATAGTATAAGGAGAAGCATAAATGAGCAGTCGCTGGGGGTGAGGAGGTAGGGAAAGCCTGATGGAAGAAGGATTTTAGAAGGGATTTGAAGGGAGGGAGCAGAGTGGATGTGTTCAGGGAGGAATTTCCAAGCGTAGAGGGAGACGGGCAAAGACAGTTTAGAGAGCAGGAAACTGGATAGGTGAGGGTGGTGGCAAAGGAGGTGCGAAGTTGGAACGTGGCAGGAAACAGAGGCAGAAAGGCAGTGGGGAACAACTGAGGTTTCACTCGTGGCCATATCTTATTGAATAACCCTACGTTGCTGCCCGCCTATAATTCTCTCTGCCTTAACATAGCTGAAATGGCAACTGCTGCTTGTTAGAGTTTGCCAGAAATAACAGCATGGAATTAAATGGTTTTGTCCTGACCGCAAGCAGAGAGGAGGCCAGGCTCGGGTAATGAAACAAAGAGTGGCAGATCTGACCCCTGCTCGAAAGTCCTAGTAACAGAGCTTTGCCATTCTGGGATCATCTGATCTGCTGGTGCTTTGCCAAAAAACAAGGATCCCTGTCTCTCCTTCTGTTCCCCTCTCCCTTGTCTTCCCTCCCTTGTCCATTCTAGATTGTAAATCCTCATTGCCTCTAGTTAGCAACTGCTCAGTGCCAGGTACGTTGCTGGTGCTATATAAATACTAATAATTGCAATAAATAAAAACAAACTGAACCAGACTGATGCTTCCCTAGATTTCAATGGGAAATGGCACCAGCTTGTGTTTTCTTTGAATGGTTCTTACTCTTTTACTAATAGAAGCCAAATTCTCAAACCACCTTCTGGCTGCGTGAACAATTAGGCCAGGCAGCAGGTTCTTGGGGGAGGTTGCGAAGGCCCCAATCCCTGGAAGTGATTTAAAACAACAACAAAAATACACTGGCTAAACATTTGTCAGGGATGGTGTGATTCAAAGTGATTCTCTCTTTACATGGGTGGAGGAGGGGATAGACGTCCAGCCCCTAGGAGTGCATGAACACCCAGCTGTAGTCTCAAACAGCTATACGCGTAGGATGGGAAAGCTGCACTAAATGCGTGACGTGGGGGAGCCCCTGTGCAGATTATTCCAGAGCGGCGTGTAATTAATCTGCAGGGGTAAGATTGCAACCTTTCCAGACACTTGACCCAAAATGTCAAGCCAAAAAGGAGGGCAGTGCAAAAGGTGTTACCCCTTTTTGGAGTGTCATGATGTCACAGTGCTCCAAAAGAGGCAAGACCATGATAGCAGGGAGGCAGGCCAGCAAAAGGGCTCCTTCCCCCCACTTCTGATGTGGCCACACCCCCTTTGAAGCATCATGATGTCCCGGCGCTCTGAACGGGCATGGCCAAGGCAGGAAAGAGAAGGGAGAGCCTCTTTGCTCCTTTCTGACATGGTTGTCCCATAGATAGCGAAGGGAAATGGAGGGAGTCTCTGGATCAAAGCCTGGCTATATATTGAGGATGGTATGAGCACAAATATACAGACTCCGGCTCGTAAGCCCAACCTGGAGCCGCTACTATCTTGAAGGGCCAAAGGCGTAGCCTAGCTAAAGGGAAACCAGGAGTTATTTGAGGGGGAAATTGGCTTCCTTGTGGCAGTAGCCTTTTCTACATGGGGTGGTTGCATGCCAGAATATTGTCCTAGATTTGCTAAGAGGGCCATGGAAACTCTAAAGCAAAGATTTATTTTTTTTAGTTCCTCTAAACTTTATGCAATGTGTAGCATCTAGGCTATTAATTTGTTTCTGTTTATTTCCCTCCCTGACTGTAGCTCTTCTTCCAGTTAAAACCCACTAAGGTGTGTTTTTTATTAAAAGAAATCAATAAAAAATGAACAGTTGGAGCAGTCAGTGCTGTGATGGTCTTACATTTGTAGCTTGTGTTGCTCTAAAGCTATGTAAACCACTTAATGGTGGACGTCACCCAGGGCACAGGGCACCAGATCTGCTCTGAAAACTCTGGGATAAATACTCAGAAGCCAGTGCTGCTGAAAGGGGTTAGTAGCAGTGGTGGCTCAACAGCAGAGGCTAACAGGACATTGCCCCCCCACCCCCCCGAAACTACTGCTCCACATGCCACCCTCACAAACTGCTACACAATGTAGCCATGTGCAATCATCCATCCATTACAGCCTTTGGGAGCTGAGCCACTGGATGGAGGATTACCCCTGTAAACTCTCAGGTGTCACAGGTTCTCACTCGGCTCCCTGCCCCTGTGCACTTTCAAGATTCTTTCTATACCAGAAGGGCTAGAGGGTCAGTGAAAATTAGCGATTAACATGCAGGGCCTTGAAGCTGATAGGCCTGTGCTTAAGGGTAGGACTTCCTGGGTGGCCTTGGGTAAGCCACTCTCTGCCGCAGTTCTCCATCTGGTCAAGGGGTTCACCAGCTTGGTGCACACTGGATCATCGAGCCTGTCCATCAGCCTGGGGTAAAGGCAGAGAGGGCCCGGGAGAGAGATTAAACTTTGACCAGGAACAAAGCAAAATAATTATTTATCTGGTATGAACACTTGCATAGAGATCTGTCCTGTTACTACAAGGTATGCCCCAAGCAAGAACATCTTCCATTGCCTTAGAACCATAAGCACCATTTACTGGATCAGACCAATGGTCCATCTAACCTAGCATCCTGTTCCCTACAGTGGAAACAGACAGAAAGGTGTTTAGAGTGTCTTGAGGTCTCCCAGCACCTCTGTGCTACCACTACTTCTCATTTCTATAGCACTACTAGGCAGATACAGTACTTTATAATCATAGATTTTCAGAGACAGGTTCCTGCCCAGTGGGCTTACAATCTAAGATGGACAAGGGTGAGGGAACACAGGCACACACGTACTCCCATTTTACAGATGGGGAACTGAGGCTGAGAGGTTGTGATTTGCGCAAGACTACCCAGTGAGTTCATGGCTAGAGTAGGATTCAAACCCCAGCCCCTTATCTACTACACCACACTGGCTTTCTTCCTCAGACAGACCCACTTGTCAAGCTCTCTGCTCCCCACTACAGCGGCTGAAACAGATTGTAAATTAAAAAAAAATAATCCATGGATAATAACCCATATTAATAACTTGGCAATCATCCAGTAAAAATACGGTAAACACAGAAGTTAACCGCCAAACCTATTGTTGCATTACTACTTAAAGTATATTACCACTTAATGTATCACCAAATAAACGGGAAACCAGTGGATGCTGAATTGGATACTCTGTATATCCAATTGGATACAGTGATAGTAGCGGTTATTACTCTTGTCTTCAGTCTCTCCACTACAAACACACCTGTCAAGCTACTGTGAACTGTTTTCATTGTGAAATCAGCAGCAGCTGAACCCATCCTGGCCCAGTTTATCGGCATACTTGGGAGTTTATTGGTTGGAATTGGAAGACATCCAGACATGCATGCTAATACTGTATTATGATTAACCTGTCTAACCCCACTCTTTCCTGCCTCTTATAACTACCTTGTATTTCCTCAGTTTATATATTTTTGACTGGCTACCTACGCTACCTGCTGGAGGAAGGGCCGAAAGCTTGTTTGTTTCCACCAACAGCAGTTGGGTTTAATAAAAGAGATCCTTCGAGCCACTTTGCTTCCCTTAGCGTCTCCTAAACACACAAGCCGCAGCCCCTCCCTACAAAGGGGTTCACAAGAAAGAAAGCGAGTCTGCAGCTGTTCCAGCGAAACCCTGGTTGTATGGAGTGGTTTACAACGCCCAGTGCCCACGAATGTGATCTCGAGCTCGGGTCTGGCCGAAGTAGAAGGTATTGCACAGCTGGAGGTGGGTGAAGGAGTCTGATCTATAAGCGATTATCTGAAGCTTGGGGTTTCTGCTCTGGGAGACTTGGTGGAACTGGGGGGGGTGTTAGGGTTGCCACTTATGTAAATTTTTAAGGAACACTTATGAAAAACTCATGTTGCAGGGCGTGCATTGGGGGGGTGCCAATTGAGGCCCTGCAACATGTATTTTTCATGTGTTCCTTAAAAATTTGCATAAGTGGCAAGCCTGGGGGGGGGGAATTCTGGGGGTTGTTTGTTCTATGGGGTTTTCTGGACTTGAGGGGTGGGGGCAGCTGGGTGTGACCTGTGGGCTTTTCTGCTCCACGTGGTTCTGTGGAGCTAGGGTCACTGCTGCCCCTAGTCACTCTTCCAGCCAGACCCTGGCTGACCACACTCAGCAGCAAGGCAATCTGCGTTATCGTACAGCCCCATCCTCATGGAAGTCAGTGGCTTGGCTCCCATTGGACGTTAATGGCTGAGGCTCCTCCCCCTCACATGCATTTATAGCAACAAAGGGTGATCTCCTAACATCCCCTCACCAACACCCCTGTCAAGCTCTCTCATGGTACAGTCTATCCTGGCCCCGTGCCGTCACCCAATTGGCGCAGGCGCGGTGTTAACCGCCAGCAAGCGGTGGAGGGGGGATTGGCGCATGCGTACTGTCAAAACTAGGAGTTGTGGTTGTTTGTTTTTTTAAAGCGGGCCGAAGAGGGGGCACGCGCACGCGCAATGTGGGCAGCGGCTGTCAGTGAGAAATCTGTCATGGCGGCGGCTAGCGCGGGCGGGAGCGGAGGTGGCTGGTTCCCGGCTCTGGCCCTGGGGGTTTCGCTTCTCAAGTGTCTTCTCATCCCGACCTAGTAAGGGGCGCCAAGACGGGGCTAGTCTCACGGAGACTCCTCTGCTCGGCGTTACTTCCCCCCCCCCCCCAATTAGTCCCACTGAGGCTTCTACCCCCCCTTCTTACCCCGGGGTTACTCCCCCCCCATTAGTCCCACTGAGCTTCTACCCCCCCTTCTCACCCCGGGGTTACTCCCCCCC
>QEPC01006909.1:1295045-1306254 GCA_003113815.1 Sphenodon punctatus | reverse complement strand
CCCCCCTTCTCACCCTGGGGTTACTCCCCCCACATTAGTGTCACTGAGGCTTCTGCCTGCCCCCCCTTCTCCAATTTTACCCCCAGATCAGTCTTCCTTCCCACCCACCCCCAAAAAAACTAGTCCTAGTGGAGCTTCCTCTACCCCATCCCCCCCGTCTCTAGGCTAGCCCTCCCTTTGGCTACTGCCAATGGGACTTCTCCCCCTTGGGTTATTTCTCCCCACCCCTCACTAGTCCTACTGGGGCATCTTCCCTCCTCTTCCGACCTCATTCCTGGATTAGCCTCATCCCATCCCACTGGGGCTTCCTTCCTCTAGCCTCACGTTTCCCCTCTGGGCTAGTCCCAGTAATCTCTTCCATCCTTGCCTCTCCCCCATCTAATCACACCAGGGCGCTCTCCCCACACTTTTCCCTTGCCGATCTCACTGGAGTCTTCCCCTGGGCTAATTCCACCTGGTTCCTCATCTCCTCTAATCCTCCCGGCGCTTTAGCCCCTGACTGTTCCCAGTAGTTTTTCCATCCTCCCCCATCTCCGCTCCCCAGGAACTCTTTCCAGTGGGGCTACTCCACTTTCACAATCCTTCCCTCTCCCCTATTAAAGTGCTCCCCCTGCAAAAAGAATTGTGCAGGTTAAATGTTTGATTTCTATATAGGGGAACTGGCTCTCATTAGAGTTGCCCTCTTTTCTGGGAAGGAAACTAGGCAATGGCAATTTGCATAAACTTGCAGGGTTTTGTCTCTAAATTGATGCAAACTTTAAAAGGTCTCTATTGCCTCACTTTGAGGCTGGGCTGACGAAATAGTCCTTATTTCCAAAAGCCACAGCTCCAGTCAGAAAACCTCATAGAATGGGCACCCACAAAATAAATTTCCTGGACATTTGTGTTATACATCAGCTCAGACACTGGACCCCACAATTCACTGCTGGGGGAAACTCAGATGCGTGGCACCCTACTCTGATTCTTAGAAAATCTCATGCTAGTAAGCTTTGTAAAACTCACTGCATTTTCCTCATTGCCATCAACAGAGAAAATGCAGTGAACACGGCTCCCTAATTGTAACCATTCCTGATCTTTCTATTTGTTGGTAGTTTTAAAAACTATGATTTAAGATCCCTTCAGTTGCAACTCCAGAAGACTGCTTTTGTAGAACTGGAGTCTAAAGGGTGGTAAATGGAGACCAATAAAAAAAGCGTCATCTTAATTACTTTTGTCTCTTGTCTTTCTAGAATTGAGCAGTTAGGTTAGCTGCACCACATCTTTCAGAGAAAAGTGATCTGTTACCCCACAGCTGAGAGTCTTCCTTATTCTTGCTTGTAGTTTTTGTAAGTGGTGGAATACTCTGAAAAAGAGTTCTCTCTTTAAGCACCCTGTCTGTGGCCGCTTACTAACCAAAACACTCTTTTGTAGTCATTCCACAGACTTTGAAGTACACCGAAACTGGCTTGCCATCACTCACAACTTACCGATATCTCAGTGGTACCATGAAGTAAGTGTGTGTAAGATGCTCGTTAGAGACACCAGACAGGTGCATGGACATAATAAAGTAATTTCACTGCAGATGATGTACATTGTGAGCAGTGCTGTAAAATCCGCTCGCTTGCTTCTAGCAAGTATACTTCTTGATCTTGCAAGCTGACTTTTTTTTTTTTACAGCACTGGGCCTCAAAGAGTTTACAGTCTAGTTTGTGAAATGTCACCACCATCACAAGAGACAAATGATCTTGTGAGTGATCACGTATTGTCGGATTGCAAGGGCTCAATAGGAACAAGTGGTGCAGTTGATCTGGAGCCCAGGAATCTGGGGGCCCCATGCTCCTGGCGTGGCTGTATCCCCTGCTGCTGGGGGCGAGAGCGTGGGGGGGAACGGGGTCCCTTTCCTTGTTTTGCACCAGGGCCCCATTCCAGCCTGGCTATGCCTCTGTCCGTTTGAAATGCTTCTTAAACGTCCTATCAAGCAAGTCTTAGAGGATCTTTCCAGGTTTTTACCCTCAGAGGTGCCCCTGCAAGTGCCTCCGCTTTCATGTGGAAGGATTAACATCTGTCTGGAGATGAGTAGAGCCGTAGGTGACTGCAGGGGTCATCTATGCCAGCCCCTTGCACCAATGCAGAATTCGCCACATAGAAAAATCTGTCCAATAAGAAATTCTACTTTGTCTCTTCACTGAGCGGTGCATCTGATGAGGTTACTTTTAGGATGCCATTTTTTTCTCCATGAAGATGGCTGTCCACTATGAACTGGTCTATTCAGATTGACTTTTAATCATTGCTTCCTTCATAATGACTGAGGCTGCCAAAGTTACTTGATAGAGGCCACTGAACAGCCTTCATAGTTTTTGATCCCTCGCAAACTGGACAGCATGTCAACCAGAAACCTGGTGGTGTAAGACTTTTTCCCCATACCATCCAACCCCTTCATCTTCCCAGCCACACCTTTTATAGCCAAACTGCTGTCTGTTTAGCGATTGTACCAACTGATCCCAGATATCTGCTCATGCACAGAGTTAGTCGAAGAACTTCTTTAAGTTGTCAAATCATATTTTGTCTCTAGGCAACTTCTGAGTGGACCTTGGACTACCCTCCGTTCTTTGCTTGGTTTGAACATGCACTTTCCCACGTTGCCAAATATTTTGACCAAGAGATGCTGATTATTCAAAATCTGAACTATTCCAGTCACGCAACAGTCCTCTTCCAAAGATTCTCCGTTATTTTTACAGACGTGCTGTTTATGTATTCAGTTCGTGAGTAAGTCTTAATTCTCTCTCCTTTGGGGATGCCAAGTTGTTTCTTTTGAATCCCTGAAATTCAATTTTGTTAAAAAAGTGTGTGGTAAAGAAATAAGCAAATAAGTTTATATGCATGTAGGATTTATTTATTTATTTATTTACGGCATTTATATCCCGCCACAGGCGGAGTATAGATGAGGGGGAAGCTGAGCTGTGATTGAGAAATATCATTTTTCAATGTGTTTTGAGAAGGTGGCAAATTTATAAACTTGGGGTGACGGTAGGGAGAGCCTGTGATTCCACACAGGTGGGGACAAATCTGCATTGTTCAACATAGTATTTTTAACTGTAAAATAAATACTTTTACAAACCAAGTGCTACTCATCAATACCAATGAGTAATCAGAAGGGTGCCAGTTTTATAGGACTTTCTCAAGGCCCAACATGGCCCCTTTCTTTGATAATGCTAACCCTGTGTTGTGTATCACCCTAAAGTAGCAGAGATGTATGCGCCAAACTTATGAACCTTAGGCTACCATTTAGCATCATGTGACAAACCTGCTCTTTTAAAATGATTTCGATAGATCAAATTCAGTTAAAAAATCTTTCATATTTTTAGCCTAACAATCCTGGCTGACCCTTATCTAGTGATCAGCCTAACACAGCTATAGAATTAAATGGGAGGAGATGAAGCTGTTCCGTATAAAATAAAAAAGAAAAATTACAAACCATCAGACAAGCTGAAGCAGTTCTGTTATTTTTAAATGTCTAATAAAAAAATAATTTGAAATAGACATTGTCCCTGTATGGTACATCCCAGAAATGATATTGTATTGGCATGAGAGAGTCTATAAGTGAATTTACTGGATATTTATTGGTAATGTACAGAAAACAAAAGTTAAACTGATTACTATATTTCCCCAGGGTGAAAAGCAAGCAGGACTTTTAAGTTCTTGGTCTAATATCAAAAGATGGTGTTTGTAACACGGGGAAGAAAAACCTTTTAGCATAGTTGTTTTTACCCTTAAAGCCCTATAATTATCTAATCTCTGTTCAATATATGCTTCCTCTTCCAAATAAGGCAAGCCTTCAGAAGGCTCATTAAAAATCCTCTATGTGGGGGGGGGAATCTAATTCTATAGTATAAATCATAAACGCTTTGCTTTATTTGCTGAGATGGAGCAAAAAGTAATTTGGTACCATTTTGGTAATTGGCAAATGGCAGCACTTAGTAAATAAAACAGCTGGAGAACATGAGAAACTTGTTTTCTTCTGCTTTGTAATAAATATGCTAAGATAAATTCTTCTTTGTTCAGATGTTGCAGATGTGTAAATGGCAAACGAGTTGGAAAAGACCTTCTAGAGAAACCAGTATTTGTCCTTGCTGTCCTGCTTTTATGGAACTTTGGTTTGCTAATCGTAGATCGTATCTTTTTGGTTTACTTGTCAAGCACTAGCAAGACTGACACAACAAGCAAATTTATAGTGCGAAAAACAAAAATACTGTTGAAAAAATCGAAAGTGCAGGGGGTGGACATGGCATTCATGAATGCAAAAGCTAGTTAACTGTCATAAAACTCAGGTTCGCAGCCTTGGTGCACTTCCGGCTCCTCTGCTGCACCTACATTGTCAGGTGGGTGCAGTGGCTAGGAGCACCTCAGCTCTATCTCTTGAGAAGGCTGAGACCTTTTCTTTCTGACTCGGATCTGGCCACCATCATCCGTGCATCCATTACGTGGGGCTGCCCTTGGGGACTGTTTGGAAGATGCAGCTGTTGCAGAATGCGGCGGCCCAGCTCCTTTCAGCGGTGGGCTGCCATGAGCACATTACACCTGTGCTCCAGAATAGTAGTAGTAATTTTTATTTGTATATAGCACCCCCCTTCCATGGCCCTTGGAGCACTTCACACGGAACTATAGTCTGCACTGGCTTCCTAGAGCTTTCCGGTACAATTTAAGGTGCTGGTTTTGACCTTTAAAGCCCTAAACAGCTTGGGCCCCATATGTCAGAAAGACCACCTCTCCTTCCATGCTCCACTGTGACCCCTGCGGTGCCCTCTTGTGGGTACCACTGGCCAAGGCCCTCAGAGAGCCATTCTCGGTTGTTGCCCTAGTACTAGGGAACCCCCTTTCCCTGGAGGTCTGCCAGAGCCCAGGCGTGGGCATGTTCCGGAGGCGGTGTAAAACACTTTGGCAGGCGGGGATAGTGATTGGGTGGGTGGGCTTTTGGGAGTGAGGGTAGGGATTTTCAGTGGATTTTAGAGTATAGTCTTTTTTTTTTATTTATTATTATTTATTATATTTTTCTCTTTTAAAAAATTAAAACTTTTAGATTTTGATCAATGAATAAAAAATCAGTTAAGTACTCGAATACAGCAGACCCTCAAATACCACTTTATACAACATGCTTTGTTGGGGTTTTTCATTACCAAGAGACTGTTCCTAAACCCCATGCACTCTGCACGCAAAAGTGTGCATGCAGCGCATTCCTTGCACTCGCATTGCACGCGGCACGTGTATTCAGGGTCAAACTGCCCATAATCCTTTTACTTTTTTATTTTAAAACTTTTATTTAAAATTTGTTTATTTTTCACAGCCTCTATATTCGGTGCATTAATCATTAGATTGAGCTTTAACCAATTAGTAACTCAGCCTAATTTTTTTTTTATAAGCACAAATAAGACTGGAAAACATAAAGGTAATGTTGCATCAACTTGAAATAATAATGTAGACATGCTTCCTTGGCGCTAGGCAGCTTGTACTTGAGTTTGAGCCCGTTTGGGGAAACTGCAATGGTAAAAATCTTCTACTCGCGCTCCTTGACTCGGGCTCAGATATTCATTTTCAGTACAATGGCTTTTTATTCGGACTTCTGCTGCTTTCTGTTGCTCGCCTATTTCAGGTAATCATAAAATAAATACAAGAGACTGCTTGTGATGTGTTCTGTCATCTTGCGACATGCCCTTTTAATAAAGTATGGTGGAAGTCTTGGTGCCGGAGGGCTTGCTTTCCCGCCAGTTTTGATAGGAGCACTTGTTTGTTGGTTGAGCATCAGCAACGTGACTGGCACTGAACAATTGTTAGTGATAGTAGCTCCCTGCCCCAAAGGGCTTACAGTACAGGATGGATGAGGGAGACGGGAACATAAAGACAGGGATACATTCATGAAGATGAGAAATCACAGGTGCACGTGCTTAGCTTAGTTCCAGGGTAGAAGGAAACCACGCATGGTAGGACAGTAGAAGGAGCATTAGTGAGCAGCTTGTGGGGATGTGGAGTTGGAAACCTGATGGAAGTGAGGCTTTTAGGGTGGGATTTGACGATCTAGAAGGAAGGAGCAAAGCATGTGTGTTTGGGCAGAGAGTTCCAAGTGTAGAGGGCAGAATGAGAAAAGGGATGAATATGACCACTTTGGGGTGGTCCAGGGTGGTGGCGGAGGAGAAGTGAAATTCCCGAGTGGGAACGTAGCAGGCAATGAGGGTTGAAAGACAGGGGGAGCCAGGCCATGTAGAGCCTTGAAGGTGAAGACAAGGAGTTTGTGCTAGATGCAAAGTGGGAGAGAGCAAAGAAGAGGCTGAACATGATGGAAGCAGCGGGTGAGTGAGGT
This sequence comes from Sphenodon punctatus, assembly GCA_003113815.1. NCBI lineage: Eukaryota > Metazoa > Chordata > Lepidosauria > Sphenodontia > Sphenodontidae > Sphenodon > Sphenodon punctatus. Next base: position 1,299,923 of record QEPC01006909.1, on the reverse strand, counting down.
GGATGACTGGCAGCAGACTGCTGAACAGAAGAGGTCGGAGCTGCCATGTGCAAGAACTGCATTCTGCAGCATTTGATTTTTTTCCTTCTCAAAGTTCAAATCCAACAAGTGCTTTGGGGCCACCCTTTCTGTGAGGGGAGTTAGCACCATGTGTAATATTAACCCCCCTCTTTCACTAGTTATATGGAGAGAGTGGCATCCAGCCCTTTCTTTGCCTGTTAAGGTAGTTATCCCTCAATCGAACTAGTGCTTCGGTAGGTTTTAATCCAGCTATCGTTGTTCTCTCTCTTCACACGTGGATCTCTTCCTTTCAGAAAAGGCATTTGGAGGGGGCTTTTCTTTTTGCCGTTCTCCTGCATTTCAAGCACATCTTCCTCTACATAGCCCCAGCCTATGGCGTTTACTTGCTTCGCTCCTATTGCTTCACAGCAAACAATCCAGGTAAGGAACCGTTGTTTCCTTAATCTTTGCCCTGCTGTCATGTTGTGCAGGAAGAACGGGGACTTGTTGATTTTTACATTCAGCGCTAACTTGTCGTTGCTGGTTGCAAACCAGGTTAGGATGGGTGTTCCGTCCACAGCATGCAGCAAAGAAAGGAAAATAAGCATTGCAAAGAATGTCCTTCACTTTAATATTCCAAATTTCTAAAGCTAGTATGACTTGTATATTGTAAGGCTGAACAAGAACAAGAAATTTCCTCATGAAAAAACTTACAATTTTGAGAGCCGGGACTGAGATGGTCCCAGAATGAGTTCTCGGACGAGAAAGTGAAATCATTTTTAAAAAATCCGCTAGACTGTTTTGCACATGTGCAGAATGGCCATTGCTCTTAACCAGTATACTGTCACCACTGGACTCTGTTGCACATGTGCAGAATGGCCATTGCCCTTAACCAATATACCGTCACCACTGGACTATGTTGCACATGTGCAGAATGGCCGCTGCCCTTCACCAAAATGGTGGTGACACAATTGCTGCCATTTTAATTAAGGGCAGAAAACCGTGTGTGTGTGTGATGCACAGTCATTTTTCAAATGTTTATTTTCGTGCCAAGATTTCGGCGAAACAGTCCCAGTTCTTGATTCATCCAAGACAAACTGAGAACCAGGATTTGATTTGGTTTTTCTCTTTTATCTAATATCCAACTTAACAAAATGAAGTACAATCAAAATGTTTTAAAGGAAATATTGCATTTAGTGCCTTGCTTGATATTTAGATTTTGTTGGGAAAGCAGGCTTGTGTTTAGTCTGGACTATCAAAATAAACTCCTTGACCGCCAAGTTCAAGGTAGTGTCCAAAGGAATAATTAGATTGAATTTAGCTTTTCCTTCCATTGGAAAAAAATGGCTCATTTGAATTTATCTTGGCGCTAGCAAGCTTTATTTCCTAATGCACTGCGCTAAGCAATACTGAGGTCGCTTTCAGACATGGCCCCCCCCACGCATATTCGGGCTGCGAGGGGAGGGATGCGCAGCCCGAATATGCGCTGGGATCAGCTGGTGTGAAAGGCCCCCCCACGCAGCTTTGGGATGCAGAGCAGGAAATTGAGCTCTGTATCCCGTACCGCTTTGCCGGCCTTTCACACCGGCTGATCGCTGCGCATATTCGGGCTGCACGTTCCCCCTCCCTGCAGCCCAAATATGCGTGGGGGGGGGGGCGTGTCTGAAAGTGGCCTGAGTCTGTCTCTCTCTTGTGGGGAAGTTAAACGCCTAAAATGGCAGCAGTTAAGGAGTGCGGATTTTCAAAAGTAGGGTATTACAAGCGAGGCATTCAAAGCAAAACTTAGTTTTGTATCATGCTGATTCTAGACCACAGTTGTTCCCTCTTATACATTTTTTTTCGGTACATTTAATCGGTGTATACCCTTCACTGTGAGACTTACAAAGCTGGGTAACAAGGTCACATATTAGAACAGCAAATCCAGCATCCTAATCACATTTTCTGAGACCTTTTAATTGAAATCAGAATGGCTAGGAAATGGCAGAGGTTTTCTAGATCCATGGTCGTCTTTGCTAAAAGCTGCCTCTTACACTAGAAATTCTTAGAACACTGGATCTTTAAGGACTAATGTGCCCATTGGAGGATAGTACTGTCTCTAGCAGGGGGGTCGTGATCTCCTGGTAGATTGCAAACTAAACCTTCAGTAGGTCAGAGTGTGAGGAGGGGGACTCGGCCCTCTGTGGAGCAGAGTGGCACTGGCACCCTAGGAAGTATCTCTGGGGAGCAGATGGGCTAGGGGTACTCCTCCAGTGTGGTGGGTAGGCTGACTCTCTCCAAAGGGGAGGGCTTCTCTCCACTCCTTAGACTAAAGAGGCCCTAGAGCTGGGAACCAGTAGCAGGGGTCCTGGCCTGGAGCACCGGAGCCAGCAGGAGGCATCCTGATAGGTCACCTGAGGTTGATGCCTGGATCAAGTGGATTGCATGCACCCCTGGTGGTTTGGAGTTTGGATTGTGTACACTTGGGTATTTGGGTTCTTCAACATTTGGCAACTGTAGTTGAGATTTATAGACTGAGAAGACGCTACTCAGTGGGGGGGGAAAAAATGTCTCAAAGTAACATACATACATGTTAACTAATTACTGTTGAAGTAAATGGCATTGCCTCCCATTCCTCCTCTTCTGTATTAACAGGGATGTTCATTTTCTACAGATGGATCCCCCAGGTGGAGCAGTTTCAGCTTTCTTCGTGTTCTTTCACTAGGATTGATTGTCTGCCTTGTTTCTGCTTTTTCGCTGGGACCCTTCATAGTTCTGGTAATGACCCCTTTAATCACCCTCACTCTTTCTATGAATTATTGGAATCACAAAGTTGAACAATTTTAAAAAAGTATATGAAAGACTCTTAATGAGAAATTTGTTCTGTTCTTTATAGGGCCAGCTGCCTCAGGTCATTTCACGACTTTTCCCTTTCAAAAGAGGACTCTGCCATGCGTATTGGGCTCCAAATTTCTGGGCTTTGTACAATGCTGTGGACAAAACCTTATCGGTTCTTGGTACAGTAAATTAATTCCGTACATTCAAGGCTTAATTGCATGTAATACTCATCGTGAAACATGATGATGATGATTGTTGATTATTTATATAATGCCAGCAGTGTACCTGGCACTGTACAATCAATAGTTCTAGACCTGTCTCTACCTCATGGGGCTTACAATCTAAGAGAGACAAGGGAGAGGTGAACATTGGGAGAGACAAGGCTACATTCGTGAGGTTGAGAAGTTGCAGGTGCATGTGCTTGTGCTTCACTTAGTTACAGGGAAGAGATTCTGAGTGAGGGCGGGGGGTGGGAAGAGGATGCAATTTAACTTGACAAACTAGGGAAAGCCTGACGGAAGGGGTAGGTTTTCGGGAGGGACTTGAAAGATGGGAGGGAGGAGCAGAACGAATGTATCCAAGGAGGGAGTTCCAGGCGTGGGGGACAGCAAGAGAGAAGGGGTGAAGATGTTTAGAGGAGCAAGGGGGTCGCAAGCAGGTGGGGGCAGAGGAGGAGCGAAACTCCCGGGCAGGAGGGTGGCGGGATACAAGAGTGGGGAGAGATGGGGGAGCAAGGCCATGAAGAGCCTCGAAGGTGAAGACCAGGCACTTGTGCTGCATGCGTTCCCGTTGAGGGAGCCCGTGTAGGGCGGAGAGGGAGGGGCTGAACATGGTCTAAGAAATGGGCAAGGTGGGTGACGTTGGCAGCAGAGCGTTGAATAGAGAAGAGGGGTGTGTTGAGAGATCAGAGCAGGGGAGACCAGTAATGAGAGAGTTACAGTAGTCAAGGCGAGAGATGACTAGAGCATGGACTAGGGGTTTTGCAATGGAAACCGTAAGGCAGGGCCAAATTTTAGCAATATTATACAGAACAAAGCAACAGGATTTGGCAACAGCCTGGATCTGATGCATAAAGGAGAGGGAGGAGTCAAAAACGAATCCCAGGCTACACACCTGAGAAACAGGCTGGATAGTGATGCCCTCAATGGAGCAAAGTAAGAGGGGAATGCTTGGGTGGGGGGAAGATGTGTTCAGTCTTGGCCATATTACGTTTGAGTTGGTGGCGAGACATCCAAGCCTAGATGTCAGACAGTCAGCGATACAAGACTGGATGGAGGAGAGGAGCGTGGGAGCGGAGAGAGCGAGAGTTGTGTCTCATCGGTGTACCGGTGAAACGAAGCTGTGAGATTCAATGAGTTTACCCAGAGAAAGGGTGTAACGAGACAGAGCCTTGGGGAACTCCCACAGAGAGTGGAAGTGACGTAGAGGAGGTACCAGCAAGAGAAACATTGAAGGAGCGGTTTGAGATACGAACAGAACCAGTCGAGAACAGAACCCCAGAAACCAAGGGAGGGTAGCGACGGAGGAGGCCATGATTGACCGTGTTGGAGGCAGCAGAGAGATCGAGGACAAGAACGGAGTAGAGGCCTTTAGACTTAGCCAAGAAAAGGTCATTGGGGATTTTAGCGAGGGCAGTCTGTCAAGTGGAGAGGGTGGAAGCCCAATTGAAGGGGGGTCAAGGGAGGAATTTGAATAGAGGAAATCAAGACCACGCATGTAGACAACCCACTCCAGGAGCTTGGAAGTGAAGAGTAGGAATGAAATGGGGCGCTAGCTGGAAGGGTCAAGAGTGGCAGCCTTAAGGCTAGACAGTGGCATGTTTGAAGACCAATGGAAATAACTCAGTAGAGAAGGAGAATTTGCTGATGCGCAGCAGTGGGGGCAATCACTGTTGGGAGGGGATGGGGCCAATGGGGCAGGTGGAGGGGTTAGGTGAAGAGAGGAGGGAGGTGACCTCATTATTATTATTATTAACAAACATTTATATAGCGCCAGCAGTGTACCTGGCACTTTACAAAGTAATAAAATAGACACGGTCCCTGCCCCTAGGGCTTACAATCTGAG
>QEPC01006909.1:1249364-1291527 GCA_003113815.1 Sphenodon punctatus | reverse complement strand
GCTGGTCGGTGGAGCTTGGGGTGGCAGGAAGGCCAAGCCCCAGGAGAGTCGTGGTGTCCTCGAGCGATGACAGCCGAGGATGCTGGGAGCGTATGCAGATGAGCTGTAACCTCACCAGTCCTCACCAGACCTAATCAACAGAAGCTAGCGAGAGGGAGGAGTGGGAATAGCAGGGAAGGAAATTGGGGAGGGAGAGGGTTGTGCAGAGAGAGGGAAAGGGGGGTGGGAGGACAGGGAGACTTCAGAAGGGAAGCAAAAGTTGCATTTCTGAAAGTTGTGTGGCAAGTAAAATTCTGCTGGTTTGCTTTCTAAATGCGGTGAAGCATTTGCTCTCCAGCACTATGCAATGCGTAGCAACCTATTGCCCTGGCGCATGCAAAATGTCAGCTGTATCCTCATGCTAATGGAGCTCTTGGCCTGTTGTATGAAACTTGAGGTGTGTTTACATATAGCCCAAAAATGTCCCCATGCTTTTTGACATGCATTGTTTCAACTCGCAGGTCTGAAATACAAATTCCTTGATCCTGAGAAGATTCCTAAAGCCTCAATGACGTGAGGTTTGGTTCAGGAATTCCAGCACACTGTCCTTCCTTCTGTAACTCCATTGGCAACATTACTCTGTACCTTCGTGTCTATGCTGGTAAATTGAAACCATTCTCCATCCTAGGTGTTTTCCTACATTACTAGCCTTGTGATCCTTCTCCTTGTTTGAGTGCTGTGGGTGTAGTCAGTGCACTCATTGTGTTCCCAGGGATTCTGTTATCCTCAGGTCTAGATACTCTGCTGCGCATGTTTTTGCTTGTTTGAACCCGCGCGCAGACCCTGCTATGGGTAGCCCCCAGAGTAGGCATTCCTGGTAAAACTGCAGCTGCTTTTTTCCTTTTTGGGCAGCCAGCATAATGTGTGGACGCTAACTCCCGACTTGCAGACATTCCAGTGATCGGTGAGGAGACATGGAGAATTAAGATGAGCATGGCTATCCCCTTTACTTCCTCATTGGCCTCTGTGATCCAGCAAGCCCCGACTCCAGTCATCCACACTTAAAACTTAGGCACTGTTTTTTTGCCAGTTTCTTTTCCTTGGCAGCCAGGTGCTGGGTGGGTGGGCTGCCCCATGCCATGGAACTTTTTTAGTGGTGCAAAATACACAGTGGGGCGTGAGTGGGTTAACCACCGTGCCACAACTGGCTGCCACAGGTTAGATGTACCGTTTCTGGTATCATCAGTGACATGTGGCCACGCTGCCAGGAAGCCGAGAGATTCCCTCGCCCGGTCCCGTTCATTAGACCCACCCCCTTCCAACACAGCTGTGCCACAGAATATCATGTGCTTTGCATTAGTTGTATCCCAGTGTCACTCCTATCCCATGCCCAACCTCGCCAAGCAACACGATCATGCAGCCAAATGCTCCCACCCCAACTTGTGGAGGAGGGATATTTATTTACTCACATTTTTATCCCGTCCTTTCTCCCTCTGTCTCCAGCTAATCCTCCGCACGGGGAGCTCTGCGGATGGCCGCCGGGAGGCAGAAGAAGAAAAACTTCATCGCGCATGCGTGTAGAGCTAGCCCCGACTTTCCCCAGTCCGTCTTCTGCCTTCGGGCCGTCAGGATCGCGATTTTTCTCTCCCCGAACCTAAAAAGAGAGAGACGGAAAGACAAGGATCAGCAAAGGTGCTCGCAAGCCCAGAAAGGAGCGGGGCAACATTTAGCGAGCGGGCAGCGATATCCCCGAGTCGCGGGTGAACGCGTGAAGCCCGACTGGTTCCCGCGCAACGCGCCTGTGAACAGGGGAGCAGTGGGGACATTTCTCTATTACCCCACCAGCAAAGCAGTGTCAGCGCAAGTCTCGCCCCCCCTAGGAACAGCACCGCTCTGCGGGAGCCGTTCCAGCTGCAGCGCATTCCCCCCACAGCAGTGCAAGCCGCGATGGAGGGGACTCAAGAAAACGGAGCGCATCAAGCGGCAACGTCTCAGGAGAGCACGCAAGTAGACCTGCCCTTCCTGGCTTCCACAGTGGGGAAAATCTTGCAGTCTCTCGACAAGCTATGTGAGCTGCACAGTAAAAGACCCGACAAAAACCCCTCCCCCACTCTTAAAGCACCAAAAGCTAGGGCGGGAAAAGCCTCCCGCAAGGTGGGAAGCAAGAGACCAAGGGCCCCACAGGGGGGCACCATGGCAAGATTGCTGGAAACCTCTTACGCTTCGGAGGAGAGTGTCTCTGAGGCCCTGCCCAAGAAACGCAGGGAGCAAGCGGAATCCCTGTTAACCTCAACCTCAGACCAGGAGTCTGGGCAGGAGTGGGATCAGGGGGAGGGACCAAACTTCTAGGAAGCCTTTCCTGAACTGAGAGATGAAGATAGGCAGTTCCCTTTCACCTATAGAGAGGAATTCCTGCTTCAGGTGGCTAAGACCCTCCAATTGGTAGAGAAACCAGGAAAGGAGGACTCTCCTCTTCCTCCTGGGAGTCAGAGGAGAGACTACTTTCCCTCTCTCCATGGAAAGGAGGCAGGGGTGCCCCTAACAAAGTGTTTGAGAAGTTGGTTATTCAGGAGTGGAAGCACCCTGACAAGACCCAAAGGATGAACAAAACTCAGACCTCCTTAAAAAGGAGCCAGTGTTTACAAACCCCAAAGTAGACGCTGCGGCAGTGTCCCTAGCCAGACAAACCGTTTTCCCCACAGAAGGACTGTTATCCCAGGGACCCCACAGACAGGGCCATAGATGCAGCCCTACACAGGGGTTTGGATTTATCGGTCTCCTTGCTAAAAATTAATATCATATCCTTGTACGTAGCGAGGACATTTCTAGCGTGGATGCAGGAGGCACAGGATCCAAAGATCTCTGACAAGAGGGCCCAGGTCATCTCGTCTCGCATCTCCCTTGCAACAGCCTTCTTGGTGGATGCCACCATGGGCTGGGCGGCAAGGGCACTGTCTAGCTCAGTCTTTGCAAGAAGGAGGTTGTGGCTCAGGTCCTGGCAGGGAGACATTACCGCCAAGAATCTGTTAGTGGCAGCCCCCTAAAGGGGCCAAAAGCTGTTTGGTGTATGTCTGGACAAAGTGCTGGCAGACACTAATGACAAAGCAAAACACAAGAACCTGCAACAAGTGGGGGCGAAAAAGAGGTTTTTTCGCAACCCCACGTACAAACCCAGAGGGGGATACGGAGAATTCAGGAGGTTCCAGGGACAGGCTAGGGAGTTAGCAGGACACTTTTCCTTTTGCAATAGAGCCAGCAGGCAGGGTCCCAGATTCGACAGACAGAAACAAAAGAACACCATCCCAACTCAACATAGGCAGGACCTATCACTATGAGGAACTGGAGGTAGGAGGACAGGTTACAACTTTTCTCAGGACTCTGGGAAAAGTCAATGTCAGACACCTGGGTGCTGAGCTCGATAACTCACGGCTACCGCGTAGAGCTAGTGTATCGTCCCAAACAGAGATTCCTTGCCTCCCCCACGTCAAATTTGTCAGAAAAACACAACACCATGATAAGGGAAATTCAGACACTCTTAAACATCAAAGCCATAGAGCCAGTTCCCCCAGAACAATCAGGCCAGGGGTTATAGTCAATAATTTTTATGATACCCAAAAAATCAGACTCCTGAAGGGCGGTCCTAGACCTGAAACTCCTAAACAAGGCAGTGAGGTCACAAAAATTCAAAATGGAGACAGTAATCTCTATCTGTCAGACCCTCAGGGTGGGGGATTGGATGGCTTCCCTCGACCTCCGGGAAGCGTATCTCCATATCCCCATCTGGCAACCTCACAGGAGGTGGCTACGTTTTTGTTACCAGAACAGTCACTACCAATTCAGATCCCTACCGTTCGGCTTGTCATCAGCGCCGAGAACATTTACCAAAGTACTGGTACCGCTGGTGGCGAACCTCAGACAGGAGGGGGTTCACCTATACCCCTACCTGGACGATCTGTCGGTCAGAGCCCAGTCCCATCGAAAGATCTTGGAGGACTTAGACAGGACTATACACTACCTCAGCTTACACGGGTTCCTAGTCAACAAGGAGAAGAGACATCTCTCCCCCACACAGAGACTGGAACACTTGGGTGTCATTCTCAATACTACCTTAGGAGCCGCCTTCATTCCACCTCACAGGCAACACAAGATTCGCCCTATGATATGGCTTTTGCACCTACAGAGAAGAGTGAGACTGAAGACCCTAGCTCAGATCCTAGGACTCCTGATATTGTGCACCAGACAAGTGTAATGGGGCCGGTTCTACCTCAGGCCCTTACAGCAGCTGCTGCGACCTATGCAGACAGAGCTCACACTAGGACAGAACCCTTGGGTAACCATTCACCGAGGATTCGCACACTCAATGTCCTGGTGGCTAAGGAAGGAAACCTTTTCCACAAGAACACTGTTGGTGGAACCAAAGCGGGAGGTGGTCACAACAGACGCCAGTCTTTCAGGATGGGGAGCGCACTCCGGACCCAGGTCGATCCAGGGTCTCTGGACCAGGAGCGATCAAGCTCGCAGCATAAACTTCCTGGAGTTGAAAGCAATCGGACTAGCATTACAGCAACTGTCTCAAAATATCCACAACTGGCACATTCTAGTCTATACGGACAATGTGACAACCAAGGCTTATGTAAACCACTAGGGCGGATCCAGGGCGCCTGCAATACACAGGGAGGGAGTGAAACTGTTCTCTTGGGCACAAAAGAACCTACTGTCCCTCAAGGCCCTACACATCAAGAGGCAGGACAACAGACAGGCAGACTGGCTCAGCCACAAGTCAATAGACCCACATGAGTGGACCCTACACAAGGATGTGTTGAGGGACCCGGTGATAAGGTTTGGGCTTCCGTTGCTGGACCTATTCGTAAACCAGGAAAATACGCAACTACCGAACTTCATGTCCAAGGAGCCATGCAGAACAGCAACCGCAGTGGACGCTGTCAACCAGACATGGCCAAGAGCACTTCTATACGCATTCTCACACATCCCTCTGATACCGAGGACAGTGGCAAAGCTTATCAAGGAACAGGCCCGCCTGATTATGATAACCCCATGGTGGCCCAGGAGACCATGGTTTTCTGACTTGATAGAGCTCAGTGTCGCACCACAAGTAACGCTTCCGTTGAGACCAGACCTACTCAGCCAGGGCCCTCTAATCTGCGAGAACTTGCACATCCTAAGACTGACAGCGTGACTCTTGAGCGCTCAGCCCTAAACAAAAAGGGTTATTCCGATGCGGTCCTGGCAACTCTACAACAGTCCAGACGCCCAGCCACCAGAAGGGCATATGGGGCAATGTGGAAAATTTTTGCTCTGTGGGCAACACAGAGGGGTCATGATCCCTGTAGAGCAGAGATACCAGTCATTTTACGGTTCTTACAAGAGGGATTAGACAGGCATTTGAAACCTGGCAAGACAGGCAGCAGCAATCGACGCAGTCCTGAGGGCGTTGAAAAATAAACGGGTCTCATCACATACGCATGTGAGACAGTTTCTGAAGGCAGCTAGGTCAATCTCCCTGCCAGTAGTGCATCGATGCCCCTCATGGAGCTTAAATCTTGTTCTAGATGCTCTCACCAGACCACCTTACAAACCGTTAAAGCGTGTATCTTTATATATGCTGTCCATTAAGGTAGTATTCCTAATAGCGGTCACTTCTGCCAGAAGGGTCTCAGAATTAGGAGCTCTCTCTATGGAGGAGAACTTCTGTATTTTTCAGGAGCAGTCAGTGATACTTAGGATGGACCAGGCCTTTATCCCTAAGGTTAACTCGCTATTCCATAGGACCCAGGAAATTGTCTTACCTCTTTTTGCCCAAACTCTTCGCATCCAAAGGAAAGGTTATGGCACAAGTTAGATGTCTGTAGGGCACTAAAAATTTACCTGGCTAGAACTCGGGGTCTTAGATCCACTACAGTCCTGTTTATCAATATCAGACGGGGTCAGGGTGGATCAAAAGCATCAAAAACACTTTTATCTAAATGGGTGAAACAATGTATTGGCAATGTATAAGGCAAAGAATAGGGTGCCACCTATCCAAATATGGGCACACTCTGTAAGGAGTGTGGCCACTTCTTATGCTTTTAAAGCAAGGGCTTCATATGAGGAGATATGTAGGGCGGCTACCTGGTCATCCCTGCATGCTTTTGTTAAACATTATAAGCTGCACGTGTTCAAATCGGCAGAGGCAGCGCTTGGCAGGAGGGTGTTAGAGGCAGTGCTGGATTCACCTGGCGCTGTTTGTCCCCACCCTTAGGGAACGTGATGGCTTGGGTATATCCCGTGCGGAGAATTAGCCGGAGACAGAGGGAGAAAGGAGAATTGGTCACCTACCTCGGTGAATTTCTTTCTCCTCTGTCTACGGATAATCCTCCGACCCTCCCTGCCAAACAGCGTCAGGGGCAGGAATAGGTCAGTTGAACTCAGGGAAATACTTTTCAATTTAAAAAAAACTACAGAGTTTTTTGCCCAGAGTCTAGAGGTTATCTGGGGGAGTACCGAAGTATACACTTTTTTCTTGGATTAGAAGAAATAACAAGTTCAGTTTCCGTGCATTGAGTTTTCCGTGCATTAATTAACCTGTTGGCAAGTTTAGAAGTTTGTTTTGTTTAGAATATATCAGGGCGGCCCTCGCCTTTGATATGGACTGAGGCAAGTCGGGGCTAGCTCTACACACATGCGCAATTACGTTTTTCTTCTTCTGCCTCCTGGTGGCCATCCACAGAGCTCCCCGTGTGGAGGATTATCCGTAGACAGAGGAGAAAGGAATTCACCGAGGAATTGACCAATTCTCCTTTCCGCATAGGTGCCATTCCATGCCCTCACATGCAATTCCTTGAGTCCTCTTATTCCTTTAAAAAGAAAAAGAAAATAGCTTTATGAAAAGTAAAGAACCAGTCTCACTTTGACTGTCTTCAGGTAATGCTATCCCTTCAAACAGTTCTGCCAATGCATCTACGGTGCTCCCCTTAAATTCTTGCCCACTTTGTGGAAATATGTGTAGCACAGTACACTAGACAGTCCTGGCCAAACTACATGCTGCATTTATTAGTCTCTAATACTGTGACGTGCCAGCTAATGGCCCCATTTAATCAGAACAGCCAAACTCACTTTACTTAAATTAACATCCCAGGCTGTCCCTTGAAATTCAGATCTGTCCTTTGTGGACAGAGGTCATTACATCTGAGTTTAAGTAAAATGAGTTTGACAATTCTGATTAAGTTCTCCGTGGCACTTACGCAGGTTGCCAAGATGACTGCCATGCAAGACCCATGAGTGGCAGTTTCCGGTGAAAGGCCAGAGGCTGGAAGTACTTTGAGGCTCAGTTATCTCTTCTAGATCCAGGGGACTTGGGCCTCATTAAACAGAGTCCCCTGAATTCTGCACTGTCAGGGTCACAGTGGCTTTCACAGAATTTGGCTTCTCTTCCAAGGCCTTGGTGTGGGAGAGGTGTGTGTGCCCTGGCACAGCCATTGAAGAGGGGCAGCCCTATGGCCTTATACTGGGTGGGGGTCGCAGAATACCTCTGGCTATCTTTAAGATATAAAATGTCCAAATTAGAATGGTATTTTGGAAAGCTCATTTGCATAATGTATTCTGCTTGCAGAATTTGGTTTTGGGTTCTCTTCTCCCCCCGGTCCCTCCAGATACAAGGCCCTGGCATTAAGGTAGCTGTGTGAGAGAAGGTTCTTTCTGCTGTCCCCATATTCTATCTCTTCTGAAGAGAGAGAACATCGCACGCACGATTGTCTGAGCACTAGTGGTTAACATGGGTGCGAGTCCCATTCATCTCCTTGGGACTCATTTCTGCGCTAACTGCTAGCATGCACTATCCATCGTGAAGATCCGCTGCTGTAGTTTCTGCTGCGGTCTCCTTGGTATCTTGCTGGTCCTTTGTCTCCACCTCTGGTGTTGCAAAATGACTGCAGCAGCTGGGGGCACTTCTTGTATTTCAGTAATTTGACTGAAGCTTCACATGAACTCTGCAATTTTAGAAAGAGAGAGAGTTACGAAATTTTCACTGAAGCCTTCTTTTTGCCTATTCTTTCTAGCCCTCTGTTTTCTGTCTTTGGTTTAAACCCCAAGGGCCCAAAGGCTTCCTCCGGTGTCTGGTACTCTGTGCCTTGAGCTCCTTCATGTTTGGATGGCACGTTCACGAAAAAGCAATCCTCCTCGCCATCCTTCCTTTGAGGTAAGCAACGGACCAAGGGCTGGTTCTTCAGGCTGGGAGTGAGCAGTCAATCAAATCGGAACAGCTGCTTTATGTCCCCAGGATGATCGTTCAGACAGGGCTCTGCTAGGTAGACGACCTCTCTTCCTGTAGGATGCTAACGCACCTTATGGATAGGCAGGGATATGAAAATCCACTTGTCCGTTTAGCCTCTGATAAATCTGCACTTTGAGCAGGCAAGTAGATTGTTTTAAACCACCAGCCCCTCTCGCATTATGCAACATCTAGCCTGTCAAGTACTCTCTTATGCCTGGCTAGTGAATTTGTTCATTTAGGTCCTGCATAAAAGAGTGTCTCCCACTGTCTAAATTGGGAGTGGGGAACCTCAGGCCTGGGGACCAAATGTGGCCCATGACTAGTTTTTATGTGGCCCCTTTCGGGTTCCTGCATTTGGCCCCTGGATCCATTTCCTGGCCCCAAGCACTGAAAGACTGAGCACAGGGTAAAGGAGAAGAGATGAGGGCCTACGCACAAGGCTAGGAGCGAGATCTGTGATCCAGATCCTCCTCCTCCTTCCTGAAAGCGCCTCTTAAGCACCCCCAGCTTCTGTGTGGCCATCAGAGCTTGTACTAACTTTCAGAAGTGGCCCCTGGGATTGCAAAGGTTCCCCACCCCTGCTCTAAATGCTCTGGGTTGTAACATATCAACTTTTTGAATGCTACAAACTAACAAAACACAAGTCTCCCTTAAAAATTAGTCTCTTCAGATGCTGAACACGGATATATTCTTTTTGAAAGGATACTTTTATTCTAGGCTCTGTGGTTTTACTGATGATAGCTAACCTTCACAACAGTTCAGACATAGCTAGATTGTATAATCATTGTACAAATGGGCATGTTGGGGAACACACGCCATCGGACCTTGGGTAAATGGCTTTTCAGTGGCAGGGATAGGAATAAAACCCAATGTACCTGAATATCAGCCCTCGCTGCTTTAGAAAAAGTGAATGAAAGCCTTGATTCAGTGGCAAGGGGTGAGCACTGTGTCTCTGGGGGGAGACAGAGCCCCAATCACAAGCATTTCTTTGGCTTTCCATTGCTCAAACATCCCTTCTTTTCTAATGTTGGCAGCTATGACTGGGCCTTCCCTTCTCAGTACAACGGGAAAGGTATTGGTTGGTGTCTTATTGAGTCTCCTCGTCGGCCAAGAGGTCAAACAGTAGGGATGGGACCCTGGGCAAAATTTCAGTTTCGATCAATTTCGGTTTCCGTTCTCATGTATCTTGGTTCTTTTTCGGATTCGGTACTATCGGATCTTTTGCATTGATTTTTGTACTAGATTTTCAATGGGGGACAAACCACAGTGTTAAAAATGCAGCACAAAAAATCAATGCAAAAGATCCAATAATACCGAAAAAGAACCGAAATTTCGAATTAATCCGAAATGGCCATTTTTGGGTACTTTCGGTTTTAACCGCAATTCCCATCCCTACCAAACAGTATCATTGTTGTGATTTGTGCACTCTTTTGAAATTAGGTTTGTTTCAAGTAAAAATAGTGTTAATTTTTTTTAACTATTTGTGTTAAAAAATAGTGTTAATAGTGTTAACAAAGTAAAACCAAAGTCCTATTTATTTTAGCTTGCTCTCTGTGGAGAAACCCAAAGATGCTGGCATCTATCTGTTCCTGTCCACTACAGGACATCTCTCTCTCTTCCCACTCCTGTTCACTGCACCAGGTAAGCTTTCCCCCTCCCTGAAGCTTGTTTTAAAACAAGCCTTGCTGTTTTTCTACTGATAACCAATTGAAAGCAGGCAGCAAGAACCATCACGTAGTGTTGGAGTTGTAGGCTTTGTCTGGTTGTCAGCAATGAAAGGTGACTTATGAAAGAGGAGACAATGGTGTTATGTTCAACAGCAAGAATACACTGCCAAGCAAAACGTGCGCTGGGCACTTGAAATGCAATTTTGGGTTATTTGGGTAAAAATCACACACAGGACAACAGTGGGAAGTTAATTTCAGTGGACAAGAATGTCAAGAAGCAGATCACGATAGTGTCTAGGCTAGAGTTATTCCTTATTTATTTAGAGCCAGCAATGTGCCTGGTGTTGAATAGTTTGTTTGATTATTTATTTATTTATTTATTTATTTTAAAATTATATCCCGCCCCTCCTGCCCACAGGGCAGCCCGGGGCGGCGAACAACAATAATCAATAAAACAATTTTTAAAAATTACAAGAATTTAAAAATATAATATGTGGGGAAACCCCTATCCCTCGCCAAAAGCCTGACGGAACAGCCAGGTCTTACATACACGCCGAAACAGCAGGAGAGTGGGAGCCAACCGAGCCTCTCCCGGGAGCGAAGTCCACAGCACAGGGGCGGCCACCCGCCTCGCCCGGGGAACCTCCCAAAAGGCTCCCACAGACGATCTCGGGGGTCGCACGGGCACATGGGGAGTGAGGCGGTCCCGCAGATAAGCAGGGCCCAGGTTAAAGGTTTAACCTTTAAAGGTTAAAACCAGCACCTTGGGTCCCAGCCCTGAGGGGCTTGCAGTCTACAAATAAGGAAGAGGGGAACATCGGGGGAGACGTTCATGTATCTGTAAAGTTGCAGGTGCCCATGCTTAGCTTAGTTTTGAAGAGAGGAAGGAGATCCTGAAGGGTAAGATGGTATAAAAAGAAGAGAGGAGGAGAGCAATCTTTGGGGGTGAGGAGCTAGGGGAAGGCCTGACAGAAGAGGTAGGATTTTAGGAGGGATTTGAAGGTCTAGATGGAAGGAGGTGTGTGTGCGTGTGCGCGCGCGCAAGGAGGGACCTGTGTCTATGCCCAGGCATAAAGACAGCATGAGCGAACAAATAAGTTTATGGGGACAGGAGACTGGGGTGAGGTGAGGGCATTGGCAGAGGAGAAGTTCCCAGGTGAGAATATAGCAGGAAATGAATGCAGAAAGCCAGGCGGGAAGCAAGGCCATGAACATGGGTGGATGATTCTCTGATCTCCTGATAAGGAGATCTGTCAGAGAGATTCTAGTAACTTAGTCTCTCTCACCTGATCCAGGAATCATCAAGCCAGACTTAAAATGAAGTTGAAAGGTTTACTAATACACAAAATAAATCACTACAATTGGATAAATGATGGATACAAGGAGTATAGATAATGTTAAATCACTACAAGTTATAAAGTCTGTGATGGAAACAAAGACTAATAATCTATAAGAATGAGCAATGATAGCTTGAAAAGAAGAATGGTCACAGAGGAAGAATACAAAAACCTGTGAAACTGGGATTTAAGAGTGGTCCTTGCCTTCCCAGGGCGAAGAGTCTTGCCCAGTTCCCGTAGTTCCAACACACAAATCCAAAGTAAGAGAAAGAGAAGACTTGTTTGCAAAGGGGGGTTCTAAAGTGAACCCAGTCTCAATAACAGAACCAAGGACATGACTAAGGTGTCTGCTTTTTGTTCCCCTCTTTCGTTGCCCTTCTCAGGCCTGAATATTTAATTTCATTGGTGAAACCTTTTGCTAATCTTGGGCGAGGCGTGTTCCATAATGTAGAATCTTTTTTTGGCTGGTGAGTGGTCATAATCCCCCTCTTTATAATTGTGGCCTGTGTACCTAGCCCTGAAAGTGACTTTGCCTTATTACCTCTTTCTGTGGGAACTCGGGGCACTCTTTCGCCAACAAAATTTCTAAGTCCACAACATGTTAAGCTATGACAGTAAAGAGAGAGAGTTCTCATTGAATTATATGGCCAGTCTTCTTGTATCCTCCTCTGCCCCCCTCCACTCCTGCTTCAAAAAACACCCTGTCACGGGTTTGGGGGTCTGAACCCCCACTTTACTGGTTTGAGTGACTCAGTTTCCCTTGCGCACAGTTCCCTTGAATCAGTTCTCTCTCTGGCTAATTCAAGTGTGCCGCAATGAAACTCCTTTGTCGCACAAGGGCCCGATCCTTCCCGTTTACAGACTGTTTACTCTCTGGGTTCGCAAGAGCTTGAGGGCTCTTGTAGCTCACTTGTGTTCCAATATTAGACACTTCCACTTCTTCATAAAGTTAAGAAGTAAGTTTATTGAGTACATAAACAAGATAGTTGCAACAGAATGGTAATAGAAATAAAAGATAAACATAACACATTCCTAACTTATACTGGTTGAGTTCCTAAGTTATTCATCTTACCCTAGCGAGTCCACAAGTTCTGGTTCCTCAGCCATAAAGTGACTGGCTGGGCACTTGACTTAGAGAGCGAAACCTGTCTCTCAGTTCATGCTGTCCCCAGCCTGCTATAGCCAGGCTGGTCCCTTTCGTATGTAGGTGTTCTCTCGAAGCAGCTTTGCAAGAAGTAATTATCTCTTTGTATCTTACTCCCATTTAAATAGCATTTAGCCTTCTTTGTCTTGGATTTCCCGCCTTGGGGAAAACCCAGGTAAACATGGAAGTCAATTTACATCTCCACAGGGCTGTCTAGCAAGCCAGATGTTTTGAATACACTTTTTGTTATCTCTTTGCATTTCCTGCCGCCTGGTGATGCGCGAGAGCCCCAATTTCAGTGGTACAGTTCTCAGAGTCCTAATTTGAGTTTTACTGTTCTCATTGTCAACATTACAAACGTGTGGAACCTTTGACATTACATAGTATACATGTATAGTGACATTACATACATGTGAAACCCTTGGCACCACACATTTACCAAACATGTAGCCCCTTGTTACACGTGTGTGACCCCATGTTTGTCCGTGACAGCCCCCCCATAAGTTTGCATCGTGAAGAGGCTCAACAGGGTCTCATAATATGCTTAGACTGGTGTGTCTCTGCGTGATAGTGCATCTGCAACCACATTCTGTGTTTACCCTTTACGTGGTCGATGTTCATGTCAAACTCTTGTAAGAACAGGCTCCATCTTAGTAGGTTGGAGTCCTGCACACTATTGAGCCATTTTAGGGGTGAGTGGTCAGTGTGGACTGTGAATGTTCTACCAAATACATACGGTTTAAGTTTCTTCACAGCCCAGACTACGGCCAGACACACTCTTTCGATTGTTGCCAGATTCTTCTCCCTTGGGAGCAGTTTTTTGCTAAAGCAAGCAATGGGACGGTGTATTCCCGCCTCCCCTTCTTGTGTGAGGGTTGCTCCCAGGCCTGTGTTGGAGGCATCAGTCCAGATATGGAATTCCTTGTCATAATCCAGGCTGATTAACGCTGGTGCCTCAGACAGAGCCCTCTTAAGTTTGTCAAATGTGCTGTTGCATTCATGTGACCATTGTACCTTCTCTGGGCATCGTTTTTTGCATTTTTCCGTTAAGGGGGTCGCTATGGCACTGAAGTGTGGGACATAGCAGCGAAAGTAAGTAGTCATGCCCATGAACCTCTGGATTTGTTCTTTGGTTGTGGGTGCAGGCCAGGAGCAAATAGCCTCTACTTTGTCTTTTCGTGGACACAATTTGCCACTTCCCACCTCGTGGCCTAGCTATGTAACGGTACCCGTAGCAACTTTACACTTTGCTGGTTTGATAGTTAGTCCTGCCTCCTTAATCGTGTGTAGTACCTTGTTTACGTGTGTCACGTGTGTATCCCACGCTTCACTGTAAATCACCAAGTTATCTATATAAGATAAGGCAAAATTGTGCATCCCTTCTAGGATGTGATTCATTAACCTCATGAATGTAGACCCACTGTTCTTTAACCAAAAAGGCATCACTGTGAATTCATACAGGCCCTTGTCAGTTATGAATGCTGTTTTGGACCTGTCCCCCGGGTTCATTTTAATCTGACAATACCCCTTGGTCATGTCTAGGGTAGTCAGATAGTTAGCCCCGGCAATCCTTTCAATCATGTCATCTGTTCTAGGCATGGGATATGCATCTGACACAGTAATGGCATTTAGTTTGCGATAATCAACACAGAACCTTACGGAGCCATCAGGTTTAGGCACTAAAACCAAAGGGCTTGCCCATGGACTCTTTGAGACTTGTATGACACCCAGTTTCAACATTTCCTTGATCTCTTGGTGGATCTGTGTCTGAATTTTCCCGTTTGTGCGGAAGGGACCAGATTTGACTGGACCCTTGGTTTCTGTGTCAATGGCATGCACAGTAATATCTGTTTCACCAGGTTTGTTTGAAAAGATTCCTTTGTATTCCTGCAGGAGTTGCATCATATCTTGCCTTTGGGAGGTGCTGAGGTCTGTGGAAATGCCAATTTCCTCCAGAGATTCAGTTCCCTGGCTCTCCTGCAGGAGGTTTGGTAGGAGGTCATTCAAGCCATCATCAGTGGCATCTCCATCTGCCACTGCAGCTAAACAAGCCTGTATGTCCCTATCGTGGTAATCTTTGATTCTATTTACGTGAAACTCTTGTGCCTGTGTTCTGGAGTTAGGTTTGTTCACACAATAAGTAATGTCATTCTTCTTATCAATTATATGATATGGGCCATCCCAACTGACTTGCCCGCCCACCTTTTTAGTTGGTTTCATAACCAGTACGGTGTCTCCTGGGTTATAAGATCTGTCTTTGGCTTTTTTGTCATATGTTATCTTCTGGGCCTCTTGGCTGCTGGCGAGGTTTCCTTGGGCCTCCTTTAACATGGAGGTTCCTTTCTCTCTGAATTGCTGGACATATCTGGTTACAGGTTGTCCTTCAGTTTCTTCAAAGTTTTCCCAGGAATGTTTGTCCATGACACACCCCATCTTCAATATACTAGATCCATCTAATGGTGTCTTTGTCTATCTGGACTGCCTTATGGTACTTGGTAACATTGCTGCTTAAAAATCAAGTCTTAAAAAAGGACTATCTTTCAGTTTCATTCCCACTTCTATCTGGTGCTTCATTGCTTCTAGATTATACAGTTAACAAGGAAACCTATTTGGGTATTGTGGCTTTTATAGACATTTTTCTTTTCTTTTTTTTAAATTGTTTTCTACAGGTTTACGTTGTTTTCTTTATTCAACCAAGAAAGCACCAAACTTATCAATTTGATAATTATGTAGAGCTAAAATGTACTGAAACTAGTTGTTTTTTTAAATTACACAAAATCACAGCTGCTAGAATAGGAGAAAGATCTAACAGATCATTAATCGGAGGAGGATTGTTTTCGAATGAATTCTTCACTTGGTTATCTAGTTTCAAATGTCCCAGAAAATGGGACTTCTGCAGCTTCGTTTTGAGCATGTTGATTCTTATTAAACTATGTAAGTTTCAGTATTATAAAACTTGGATTGTATCAAACCATAATTGATACTCACCCAAAACCATGGACTGTGTGCTCCGTTTTACAAATGTCCCTTCTGTTCCAGAATTTCCAATTAAAATACTTCTCATGCTGCTGTTTACCGTGTATAGCTTCTCCTCGCTCAGGGCTCTGTTCAGGTAATATAACCATTTCTGTTTAGCTAACATTTAAGCTAATAACTTGTTCTCTCAACAACCTAAGGAAAATGTTAAGCGCTTGCTTTGGCAGGAATGTGGATGGGTTTGTGGACAAGTTTTATATCTCGTCTGTAATCTTTTAGCTTCAGTCTAGTTTCATAGCTGTTAAAATGTGCATTTTTACCTTGGGGTTTTATGTAGTGGCTGCAACCCTAAAAACACTTGTAAGCCCCGTTAAAAGCAATGGAATTCACACATGAGTGGAGAGCCACTGGATAAAGTGTTTGATTTCGAGCTGCACAGCTAGGGTTCAAATCTTGTCTTAGTCATGACCTCACTGTGTGACTTTGGGCTAGTCACAGTCTCTCAGCCTGAGTTTCCCATCTGCACAATGGGAATAATAGTGACCTACCTCACAGGGTGACTGTAAGGATGAACTAGAGAAGAATTGCAAAGTACTTTGAACACTGTAAGTGCTGTAGAAATAATAGGTAAGTGTGCTTAGGATTCCTGCTGGTGCGCCTGCTGTATTTTGTACTTCATGCTAGGTGTCCACATTGACGATCTAACTGCTTGACACATTAAAAGCTTTGTTGTGATTTTGCGCCTGGTGTGAGCAAGGTAGAGACTTGACAAGAACAGCCTGTCCCAATGCTAACAGAATCAGCAAGCGAAGGCTATCGTTTCTGAACTAAAAACATGTTTAATACCTTTATTTTTTCCACAGAAAAGAAGGGCCACTGCTTAGCTCGCTGGAAACCATCTACCTCATCGGACTGGTGCCCCTGGAAATCTTCTGCGAAGTGGTGTTTCCCTTGACTCCCTGGAAACTGAAGTTTCCTTTCTTCTCCTTATTGCTTACTTCTGTGTATTGTGCTCTAGGCATCACCTACGCTTGGCTCAAAATGTACGTCTCGGTCTTGACTGAACCCGCAATTGTCAGACGAAAAGAAGAGTAGGGCAGCCTCTCTAGGAACAATGCTAAGTGCATCCTATGTGAGGGTTGTGCCAACAGCACAGAGGGGAGCCCTCTTCTAAGGCCATGGTACCGTGTACCATTCATCTCAATAAAAAGTGCTCGTTTTCAGCAGCATCGTACTGTCCGCTGGCGCTCAGACCTCTGAACAAACCGAAATCAGTCCTTTATAATCTTCACTCTGAGCTGAAGAAAATGCATAACTTTAAAAAAAAAAAAAATATCAGTGCTTCAACTGATATAGTTGCTTAAAATAAGGGATCACTGATGTTGAGAAGAGACCATCATTATAATCAGGTACTGTGAAAGATGTAAATAAAATACCTTTTTATATTTCTGCATGAAACTATTTTTCCTGCAAATGTGTTTGAGCCTTGCTGTTGAGACAACTGTATAAATGAGAAACGTGGCTGATCTGCTTTGGAATATATCTTTCTGCTATTCCAGTTGCTTTGCTAGAATCACATTCGTACAAATCCCAATTTTGAAATTCGGTAGAAAGATCTGGTAGTTGGGATCCAATTAATAGGTCGCCAGTGCAATGCAGCAGCTAAAAAGGCAACAAGATTTTGGGTGTGCTAACAGAAGCGTTGTCTCTAGGGCGAGGAAAGTGATCAATCCTCTGCTGAGTCCTGGTCAGGTCTTATCTAGAGTACCGTGTTCAGTTTGGAGCACATCACTTTTAGAAGAATGCTAGCCAGCTGGAAGGGACGAGCAACAAGGAGGAGGGAGTAGAGGCTGAAGGAATTTGGAATGTTTAGCCTAAAAAAGAAGATTGAAGGGTGGTAGGCGGTAACTGTTGTTATAGCTTTTAAACAGATAAAAGGCTGATAAAAAAAAGGTGCCCATCTTTTTCTGCAGTCACTGGCTCTTTTCAAACAGATGCTGCCCCCCTCGCCCATATGGGGAGCACCCCCATGCGCCACCTCCCCACCCCACCCCACACGTTTGAAAAGGGCCACTGAGGACAGGACTAGAGGGAATGACTTAAAGGAGAAAAGGCTATAGGCGAAACATTAGGAAGAATTTTCGAACTGCCAGCAGAGTTACGCAGTGCGGAATTGTCAAGAGAGATTGAGGAAGCCCCATCGCTGAAAGTCTTTCAAAATAGGTTCATGGGGCATCTCTCGGGGATGGTGGATCCTGCTTCATAGTAGGGGACTGGAGTAAATAACCCTTACAGTTCTTTCCAGCTCTACAAGCCTTTAAAGTGGGAACCTCAAGAACTGGGCCTCCCTTATTCTACATTCCATCCTCTGCCTTCCTGCATAGTGATCATGTAAGCCAGTGTCGTCCAGGATACGGTGTAGGATTTGGACCTGGGAGAGCAGTGTGTTCAAATTAATAACCTTTATAATTATTTTTAGATAACGCCCGGCACTTGGAGCACTTTACATATTATTATTATTATTATTATTATTATTTATTAACAAACATTTATATAGCACCAGCAGTGCACCTGGCACTTTACAAAGTAACAAAATAGATCTGGTCCCTGCCCTAGGGCTTAAATTAACACAGATTTTAATCCTCACAACAACCCTGTGAGGTAGATTAGGCTGAGAGAATATTGTGACTGGCCCAAAGCCACCCAGTGAGTTTTTGGCTAAAGCAAGACTTGAACTGTGGTCCCGCCTACCTCCTGATCAAAGTGCTGTGCACTTAGCCAGTACACCACACCATTGATTGTACGGTGTCAGATATATTGATGGCACTACATAAATAATATAATGTATTTTAGGTAGAGTGTGACCTTGGGTAAGTTGCTCTGTCTCAGTTGATCTGTAAAATGGGGATATGACCTACCTCACAGGGTTGTCATGAGGCTAAACTAGATACAGTTTATAAAGCACTTTGCAGAATGAGAGTACTATACAAGTGATAGGTGCCAACCAGTGGTTTGATTCCTGAAAAAGAACTGTCGCATCCCAAGGAATGCAGTGTTAAGAATATGGTTTATTTTTCCTACTGCAGTACTTCAAAGGTTTTCCCTGTTCTAATTTAAAGTGAATGAAAGGCAATCATATAATGCGATCCTCTTTGGTACCCTGCTGTAAAGGTAGCATCTGTTGTGAATGCCTCTGCTGGTTCGCAGTAGAAGTATATAGACTGCAAGCTTTTGGGCCATACGGTGCCCTTCCTCAGGCATGGAGGGATGCAGGACATATGGGAGTCTATCCTTTGTCCTATCCACTCCACCCCCACCTCCCAGACACTGTTTTGTTGCCTCCTATAAACCTGTCCTGCATTTGCTCAGCTGATCTATTTCTAACTTGCTATGCCACATACCTGAGGAAGGGGTCCTGTGTAACCTGAAAGCTTGCATATTCTTACCAACAGAAGTTGTTCCAATAAAAGGGGTAATCTAAACTACATAATACTAAAAACTTTTACTTTTATAGCACCCCCTGCTACATGGCACTCAGTGCTTCACAGTCCTAAAATGCAGCTGTAACATTCAAAAACAAATCCAGTTAAAACAGTTTAAAAGGACAGAATGCACTGAGGGGCGGAACCAGCAGTGGATTCTAAAAATCAGCACCTGGAGAATAAGTTGGTCTTCAAGTGCTTTTTGAAGGTGAGGAGGGAGGAACTGAGATGAACATGGCAAAGGAGTGAGTTCCACCCTGAGACCCCCTCCACATCAAAGGCCCCATCTCCATTGTTCCCATTTCTTATGTTTGGGACCAACAGCCCAGCTACCTTCTCTTTCAGCACTTCCAAAGTTCAAAACAAAGGGAATCTGGATTCCTGCAACGGTGAAGGCAGAGAGAGACCTGGAGTTCTAGGAGAGGGGTCATTCCCTTCATACATTAATTGTGAGCCTCCCCGAGCTGCCATGTGGGCAGGAGGCAGCGGGGTAAAAGGTTTTTTTTAAATAAATACCGGATCCGGTAAAATCTCTCTCGGCCGGGGGGTGCAATACGCATGCACGAAAGCTAGCTGTGCTGAAATCCCGCTCCTCCCGGCGAACCTGGCAGCGCTCCAAACTTTAAAACCACCTCAAAATAAAATAAAAAAACCCTAAGGACCAGCTTGCTAACCCTCTGGGGTATGGGCCCTGCAGAAAAAGGGCCGCTAAGGTACTACCAGCAAAACCAGACAGCTGTGCCAGCACAAGAAAACGCGGTAAATGCCAAGATGGCGGCCACAGCCCAGCCCTTCGCCCCAGGGGAACAAGCCAGCATGGCTACTATCCTGGCTGAAATCAAGGCAGCAAGGGCTGAAGCCCAAAAAGACAAACATGAACTAATTGAAAAAATGAACAGAGTAAAAACTACAGTAGAAGAGGGAAACAAAAAATTAGAAAATATGGGCAAACGCATAGAAATTGCTGAAGAACGCATTTCAGGATTAGAGGATCAAACCCTAAATGCAGACAGCGAAATAGCAAAGTGAAAAAAATCAATGATCTTTCTACGTTCCAAATAGGAAGATCTAGAAAACAGATCCAGGCGCAGCAACCTACGAATAATGGGGGTAAAAGGGCGCAGAATCAGGAGGGATGCAGGAACTGCTCAATCAAATCTTTACTTTGAACTTTCCAGAACAACAGCACCTCCATAATTTAGAAATCGAGAGAGCCCACAGATCCTTGAGACCCAAACCACAAGACACTGACCCCCCCGAGAGCTATCATTGTCAAATTCTTAAAATGTAAAGATAAAGAAACCTTGCTGGCCTTAGCGAGGAAAAGAAATCAAAACCTGGAGTACCAGGGCAATAAACTTGTTACAACCAGACTACGCACCTGAAACCATGAAAAAGTGAAGAGCCTAGTCAAAATACTTCACTGAATTAATTGACAGAGATCTAAAACCTCAATTGTGGCACCCAGATAAAATGGCCATATTGGTTAACGGACGAAGAAAGATCTTTGAAGACACCATGGATTTAGAAATATTTTTACAAGCTTACAAACCCAGTTAACAGAAACCTGACTAATATTAAAATAAAACATAATAGGAGCCAGGAGAGGAATTTCAAGACACGACTCCTTCAAGCAAAGTTAACCTAAGCATCATTCTTCCCTACCGGGCACCCACAAACTCATTTCCAGATAAGTTCCACTCTGTGATTATTTTGTCCTTTTCTGCCTGCTTTATCTACTTATACTGCATTTTGGTTGTGATCACAATTCAAAAACTACATATCTTTATGTTGATACGCTTAAAAATGCGCTCAAAAGTAAATACTGACAGGGCATAGTAGAGACTCTGTATCCGTGTTAACCCTGTTTTTACAATGATTCAGAGAAATCCGGGAAGGGGGGGACACCAAAAATAATGACCACCCCCACAAATGGTTTCAGTTTTGCTGAAAAAACAAGAACATACCGTCCCACTGGACATGAGATGCCAATTGTGCTGTTTGTTAATGTTATTGTTTTATGTTGTAACGTTCCTAAGTTGTCCCAAACATTCGCTAACCCTGTATTATGTATTCTATAAAGCAAGATTGAGAAATGTCCACAGCACGAAAAAGAACCAAATCGTTCAGCCAGAGATTGGTATAGGGCCAAATAAACCAAACTGATAAACCTCCTAGATCAAGCAATTGGGTTATTTTTCATTCAGGAATCACATTTAATACAAAAAGACCTTCACAGTTTTTAAAGCAGACATATAGGAGACATCTATGCCTTTTGTGGGAGAAAAACAAAATCAAGAGTCCTGATAGGTTTCTCAACATCAGTAAACTTCAAACTATTCCAATTAAAGAAAGACAAAGAAGGTAGGTTCCTTTTACTGACGGGAACGCTAAACTCCCAAAAGTTGACTCTGTTCAGTCTATATGCCCCAAATACAAACACCCACCAATTCTTCCAAAAATATATACCCATCAGTATTCAAAACACAGAAGGCCTATTAATCACACAGGGAGATTTTAACTCCCCGCTGTCAGCCCTAGATCACTCCGCACGCTCCCTTCTTAAAAACACTCATAAAAACATAACCTCAGTGTTAACCGAGCATGACCTGATAGATGCCTGGTGATATATAAACCCATCCACCAGGAGTTACACATTTCACTCTGGAGTATACACAACACATACTCTAAAATAGATCATATATTGCTAGAAAAAGACTCCCTACACAGATGTTTAAGCTGAGAGGTGACACCTGTCACTTTTTCGGACTATAATGCAATAATTTCTATATTCACTTGGGTGGCCCCTGAACAAACAGCCAGGCGAACTTGGCAACTTTATAGAGGTCTCCTCAAGTGTGAATGGATAAAGGAATAAATAGCAACAGACCTAAATGAGTATTTTGATCTAAATATAGGTTCAGTCTCCTCCTCCTCAAACTTTATGGGAAGCAGCAAAACCAGTACTAAGGGGCAAAGTTATAGCCATTAAGGCTGCAATAAATAAAAAGAGAAGGGAAAGAAATGCAGAACTTTATGAGCAGTTGCAGCAACTGGAAATTGAAAATAGGAGATTCCCCAACAAAAAGATACAAATTGAAATAAAAAAAAATAAAGAGTGAAATCGACACAATTGACACAAAAAATCACCCAACAATTGAGAGAGATTAAAAACTTTTATTTTCAAAATTGCAATAAACCAGTGATAGTCCTAGCAGGGATGACCAAAAAAAAAGAAAGAAAAAAAATCCTTCATTCCAACGATAAAACTTCCAAGTGGTAGTAATACAACCAAACAGGAAGAAATTCAGGATGCTTTTGTAGACTATTACCAGAGGCTCTATACAGCATCCAATCCAGACCCTGTAATGATAAAGGAATTTATTAATAAATATGAAATCCCAAAATTCAAACGAGATCAGGTTAGTTTTCTTAATGCCCCCCTAACCACTGAGATCAAACAAACAATAAAATAACTCATCAAAAACAAAGCATGCAGCCCCAATGGCCTACCAGCAGAATTTTACCAAACGTTCAGCAACATCATCTCCCCCCATTTGACAAACACTTTTAACAATATTATAGAATCACAGAAAATGCCCCCCACGTTTTACGAGGCAGTAATTACCCTAATTCCAAAACCGGGCAGAAACCATGATGAATGCAGCAACTACCGACCAATATCCCTGTTGAACATTGATTACAAAAACTGCAAAGACTCTGGCAAACAGATTGATAGCAATTATTGGTGAAGTGATACACACTGATCAGACAGACTTCATTCCAAATAGGCTAGGAATAGACAATATCAGAAAAACTGTCAATCTCATTTTCGCAGCACAAATGACAAATCTCCCAACACTAATACTTTTGGCTGATGCTGAGAAGGTCTTCGATCATTCGGAACCGGAGTGTTTATACCTTATTATGGGGAAAATGGGCATAAAAGGGAATTTTCTATGAGCAATCAAGGCCTTAAACTTAAACCCAAACTCTCGTTTACTAATAAATGTTAACCTATCCAAATCCTTTTATCTAACCAGAGGCACAAGACAGGGTTGCCCCCGTCTCCTCTGCTATTTAACATAACCCTATAATTATTGGCATGTGCCACATGCCAAGAACAAGAAATATCGGAAATACAAATAGGCCCCACTCACTACAAAATCTCCCTATTCGCGGATGATATGCTTGTCTGCTTAACGCAGCTGCAGAAGACTGTCCCAAAAATCCTCCTCCTAACAGAACAATTTAGTAAAATATCAGGATACAAAATCAATTATCAAAAATCACAGGCGCTGATAATAACAAAAAACAAAGAAGACAGTTTGGCCATTGAAAAGCAAGTTCCATTCACTATAGCGAAATCCCAATTTAAATACCTAGGAGTAAATATTACCAGAGATCATGAAAAGTTCTTTAAAGCAAACTTCCCCAGCATATTCAACCAGATTTGCACAGAAGCAGCAACCTGGAGACAACTCAAAACCTCATGGTTAGGCAACGTTAACCTATTTAAAATGATCGCACTTCCAAAAATACTATATAAAGCAATGGCTCTCCCAATACACTTACCCAAATCCTTCATTAAACAATGCAAGCACACCCTTTTAGAAACAATCTGGAAAGGGAAAAAACACAGAATCAGCAAAACCATTTTATCTAGAAGAAAAGATAAAGGCAGGATCAACATGCCAGATATAGATTTATACTTTAAAGCAGCTTACCTTAGGGCACTCAAATACTGGTTCCTCCCCTCAGCAAATACCGGCTGGGTAGCAATAGAAAGACAGCTATTAGCAGTGTCTAACTTTCAAGAATTACTAACTAAATGAACAATACCCAGTGCCAACAAATTATATACCCACCCCTTTGCTCACACAGCCATTCAACACTGGCACCAAACCTTGAAACTTATGAAAGTGTCCCAGACTGCTTCTCCATTCTCCCCTCTAAATACTCAAGAATCAATCTAATATAGAGTAGCCACTGATCTTCGTAAAATACTTACCAAATGTAACATCAAGAGAGCGGAACAATTATTCCAGGGAGAAAAATTCATCTCAATCTGGGCAAAATAAAAAATAGATGCCTTTCAATATGTGCAACTAAAAAACCTATTTTCAGACAGGGAAAAAATCCAGCATTACTACAGGACCCACCACTGATATCAAAAGAATTTTATTTAATCTTTCAACAAACAAGGGAATGATTGCTAGGATTTATGGGGCATTGATTGGAATCAGGACAAATAAGCAAACCCACTACATCGGAAAGTGGGGAAAAGACTTTGGGGGGGGGGGAATTTAAATGAAAAACAGATAGACCTGATTTGGCAACGCATGCACAACTGTGCAAGTTCTTTGGAAATTAAAGAACCCCAAATAAAAGTAACATTGAGATACTACCTCACCCCACAGCATTTCAAAGCGATGGCCAGTTCCGATCCCGGTCTATGTTGGCGTGAACGCAGTGAACAAGGGTACCTATCTCCATTGTTGGTGGAACTGCCCTCAGATACAGCCCTTTTGGCACATAATTTGGGAACACATGAAAAAAGCTACAGGACTAATAATTCCATTCTGGGCAGAAACAGCTCTACTGGGAATCTATCAAAATATATCACTAATGAATCACCATCAAGACACATGTAAACTAATGACTTTAGTCAGAATTAACATTATAGCCCTAAACTAGAAAAATGCAAGAGGCATCTCGGAAACAGAATGGTTAAAACGTATGTGGTATATGTACTCAATGGAAAAAAATCTCAGCAAACCTGGAGGCCAAATCCAAAAAATTAACAACAAAATGGTTTACCTGCATAGTCCAAGGTCACACTCTAACAGAAGACTCAAAGTCCTATTTAGTGGACTACTCAATATAAGATCTAATACTATAGAACGATATTCAGATTCACTATCCTACAAAAAAAATATTGTTTGGCAGACTGTTTATCATGTTTCTCGACTTTCCGGATGCCTGTTAGAACTTTCCTTTCAATATTTACTGTCTGCCCTCCCCGCAGACTCCTACCCCCCCCTCTGTGTCTATTAGATTGTAAGTCGTAGGCAGGGACCACGTCATTCTTATTGTTCTGTAAAGCGCCAGGTAAAGCTGTAAAGCTTTCACTACACAAATGCTTATAATAATAATAAATAATTAATGTTTAAGTTTCAATGTTTGAAGAAAAGGAAAAAATGCTGACAAAAAAATGCCTGTCACCCACCTTTGTAACTGCTTACCTGCTTTTACGTACTGTGAATAATTCAACAATGAAAAAAATTCTTGTAAAAAAAAAAAAAGAAGAAAAAAAAAAGCCAACCCAGGATCAATTACCAAATAAAAATTGGAATCTCAGCATCCATTGTGACACATACCCTCTAAACTGTATGTCAGAAAACATGCAAAGGTTTCATATTCAACATGTGTTTAAAGAAAGCCAAATCAATATATTACTTGAGTTGGGGGGGAAAATCTCTCTCCGCCTCCTGGTGGTGATTGGGAGGAACGACCTGAGTCCGGTACTATTAATGAATTGTAGGAAAAGATGGAGGAAATACAAATCAAATTTGCAGAAGATGCAATGGGTAGGGGTTTCCAATAACTTGGAAAATAAAATTAGAATTCAAAAAAGTTTTGATAGGTTGGAAATCCAGGCTGAAATTAAGAAAATGAAATTCAACTGCCTAGATAAACAAAGTTCAGCAGTTGGAGAAGAAAAGGCAAATGCACAAGTCTAGCAGTGAGGATACCTGGCTTAGCAGCAGCACATGTACAAAGAATCTAGGGTAGGAACATGAGTAGGCAATGTGATAGTTAAGTTACAAGAAGGTAGATTTCTGTTAAACATCAGGAAAAGCTTCCTAACAGTAAGAGCTGTGCGCCACAACGGAACAAGTTGCTTACGGAGGCTGTAGGCGCTCCTTTGCTGGAAGTTTTCAAAAAGAGTCTGGACAGCCGTCTCTTGGGGATGTCGTAGCTGTAGTCATCCTGCAACCAAGCGGAGAGTTTGACTAGATGACCCTCAAGGTCTCTTCCAGCTTTATGGTTCTATGATAGAACCTCCTTGTCTTGTACATTGTAAGCCACAGGCAGGGGCCGCGTCTATTTCTATGATCTGTACAGCGCCAGGCACATGGCTGGCGCTATATAAATGTGTATAATAATAATTCTAGGACAGACTATGTTATGTATCAATTAGGCAATATTGGCCACGATCAGAGACACAAGCAGGATCAGGTTTGGACAACTCAGTTCAGTTTCTTCAGCCACAGGTCTCAGGCTGACACTAACTAGGCCCATGAGAATAAAATTGCCAAAATCACTTTCTAAGCAGAAAATGTATTTCCAAGGCCACAGTAACAAACCCCAGCCAGCCGCTATCTTTGAGAACACAGAAAGAGGCCTAAGAGAAACAAAGGGAGTTTGTAAGAAAGGGAGGTACCCTTCCCTACAAATAAACAGTAACTCCCTAAAACTCCCTGAGAACTCCAAACTAGCTTGGTGGCCATGCTCCAAGTGATAGATACATAATGAATAGCCAGCTTATTCTCTGCACCTGGCAAAGGGAACCCTGCAACATGTATCCCCAATAAATGAAGCTCTAAAAGGGAAAACCCAGCCCCTTATCCCTTGTCATTAGCGCTAGCGGCCACTAACATTGCAGTGAGCCGTGTGGGCTTTTGACCCTTACCGTCACTCTCAAAAGATCCAGAGACCGCCCCCGGGCCAGCCATCTGCTGGGCCCCCTCCCCTTCTCCTCTGAACCAGCCTGCGTCTCGGACTGAGCCTCTGACACGTAAGATATCATGGGTTACTGGAGTTTGTAACTGAGAACACTGCCATGCCCAGATGTTCAGTGTCTATCCAATAAAACAGAGTTGTACCTATATACTTTGGTTTGTTAATTGGCAACCTTTGATCCTGTTTGGGTAAACTGAGGCACATCAACTGCTATTGCTGATGTGACAGCCTGGCAAACAACAACTTGGCTTATTGTTGGGCAATATGCAGGCTCCTCCGCTGGTGGCTGGATGAAAATCAGTAGCCACTGCCAGTGTTTTCTTCAGGCGCTCCGAAGGTTATTAGTAGGGTAAGGGTTTAAATCTAGCCCTTGTAAAAGGGCAAATCTGATTTATTTTTTTGGTTCAATTTGTAAATTCACTGTTTAAAACAAAAGTAAGTTTAGGCCCAGCCTCAGAATTAGACAGTGGGTTATTGTCTAATGAATGGATCCGCCGGGCTTTTGATGGGGAGGATGGGCAGGGTGAGGGGAATGAGTTAGGGATGTCTTAATTCCTCCTTGGTTTGAGAATTTTAAGTGGTTTTATTGTTGACTGTAAGCTGCCCAGAGATACCTGTGGGAGGATGGGAGGGGTAAAAAAATGCTGAAATAAAAATAATAATTTAAATTTGCATAAATTAGGACAAATCAGCATGCAATGTTTCTGTAAAATGGAGACAGTCGTTCAGATAAACTCTTTTATTTGGACCACCTTGGTGAGACAGTGTGCTTTCTCCGGGCACACGCCAGGGCCCTTCCTAACAGCAGTGTAGCTATAATAGGTGCCTCAAGTGCAGCTGCCCCGGGCCCCACATTCCTGGGGGGCTGCGTATATGTAGAATGCTGGAGTGGAGTGCTTCAGCAGGTGCCCGTTCCAAGGCTTCGTTCCCACCTAGCTACACGCACCTGCTTCCTCGGGTATAATAATAATCACTTTTATTTTATAGCGCCCCGCTGCCAGATGGCACGGAGCATTGCACAACATAAAAATATTTAAAATATAAATCTTATAGGAGAGAAAGACAAACAGACACAGGAACCATATTCCTGTTTGCCTCTCAGGAAAACCGTTTAAGAGGATAATGGGGAGATGATGAGAGGACAAAAAACAAAGCGGAACGTAAAGCAGGAAAGCTTCTGTCTTTATGCATTGGCAAATAGTGGGAGGGGTGTGCGTGCGCATATGTGTGAGGGGGAGCAGCTTATTGACTGAGGGATGGGGCTTGTCCCTCTTTGGCCGCTGGAAATGTTAGGAGATACGTCACTAAGTGGCCTTGGACAAGTTTTTGTGTCTCAGCGTCAGTTTCCCATCTGTAAAATGGGAATGTATGTATCTCTGGGTGATTTCAGACGAGACGGGGCGGCATTTGCCCCGTCCCGGAATCACCCAAATGATTCCCTGCTGGGATTACTCCGGCACGCCCAACAGACGTGCCGGCTGATCCCAGTGGGGAATCAGGGAGGGGGCGGGGCCATGTGGCGCAATGTGCGGCGGCCCGGCCCCACGCTCCCCCGCCACCCGCCCTCTGGGGAGATGGGCGGGTGCCGTAGCCAATGCAGCCGCAGTGCCCGCCCAATTTGACCACGTCCCAGAATCCCGCCGGGGATTCTGGGCCGTGGTTACCGGCCAGATGTTACTTTCTGTTGGTTCCCGCCGGGAATCTCTTTGACCACTCTTACAGCGATTGTCCAGCGGGGAGCCCTGGAAACGTGGTTGAAATTGACCCCATGTGTTGACCATGGTTCACTGTGATCTCGTAACGTCTGAAAATACCTTCCGTCTCTGTAAGTGACTTGTGGGGGATTTTCAGATGCCCTGTAGAACCTCTGTTCAGCCCCTAGTCCTGTGACACACACATTATTGACAGTTACCAGTCATCTATGCCTGTCTCTCTCTAAGGGTGTTTTCACACAAGATGCTCTCCACCCACCATACATGTTATAGGGCAACACTGTAGCCCTGTAACATGTATGGTGGGTGGTAGTGGGTGGAGAGCGTCTTGTGTGAAAACAGCCAAAGTTGCCCTCCCTTCCCTATCCTATTGTAAGCCACTTGGGGCAGGGAGCTGTCTTTGTAATCATGACTGCCCAGTACCAAGCACAGTGCTGGTACTGGACAATAATTGTATGATTATTATCATTTGTAGTAATGCTAATGTATTTATTAATTAATCATTTCATTAAATAACCATTTGTTTATAGAGCGTCAGCCACGCAATCCTAATTAGAGACAGGTCCCTGCCCCGAGGAGTTGACACTCTAAGGAGGTCAAGGGAATGGAAGAAGAGGGAGTCAATATTGAATGCATTAAGTGTATTTATTAGGTATTAATAGAACTGGAGGCGCCAAGCAGCGGGTGCTGAGGAGAGCGGAACTCGCTCCTGCCCAGCGGTGAAGAGGACCCGCCAGCCAGGGCTTCTCTCTCGCTTCAGAGAGCCACCAGCAGGGGGCGGAACTAGAGCAGCGCGGAACCTTCCTGCAGGGCAGCGGGCGGGTCGGTGCGCGCGACCCGGACCCGGACCCGGACGGGATTGGGAGTCGCGCCGCCTCTTGTCCTTGAGCAGCGATTATGTGGATTCGCGGCCCCCCCTTCGGCCCGTTCCTTCCGGACGAGTCGCGCTCGCTGCCGCCGCCGGCCCTCTTCAACCGGGGCTCGGTCTCCTTCGCGCTGATGGGATGGATGTCGACGTTGCTGGATAACGGCATCCGCAATCGCCCGGCCTTCCGGACCGGTGAGGAGCGGGGAGCTGGGGGGCAGGTGAAGAGATCAGCCCGGGGGGAGAGAGGAGGAGCGGCCCCCTGAGAGTTTTCTGGCGGGGGGGGAGCGACATGTGAAGGGAACAGCCAGGAGGAGCGGCCCCCTGAGAGGTTTCGGGGGGGGGAGCGACATGTGAAGGAAACAGCCAGGGGGGAGGAGCGGCCCCTGAGAGGTTTCTGGCGGGGGGGGGGAGCGACATGTGAAGGAAACAGCCAGCTGTGGGGGGGGGCGCACGTGGGAGGAGCTACAGGGTAGGGGTGCCAGATTATATGTAATTTTTTTTCTGGGACACTTATGAAAAATACAGGTTGCAGGGCCTTAAGGTGCCAATGCAGATCCTGTAAGCCTGTGTGTGTGTGTACATATAACCTAGCAACCCTATTTACATGGAGAAGGGCCCTAAGGGGGTCCGGATTGGGGAACTGTGGGGGGTGGGGTAAAGGGAGAGACCCCTGGGAGGGCGGTAGGGGTGATGGATGGGGGGGGCTGAGAGCAGCCCCTAGTGGGGGGGGGGAGGACATTGTGGGGAGGGCGGCAGCAGCAGCAGCAGAGGAGGTGACCAGAATGGCAGGGAAGCCGTCCCCTGTACCTGGTCACCCTGGCTGGCACCGGTGGCCAGACCAAGCAGGAAGGGGCTGGTGACCCAGCTGCACCAGGACTTATGCCCCCAGCCCTCCCCAGGCCTTCCACTTGAGAGCCACGGCTGTAGCGTGTGCTGCTGAACAAGGGTGTCGTAGATAAGCAGCTCCCCACATGCCTGTTGCCGGGCAGCGTAGGGCGCCAGCACGGCCCTACAACGTGCATGATGGGTGGGGAAATGCTTGTCTAAAGGCTGGGCCGGGCCCTGTGGGGCACGGAGGAGAGGCTGCACCGACTCCTTGCGGATTAGCTGTCCTGTGGGGGGATAAGGAAGGAGGCTTTATCCAGTCACATCCTAGTTCCAGGGCTCCTAGTGGTGGCCCCCACTGGCAAAGTGTGTGAAACCCCTGACTCATGTGTTCGTGCAAGGTTCTGCTGAGAACTTACCTGCCGCTTCCAAGATTTCTTTGCACCGTCCCTTTTAGCAAATGGTAAGATTGAGTCTCTTTGTCTCGTTTCAGGCGTGCATCGGCAGGTGCTGTGGACTACCATAGTCTTTTACGTCGGCTATTGGCTTTGTAAACGGTCAGAATATGTTATTGCAAGAAGGTCGACAGACACGAGCTGGTATATCAAGGAGCATCCGGAGGATTTTCCGGAGAAAGGTATAGCCTAATTGTCGCTTTAAGAAAAGCCATAGGCTGACGGAGATTTCATGAGCCAGACTTAAAAATGACTGCTTGCTGGTCTGGGGCAACGATCTAGTGAAAGCCATTGCACATGCAGCAGCAAATGCTCCTCCATAGGAATCGGTGAGACACCTTGGGGAAAGCCATTTTGCCCTTGATTAGAAGCACCTGTGCTAACGGCTCCCCCACTAGCCACACCACTGCCTGCAAGGATCCTGCCTCTGGCCTTAGCAGGCCTCTCAGGCGAGTGGTGGAAGCATGGCTTGGGCAGAACCAGTAGTGCCAGGACAAGGTTCTGCCAGGTGATGGAGGACTTCCCTCCTGCAGCTGCTGCTATGAGGCCCTATTCACCATGGCTGGGATGGGGTAGGGTTCCCAGGAAGCACTCGCAGGGTTCAGAGTTTCCTAGAGAGAGGAGAGAAGGCCCTTACCCCCTTCCCTGTCCTACGTCTGATCCCTCCTCCTGGGATGGGGGGCGGGGGGGATGGGGTTTTTCTTGTGCCAGAACCAGCTGCTGCTTCTCAGGACACCCAGGCTGTTACTCTCCCCAGGACTAGGGCAAAGAAGAGGGAAGACCCTCCCTGTCCTTCCTCCACAAAGCTCTGGCCCTGCAGGTGATTCCTGGGAGGCTGACCCTGGCCACAGTGAGTAGGGTCCCCAACATCACCTGGGGGAGGGGGGAGTCGTATTCCCCCCTGTGGCAGCGGCAGCGGCAGCTTGCCCAGGAGCCTGTTAATGGAGGAGGCGAGGCCAGGCTAAGATTCATGGGGCAACCGCATTGCAGGGGTGGGAGGCTATCACTGCTTTGACAGCCCCCTCCACGGGTGCTTCTAGTCAGGGGACCACTGGAAAGCCATGGCCCCTTGAGTCCCATTGGTTCCTGTAGAGGCGCTTACGTGCGTTGCTGCTTGTGCTCAGTGTTCGCTGATCGCAGCCTAGGACTTGCCAGAAAGAGGAAGGGGCCCAGCTCTACGTAATTCCACTTGCCAGCTCAAAATGTGTCCGTGCCAGAGTCGAACAGGCCAGTTGATTTTCATTAGAGCTGGGACGAGTATTCACACAATTGAGTACGCGTGTCCGATTTCCGGTACCCGACTCAAGCCGCAGCGTTGGGGTAGTAATTAGTACCCAACTAGTGCCCGGTTTGGGTACCGGACGTCCCAGAATGTGGTCTTCCAGTCCTGTTTTTTTGAGTGTATGGCTCGATTTTTCAGTTGGTGAACCAATAACAGAAATTATTGGGTACCTAATCGGCAAATGGGTACCTGGAACGCTGCTCAAAAATGGGGGTATTACCAACAAGAACTAAACTAGAACATTGAATGGTTTGTCAGTAATAAACACTCCTGTCTCAGTCACCATTTACACTTTCATAACACAGCTGGCAAGGGTTGCCTCAGTGGCTGGGTCACAGCCTACAGTGTAGCTGTGGGGAGAAGTGTTGTCTTCTCCGTCCACCCGAATAACAGTGGTTCATGTGCTAAGATGTAAAACGGATGTTCATGGTGGCCTCCCAAGTGATGCTCCTTCTAGCGTGCCAGGAAACGCGCCGTGGAATGTATTTTGTCAAAGTAATGATATCCTTAAGAGAATGAGGTCTCCGTTTTCAGGTTTGCTTGTTATTCTATAGCACCAGGGATTTGAGTGCATAGGGATTTTAATAGGGATTTGGAAGGAAGGAGGGAGCAGAGCGTATGTGCTCAGGGAGGGAGTTCCAGGCGTAGGGGGCAGCATGGAAGAACCTGATAAGTGGTGTGAGAGGCCCTATTCAGTATGTAGGTTGAGCAGGATAGCCAGAACAGGGTTTTTGGCTCCAAACTGGGCCACCAGAATGTCTTGAAGGATCACAAACAGACTTTGAAAATGCTACACTGTTTCTCCTGGGTTGTGATACCTCCTGCTAAAAGCGGATCGTCCGGAGCCCAAACCTGCCTGGACTAAGGCCTGACTATGACATCACACACTTTGTAGGGGGTGGGGCTACAGCGTTCCAACATGGCCACACTCCCGTCTGTTGAAGACGTTAATGAATCTCACTAGGTTTTGGATCAGACTCATCATTTATTCTTGGTTTATATTATGTTTATAATATTATGTTTATGGTTTATATTATGTGTTTATGTTATGTATCCTAAGTAAGTTTTCTCAATTGTATTGACCTCACCTTTGCAGAAAAGAAAACCTATGCTGAAATTCTGGAAAAGTTCTATCCAATTCGCTGAAGACTTTTTTTTCCAAGCAGCTCCAGATTTCTTCAGTCAGAGGTGTCTCATTGCTACTTCCCCCAAATCTTATTACCTGGGCAAGCTGTAGGTCAGTAACTGATTGAATGCACCTGGTTTAATACCCCTCCTTAACTGTATTCTTATAATTAAAGCTATGAATAACTCTGGTGGGTTGCACTGATATTTTACTGTGCATTTGTCTGTCTTCAATTTTTGCCTCAGTTAATGTTGCACAGAGTTTTTTTGCGACTTTTGGAAGCTAATGGCTTCAGTACCAAACAAAGTGGCCCGGTTGAGGAAATAGTGAAAGGATTGATTTATAGTGGAATCCTCCTAAGTTGAACTTGGCTAATTACAATTTACCTTTCAGTTAAGACCAAAGGCTGGATTTGAGCCATTAAGCTGTGGCACACGGAATAAAAAGCAAATATATTAATTTAATCTCTCGTAATTGAACTTTTAAATAAAAATCACACTCACTCATGTTGGGCTGCCTATTGTTTCAAGCTTTTAATCAAGATTTTTAGCAGTGTTCTTAATGTTTACTAACTTTTAACACTGGCTACCAAAGACGGGTCCATTTCCTTAAAGTCTGCTTAAATTGAAGTTCTGATAAGCTAAACTGTTCTGAACAGCCCACTACATTTGACTTGAGTAGAATTCACTGGAAAAGAGCATTTCCAGCGAGTTCAATTAAGTTGCAGCCTTCCGTTAATAGGGGAGTTATGTCTTGGGCACATTACAGCCCCATTCATTCAGAGATGATTGCAGGATCAGGGCCCTTGTCAATGCTGCAGCTTCTCTTGCTAACATGGAATCCCTTCCACGCAAGACTGATAAGGGATCCATACTTTGCTACAGTCCCATTAGCACCTGATCTCTCTGCTTGCTCTTTCTCTCTCATTATTTCGATCCCTGCTCAAACTGAGGGTGAGGGGTGCCAGTAAGCTCCATCTGACTGAACGAGCAGGGAACCCCCTCCCCCCACAAGCTGTCGGGCAGTAAGTGGGAGGGAAAGGCAGTGTGTGAGAGAGGCTCCAGGTACAGTAGACAAGAGGAAAGGGGAAGGGTGGTTTATAAAAGGTTTAGAAATCCTGGCTTAGAGGCTTAAAACCGATGCCCCTAAACCCCACATCTAGGCATCTAAATAAATTCCCAAATGTGTTTTTTTCCCACCCCCGAGTTTCCAAGGCTCCACAGTTCTTGATTTCAGTGGAAATTGGGGCCATTCAGCATATCAGGCAGTTGCATGTCTTTGTCAAATATCAATCTCTGCCCAGCTTAGGCAATGTTCCTGTCACCTACTGGCAGCTGCTGTACTGACCTAGCATCCAAGGCCAAACCCAAAACTGGCTGAAGTTTAAACTGATGAAATGGATTTGTGTTTGCCAAAATTGCTTCACTCCCCTCTCCTCCTCCCTCCCGGGGACTCTGCACAAATGATAGCTGGGCCCTTGGCTCTCATTGATGGTAACCAGGGGAGGGTGACACTTGCCCCCCTCTGTTCAGCCTTTCTTCCCTTCACGTGGCAACTTGCACAATTTGGTTTCCTTAAAACATGCTGCTTGAAAATGGGTTCTCTCCTCGATTGAACAGGCAGTGCCACAGCCTGAGCAATGCTTCTGCACTGTGCAAAGAGCCCTTCCAATATGGTCTGCGTCACTGAAATCTCGGCAGTTCTCTTGTAGCGCTCTTAGCACGGGCTGGATGTGGCAGACGGTTGCGTACCATTCCTTGGGGCAGGAATGACAGCGTGAAACCTGTGCCTTGTATCGTGCAGGACTCCCAGCTGAGATTAGTTCAGGCGGAGGCAGCTCTGGCCCACAGACCAAATTCAGCCCGCGGTGGTTGGCTGCTTTCCAGTTCCTGCGTCTGGCCTGTGGCTCCAGTCCCGACTCCCTCCCCTCGAGCGCTGAAAGCGTGAGCTCTCGGGGGAAGGCGATGAGGGCATGCACTCAAAAAGCAGGGATATAGATCCACAGTCTAGACCTTCCCCCAGCCTTTGCCAAAGCCCTTCGGCACCCCTGCCCCAAATTCTACACAGTCGGTGGCACTTGTCCTAATTTTCAAAGTGTCCCACAGCAGGGAAAAGGGCCCCAACCCTGAATAAGATGCTTTACTGTCTCCTCCTTTCAAGGCGGCTATTTTTAGTTTGCCCCCTTTCCTCTAAGTGGCTTATCCCAGACGGGTATTGCCTGGAGGCTAGGCCAGGCCTTGT
This sequence comes from Sphenodon punctatus, assembly GCA_003113815.1. Taxonomy (NCBI): domain Eukaryota; kingdom Metazoa; phylum Chordata; class Lepidosauria; order Sphenodontia; family Sphenodontidae; genus Sphenodon; species Sphenodon punctatus. The sequence goes on along the minus strand of QEPC01006909.1, from coordinate 1,256,418 downwards.
TCCTCTAGGTTGCCTAATCCGTGTTAGCACTCACGACCATAAAGGGAGAAGAGAGGGAGATAAGAAAAAGCCACCTCCCCTTCAAACCCCCTACCGACCCCCTGTGCAGCAGCCTAGACAAGCACGGAACAACCCTTCACTCCTATCCCATTTACTCATCTTACTCCTAACCTACAACGTTCCTATAAAGAGGTGGTTACCTCCCCCTGTTACATCCCAACCGTTGTCAGTCAACCTGTGAATTCATGGATAAACTGGCTTTTCTAAGCTGCAGGCTTAGCTCCAAACTAGCAGCAGGGCTTCCCCAATACATGGGATCCATGAATCAACTTGAAATGACGATGCGTGTGGGAAGGTCTGGTGGAAAATGAGGGGCCTCGGAGCCTTCAATACAGAGAGCCCCGGCCAGTGGAAGGTTCAGAGGAATTCCTGCACACGCACCCCACGTACGGGCCTCGTGAACTAACTCGAAATAACCTATGTAACACGGACCTTTAATGCCAAGAGCCCCAGCCCCTGAAGGAAGAGTTATGTTTCATTTTTATAATGGCAGAACTGGGAGGTGTCAAATATTTTTGTTAGAACAGCTCTCTCAGCTGTTTCTCACAGAGCTCTGACTTCCCTGGATCCAACCATGCTAAGCAATGTCTTTATTTTTTTTTAGAAACCAAAGAAAAATTGACACTTAACATCTGATTGAGGTGCTTTATTAGCAGCGGGGGAAAGCCACCCACTGTCGAAGCGTGGTTACAGGTGTTTAAAAAAAAGGTTTCCAAGATGATTTTGCCAAAGAGGGAACAAAACTGAAGAATGGCTTTCGCTCTTCTACCAGAGAATTATTAAGTAGGTGAAAGATTTTAAATACAGAAGACCAGTCTGTGCAATTAGAGGCAGAAACAGGAAATGGGGATCATATACAACTGATTTTTTTTGTAATATCAGTGCTTAGAAAGTTCAAGTATTCTCGATCTGTCATTCAGTCACCACAGTGGTTCTCAAATCACTGATACTCAAAGGTATTTTAGAGGGGGTGGGGTCGTAGGAGAAGGACCCCAGCCAGCAAACACTCTGAGCTAGGGGGAACCTCCAAAATAATGGGGTGGCAAGGTGTGGGAGGAAATCAGAGAACGAGGAAGAGAGGGAGCAAGGTGTGTGTGGCGGTCAGTATTGTCACCAACAAGCAGAAGGGGGGGGGGGGGNTGGCCTATGTGCCCTGCCCCACAGAGCTGTGCTACACGTGGGGCACCGCACGTACGTGCTGGCTGTGCGTCGGGGTCGGCCTCAGCAGGGCGCTGGATCGTCCCCTCTCCCTGTTTTTGCCCAATGTTTGAACTGGGCGTCTTCGCTAGAGAAGTCCTGGCCACAAACCCACTTTGAAAACTCATCCCCTGGTCCTTAATCTGGGTTTGTCTTCTCTGGTTGCAATGCATTCATCCAATTACCGATTTCCTTGCATTCCTGTTACTGTCCTTTGCATGAAGTGGCAGAGGACCAATGGTAAGGATTTTACCCACCACTCAAAATGTGGGTTTGTGCCCTGACCCACTCTGAAAGTGTGCTGTGCGAACACACAAAAGGGTTACGATGAGGCGTGTAGGCAGCCCAGCAGAGGAGTAGCTAGCTACCATAGGTGCAGCAGGTACAGCTGCACCAGGGCCCACAAGCCTGCCTGTGGAATTTGTGTGCCCCCCAGGCGCTGTCTCTTATACACATCTAGATGTGTATAAGAGACAGGCCCAGCACCCTAAGCAAGGGGGCATAGCTATAGGTGCAGCAGGTACAGCTGCACCAGGGCCCACAAGCCTGTTGGGCTCACACTCCTCTAGAGCGCTGCATGTACACACTAGAGGCTGTCTCTTATACACATCTAGATGTGTATAAGAGACAGCCTCCGAGCTTGTACTAAGTGGCCCCTGGGAGAGCAAAGTGTCTGCATCCCTGCTTTATGGATTTAAATCTTAAAAGTATGGGGTTCTGATGTTGCATCGATTGTCATTCCAAGATGCCAGCATTGGAAAGCAATGGGGGAAAGCAGATACAAAACTAACCCTGCTTTAACATTTGTTATCCATGTTGCAGGGCTGTATTGGTGCCCTATGCAGCTCTGCAACATGAATTCACATTATGGGGACAATCCAGAGGCCTGCTTACACCGACCCCGATGCGCAGCGCCCAGCCAGAACACGCGTGCTCAGATGTGCACGTGGTGGGGTGCTAGGGTGGCCAGGCCCCCCCCTTTAAAAGAGGATGCTTATGGAAAATACATGGTACAGGGCGGCATTGGTTTCAGTGCAGCTCTGCACCATGTATTTTGCATAAGCGTCCTCTTTTAAAGGGGCGGTATGGCCACCCTATGGTGCGCGCACAGCACAGCCATGCGAGGCGAAAGTGCAGCCGTGGCCTATGTGCCCTGCCCCACAGAGCTGTGCTACACGTGGGGCACCGCACGTACGTGCTGGCTGTGCGTCGGGGTCGGCCTCAGCAGGGCGCTGGATCGTCCCCTCTCCCTGTTTTTGCCCAATGTTTGAACTGGGCGTCTTCGCTAGAGAAGTCCTGGCCACAAACCCCCTTTGAAAACTCATCCCCTGGTCCTTAATCTGGGTTTGTCTTCTCTGGTTGCAATGCATTCATCCAATTACCGATTTCCTTGCATTCCTGTTACTGTCCTTTGCATGAAGTGGCAGAGGACCAATGGTAAGGATTTTACCCACCACTCAAAATGTGGGTTTGTGCCCTGACCCACTCTGAAAGTGTGCTGTGCGAACACACAAAAGGGTTACGATGAGGCGTGTAGGCAGCCCAGCAGAGGAGTAGCTAGCTACCATAGGTGCAGCAGGTACAGCTGCACCAGGGCCCACAAGCCTGGGGCGACCCACAACGTGTGTAGAATTTGTGCGCCGCAAGGGCAGCAGCAGGACGAGGGGGCCCGTTCCATGTTCTGCACCAGGACCCGTTTTCGGGGTTGCAATTAGCTGCTCTGAGGTTCTTCAAAGGGCTAGTCTCAGCCTCGCCTCCCCATCAAGCTCTCTCCCCAAATTTCACCTCCAAAATGCTATTTAACTGGAGTTTCACCTTTGCCGTTAACAGTGTAGATATCACCAACCCAGTGTGATTTCACTCTGCTTGATCTGCCCCATGATTTCATTATACTTTTGGGTCACTGCATTGGCCCTTCTCGTCAGCTTCGTAAGGATGCAATACAAGCCTGAAACATGATAGTAGAATAGTCCTTCGAGATCACTGTCGTCCTGCTCTCCTAATCTGGGGGTGATGTGGGGTTTGCAGCCATCTAGAGGCACTAGAGCGCCCTCCACCATAGGCTTGATGGATTTCAGCAGGAGGTAGCATTCGTGCAGATCTCGGTCACCCAAATTAGCAGTGGTGGTCTCATCCAGCTCGGCCATGGAGACCCCTCTGAGGAGACTTGGGAACAACACTGTTTGTTCCATCTGGCGGACAGCAGAGACGTATTCTTCCATGGTGGCAGTGAGATGGTTTTATGGGTTGTCAAGCTCGTGGCTTTAACCAGCTGCTAAGAAGCGTGTCTGATCTCAGAGTGGATATCTTCCGAGCGGCTTGGTGACTGTCTCTCTCTATATACACACACCTGTGGAGAGTGGAGCAAGTCAAGGGGATGATCAGTGCTTCAGAGCGTGTTCAGGATAGTTCTCTGCCAATTCAAGGGCCCTCTTCCCTTGCCAGCTAATCAGAATCCTGGTTCTTCATAAATAAACCTTAGGGTTTGGTCAATTATTTCATGGTCATCGTTGGGGTTTTATGTACAGTCTGGAAATCATCCACAGTTGGGTAACTTAAGTATAGGTGTGTGCCCTCAGCTGAGCTTTCAGAGGTCATGTTGTCGTCATGAACCAACAAGAGAGAGAAAGTGCAACTGGGCGTGAGAGATAGCGTTGCTGGATGGACATTTTCAAGCAGCTTTTGATCACGAGAGCTCGTCCCGAAAAGAGTTGAGAAACATGGTGCACAAAAAGCTGTCTCGCCAAGGAAAGCCTCTGCGGAGCGATCTTTCCACACTTGGCTCCCATTTCTGAAATCCCTTCCTGTCCCAATTGTGCCATTGCTGGTCCCCTCCCTTGTCTGAGAACATGAAATGCAGCAAATGTGTGCACCGAGGCTGCAGTCCCCCAAGCCCATTGTCATCTCTGGCAAAACTGCCGTTGATTTGAGTGGGTGAGGATTGTACCCCAAGCGATCACCACAGAGGCGCCACTTAGTAAAAGTCAGCAGGATGGCCGGGGGCTGAGGGAGCTTGCTGTGGGGCGGAGGCTTTAGAGAACATGCTCAGGGCAGAGAAATTACTATTATTAGTATTATTAATTGTTGTTTATTAATTATTTTATTACTTCTACAGTGCTGCCAATGTGCCTAGCGCTGGACAGTCATGATTTTTAAGAGAGTTCCCTGCCCCAAGGGGCTTACAGTCTAGAATGGGCAAAGGGAGGGGAGACAGGAGGAGGAGTATGTAGGGAGAGACGAGTACATTCATGAAGGTGAGAAGTTGCAGGGGCCTGGGCTTGGTTTAGGTCCAGGGGTGGGACACCCGGAAGGGATGGAACAGTAGAGGGAGAAACATAAAGGAGCAGTCTGAGGGTGAGGAGTTAGGGAGGGCAGGATGGTAGAGAGGAATGGCGTCGAGAGGCTGAAGGAAGGAACACACTTGGAGGCAGAAAGTGGAGGCACGTGCTGAGAGGGGGATGCACCGACGTACGTGCAGGAGTAGGAAGCTGGGTCTGTGGGTCAGATCGTTTGGGCAAAATTGGGACATGACTGAATGACTAATGTGGCTTTAATTTTCTGTAATTTACGTAAGCCCCCCGCCCCCATTGTGTGTTTTGTCTGGAGCCCCAAGAGCCTCGCTGCAGTGCTGCATGTTTCTGAGCCGGAGAGATGAAAAAGGAGAAGACGGTGATAATAAATGTGCAGCTGGCGTGCTGGCTGTATGTCCCAGGACAGGGAGAAGGGGCCCCCACCGGCCAGGTCAGGTTGGAACTGAACAAACGTCCCTGCCGATCGTCCTCCCCTGCACCCTGAGGCCAGTCCTCCCTGTGCCCCGCCCCTCACCATGTCAGGCAACCATTGCTGCCAATAATGGGCAACCACGGGGGCTGCCACGGCAACCCCCACGCTGGAGCCAGGATGGCAGCANTTTGCAGCCATCTAGAGGCACTAGAGCGCCCTCCACCATAGGCTTGATGGATTTCAGCAGGAGGTAGCATTCGTGCAGATCTCGGTCACCCAAATTGGCAGTGGTGGTCTCATCCAGCTCAGCCATGGAGACCCCTCTGAGGAGACTTGGGAACAACACTGTTTGTTCCATCTGGCGGACAGCAGAGACGTATTCTTCCATGGTGGCAAGGAGATGGTTTTATGGGTTGTCAAGCTCGTGGCTTTAACCAGCTGCTAAGAAGCGTGTCTGATCTCAGAGTGGATATCTTCCGAGCGGCTTGGTGACTGTCTCTCTCTATATACACACACCTGTGGAGAGTGGAGCAAGTCAAGGGGATGATCAGTGCTTCAGAGCGTGTTCAGGATAGTTCTCTGCCAATTCAAGGGCCCTCTTCCCTTGCCAGCAAATCAGAATCCTGGTTCTTCATAAATAAACCTTAGGGTTTGGTCAATTATTTCATGGTCATCGTTGGGGTTTTATGTACAGTCTGGAAATCATCCACAGTTGGGTAACTTAAGTATAGGTGTGTGCCCTCAGCTGAGCTTTCAGAGGTCATGTTGTCGTCATGAACCAACAAGAGAGAGAAAGTGCAACTGGGCGTGAGAGATAGCGTTGCTGGATGGACATTTTCAAGCAGCTTTTGATCACGAGAGCTCGTCCCGAAAAGAGTTGAGAAACATGGTGCACAAAAAGCTGTCTCGCCAAGGAAAGCCTCTGCGGAGCGATCTTTCCACACTTGGCTCCCATTTCTGAAATCCCTTCCTGTCCCAATTGTGCCATTGCTGGTCCCCTCCCTTGTCTGAGAACATGAAATGCAGCAAATGTGTGCACCGAGGCTGCAGTCCCCCAAGCCCATTGTCATCTCTGGCAAAACTGCCGTTGCTTTGAGTGGGTGAGGATTGTACCCCAAGCGATCACCACAGAGGCGCCACTTAGTAAAAGCCAGCAGGATGGCCGGGGGCTGAGGGAGCTTGCTGTGGGGCGGAGGCTTTAGAGAACATGCTCAGGGCAGAGAAATTACTATTATTAGTATTATTAATTGTTGTTTATTAATTATTTTATTACTTCTACAGTGCTGCCAATGTGCCTAGCGCTGGACAGTCATGATTTTTAAGAGAGTTCCCTGCCCCAAGGGGCTTACAGTCTAGAATGGGCAAAGGGAGGGGAGACAGGAGGAGGAGTATGTAGGGAGAGACGAGTACATTCATGAAGGTGAGAAGTTGCAGGGGCCTGGGCTTGGTTTAGGTCCAGGGGTGGGACACCCGGAAGGGATGGAACAGTAGAGGGAGAAACATAAAGGAGCAGTCTGAGGGTGAGGAGTTAGGGAGGGCAGGATGGTAGAGAGGAATGGCGTCGAGAGGCTGAAGGAAGGAACACACTTGGAGGCAGAAAGTGGAGGCACGTGCTGAGAGGGGGATGCACCGACGTACGTGCAGGAGTAGGAAGCTGGGTCTGTGGGTCAGATCATTTGGGCAAAATTGGACATGACTGAATGACTAATGTGGCTTTAATTTTCTGTAATTTACGTAAGCCCCCCGCCCCCATTGTGTGTTTTGTCTGGAGCCCCAAGAGCCTCGCTGCAGTGCTGCATGTTTCTGAGCCGGAGAGATGAAAAAGGAGAAGACGGTGATAATAAATGTGCAGCTGGCGTGCTGGCTGTATGTCCCAGGACAGGGAGAAGGGGCCCCCACCGGCCAGGTCAGGTTGGAACTGAACAAACGTCCCTGCCGATCGTCCTCCCCTGCACCCTGAGGCCAGTCCTCCCTGTGCCCCGCCCCTCACCATGTCAGGCAACCATTGCTGCCAATAATGGGCAACCACGGGGGCTGCCACGGCAACCCCCACGCTGGAGCCAGGATGGCAGCA
>QEPC01006909.1:1199684-1222036 GCA_003113815.1 Sphenodon punctatus | reverse complement strand
GTCTCTCCCACTGTCCCCTCTCCCTGTCTCCCGCTCCTTGTCTTTTAGAGTGTAAGCCACAGGCAGGGACCGCGTCTAACTCTATGTTCTGTACAGCACCAGGTCATACGACTGGCGCTTTATAAATGTCTAATAATAATAATAATAATAATAATAATATATTGTATAGCAGCTGCCTTGCTGGTGGGGCCTGCGCAGTGCTCATGCTCGGGGGGTCTAACCGATCGCCATATTCGGGGTCGGGAAGGAATTTTCCCTCTGAGCAGATTAGCAGTTGATTCTGAGGTTTTTTTGCCTTCCCCTGCAACGTGGGTGCGGCTCACTTGTTTGGGACAGCTAGATCTTTCTTTTTCTAAAATGATTTCCTGTTATCTCAGGCATCAGTGTGCTCTGGTCCTTCCCAGTCTCTACTGGTAGTAGCTATTGGTGGGATTGCTCTGTGTGGCTGGTTGAGATGGGACAGGTCTTGCCGGACGGCCCTTGGGGTCCTTTCTGGCCTTGTGACTAGGGTGGCCATCCCTCCCCTTTAAAAGAGGCCGCTGCGCTGGAACCGATGCAACCCTGGAACATGTCTTTTTCATAAGCAACCTCTTTTAAAGGAGAGGTACGGCCACCCTAGTTGCGGCTCTGTGTCCTTTCTGTAAATCAGGTATGTCTGTTATGTTCTGTAGGGCTCCGACATAAGGGAGGTTCACTTCAAATAAAAGACACTTGGCAACCAGTTGCTGCAGTACGGGCAAGTGCCGGAGCGTACTGTGCCTTTAATGCCAGAGGACAAACAGGCTGTGTCGGGCAGGGGAACAGGGTGTAACCGGTTGGGTGAAAGACCGTCAGTCGCCCCTGGGAGTGTTCAGGAGGGGCACATGGTGTGTGGTGTCACACGATTTGTCAGGGACTGCCAGCCTGTCACTGCACAGGGATCAGAGAGGCCTCAGAGAAGCACTGGGCACCCAGCCCAGGTTGAGCCTGTCCCTGCCAACCAAGCATTTGGGTTCCAGTGGTCAGACAGGGCTGATGTGTAAAAAAACACTTCCGCTTTCAAGCCCTCCCCTCCCTTCTCCTACACCTGTTCCCTGTGGCTGGGAGGCCCCAGGGCGGTGGCTGGGACAGAGTCACAGACAGGTGCCTGGAGCAGACCGGCTGTGCTCAGGTGAGTCACACCATAACAGCTGAGGGAGAGAGTCAGCAGGAGGAGAGGACGCTGCAGCAAAACCCTGCTCTTTGGGCCGAGAGAGAGCCCGAGAGAAGCCAACCAGCAGCAGCCCTAGCCCTGCCTGCAGGCCTGAGGGAGATGAGCATCACGCCAGAACATAAGCCCCATGGGAAGCAAGTCACCAGTAATCTGCAAACGGTGAGTGGGGTTAGGGGATGGTCTTTCTGATACTGCTCCGAGCAGCCTGGGAGCAGACTTCCTCTTCTCCTGGCTGTGAACATTGTTAGCAACAGCAACATGGCTGGCTCTGTACAATTATTCATTAGAGACAGGTCCCTGCCCCAAGGGGGTTACAATCGAGGATGGACAGCGGGGTGGGGGGGAGATAAGGGAGAGGACTGAGCTAGGACAGTAGAAAGAGCATCAGGGAGCATTCTGAGGAGGTGAAGAGCTAAGGAAAGCCTGATGGAAGAGGTAGGTTTTGAAGAGGCATCTGAAGGCAGGGAGGCAGCCATTTCAGAACTTCTTGGGTCTGCCCCCGCCCTCGCGGAATCATAACCTTGCGTAGGCACCTGGGTGCCAAGCTTTCCTGGTTGGATCCCTTTTGTTCTAGTGTGATCATGCCATTTCCTCTCAAAACAATGGGACTGCAGGAAAAGGAAAAGCAGTTTGGTCCCCCAAAATAATAATTAAAAAAAAAAATCACTAGTATTTTGATTATTTTGTTTAAATTAAAAATCCAGAACTGAGTTTTAAAAAAAGGAGATCTAATTCCACGGGAATTCCATGAAAGTGGTTTGAAATTAAATGCTGGAAATATCAAAGTCCAGGGTGTTATTGATGGGAAATGAATGAAAAAAACCAGCAGAGCTGTGAGGGGAACTCACTGAAAGCAGTTGGTCCAATAAAAGGGATTATTGATCGTTTTAACAGCATTTTCAGCGACCAAAGGGCGTTACAATCCTTATCTAGCTCATTCTCACACCAACCTTGTGAGGCAGGTCATTATTATTCCTGGAGATAATAAAGGATTTGCCCCCTCCCTTCATACCTTCAAATCTCTCCTTAAAACTCACCTCTTTCGCTCTGCTCTGTCTGACTCTATCCTGCTGAGCCACTATTCCTATACCTACGATCGGTTTACCCTTATCCTTGCCACATGGACCTGCCTGCTGTCATTCTCATCGTAACCAAGCCAAGTACGTGCACTTGAGACCTCGCATCTTCATGAATGTTAGACCCCTTGTCTCTCCCTCTGTTCCCCTTCCTAAGTCTCTCCCCCAGCTCCTGTCTCTCAGATTGTAAGCCCTAGGGGCAGGGACCGTGTCTATTTTATTACTTTGTAAAGTGCCAGGTACACTGCTGGCGCTATATAAATGTTTGTTAATAATAATAATAATAATAATAATAAAAGGATGCCATTCAGGGTGACTTGCCCAAGGCCACCCAGTAAGTTCATGGCTATGATGGGATTTGAACCCAGATTCTCGAGCCAACATCTTTTCTGCTGGACTACACAGGCTTTAGTTTGTCTTGCTGAAAATGCTTTTGACATTTTCAAGGATATGTTCACTTAGGGTTCGTTTACACGGCAGGAACTGTCATAGGACACAATCTTCAGTGTTGACAAATTGCCATGTTTCATCTCAACCTGCTGCTACCATGTCTAAATCGTTGCTTTTCTCTTTCTTTTCCCTTGCGCGTAGTTGTCACCCATCGTCGAGTTAAACGTGGGCGGGGAGATGTACACGACAACACTGAGCACCTTGAGAAAGCATCCTGGGTCTAAACTGGCAGACATGTTCACTGGCCAGCCCAAAGTTAGGACTGACTCAGAAGGGAGGTTCTTCATCGACAGGCCCGGCACCTATTTTAAGTACATCTTGGAGTATCTCCGTAGCAATCAGGTGCCCACTCAGTGCGTCCAAGATGTGTACAAGGAGGCCCTGTTCTACAACATCGAACCTCTGGTCAAGCAGCTGGAGGATTCCCCTCAGATCTTTGGCGAGCAGGTGGCGAGGAAACAGTTCCTGGCTCGGGTGCCCAACTATAGCGAGAACATCGAGCTGATGATCCGCATCGCCCGGGCCGAGGCGGTGGCCTCCCGCCAATCCAGCGTCATGGTGTGTGTGGTCAGGACCGAGGAGGATGCCAGCAAGTGCCACGATGCTCTGAACAGCTTGGACATGGATAAGAAATCGGTGGTGAAGTTTGGGCCCTGGAAAGCCTCGCCGAGTGTTTCCGACTTGCTGGACTGCATTAAAATGGACGTGGAAGCGAAAGGCTACAAGATCTCCTACCAGCCCCACGCCGCAGAGAAGGGTTTCCGCTTCAAATCCTACGACTTCGTCTACAAATTCCTGTACACCTGGTGGTAGCAAAAATGCTAGAGGCAACAAGGATTTGATCAAGTTAGATGGCTAACAATTTGCAACCATCAAAATTCGGAGCAAATCATGGATGATGAAGGGGAGATACTGGGGGACAAAGTGGGATCTGGAAACCAGCAGGAGTCTTGAGAGAGAAATCAATTGGTGTAAGGACCCAGATCTATGAAGCCCAAGGTTTATACAATCCTGTGCAGCCAATTAGGATGCAGACTGGTTGGCCAATCAGGAGCCTGTAGTCATCAGGGGAAAGGGTTGTTGGAACTGCTGATCTGGGTCTGCACATCGCCCCCTAGTGACAGTGAGAGCAAAACTCCCACATTGGGTTTCACAGTTAGTGTTAGGTGGGTCCTTACAATTGCAGGGATGGCCATAACATTGATGATGAATATCAGTTTTCTTGGGTGAGGACTTGGATCCAATGCAGCCCTGCAACCTGTATTTCTCATAACTGTCCTCTAAAATGTGCATATCTGCCCACCCTAGGATCCTGGGGAGGCAGACCTTGGATTCCACACTGTTCACTACATTTAGAATTGGGAACAATCTCTCTAACTGTTTTATTTATGACTGGGTAAAATGCTGTTTGGTTTAAGAACTGAGATTGTAAATGAACAAGCATTATTATTTATATAGCACTTTCAGTGTTGAAAGTGCTTTACAACCTTTATTTAGTTCTTCCTCACAAGCACCATGTGGAGCAGGTAATTATTATTCCCATTTTACAGATGGAAAACTGAGGCTGAGAGATAGCAACTTGCCCAAGCAGTGAATTCATGGCTAAGGTAGGATTTGAACGCTGGTGTCCTTGGTCCAATTCCTTATCCACTAAGCCGCATGCATCTGCAGCCTTTCTGCTGAAGGCTACTTAAGTAGGTACTTAAGGAGTTCCATCAGGGTCAGACTGGTATGCGGACCTCTAGTCCCAACTGTAAGGACCCTAGGATGTAGGCGCAGGAGCAGGGCTGTGGTTGAGTTGCTGCAGGATTGGGGCCATAGGTTAAGATAATCAGCCAGGGATGACTGTCCAAGAAGCAGAGTCATAGACAAGTGGGTCAGAATTAGTGAGCAGCTATACCAAGGGATAGTTCAAACATGGGGTCGAGTATCCAGTCCAGGAGCCCAAAGTAGGAAGGTCAGTCCAGACAGGAACAGGGATAGGGGTTCCTGGTAGTGAGAGACCAGAGCAAGGCAGGAATGGGGCTACTACAACAAGCAGGAGTGTTGACTAGCTTGCAACAGCCATTTCAGAGGGGCTGCTGATAGGTTCTGCTGATCAAGAGGCGGGGCAGGGTGGGCCTCAGGAAGCTTACACGTCTCGGCTGGGCGTGACAGGCTACCAGAAGGTAAGCAGATCCTAACACTAGCCCCCCCATGGCACTTCTGCAAGGAGGAGGTGTGCTGCTGCTTCCTGAGAACTCCCTGGGAGCTGGATCCAAGCTAGCCTCCAGCAGCTGCAAGCAAAGGCCATGCTGTGCATAGCTCCGGAGTAGGCACAGCATGAAGATTGCTCACAGCTGCCCAGAGCTAGCTCGAATCCAGCCCCATCAGAGTTTCCAGGCAGCTACAGCAGCAGAACGTCCTTTCGCAGGGCAGATAGAGCTGATCTCCTTTTCAGGAGGGATGAAGGGGGATGTTGACGTGGCAAAATGGAGGGGATGGAGGGTGTATGAGTAAGTGAAGGTGGGTGTGTTAGTGTACCTGTTTTGGGATATATATTCCCCCATCTCAGGCTCTTATTCCCCCACCAAGCCTAATCCAAAAACATCCACACCAGCCACCTCTGAATAAAATGTGCACAAAAGGCAGACGGAAGACTGAGGGACATGGTCGGAGGGTTTGATTCTCTCCTGATCCAGCAGACTCCCAGTAGTCTTCCATCCCTACAGCTCCCGTATTACCAGGGAATATGGGCATTAGGAGAATGATAGGCAGCCCATTTTGGTTACTGATCTTGTCTTGACTTTAAGGCTGGAAGGAATCGAGCCTGTCTTTAGGATCCAGATCCTAAACGTTAGGGGTGGGACTCTGGGCAAAATTTGGGTCTCGGTTACTTTTGGTTTTGGTTCTCATATCGGTTGTATCGGATCTTTTGCATTTATTTTTGTATCGGATATTTAACATTGCGGTTTTTATTATTATTATTATTATTATTATTATTTTATTTTATTATAGGCATTTATCTATTTATATAAGCATTTCCATTGAAGTCAATGGGGACAAGCCGCAGTGTTAAAAATCCGATAAAAAAATCAATGCAAAAGCTCCAATACGACCGATGCTAGTAACTAAGAACCGAAATTTCCGATTAATCCGAAATGGCCAGTATCGGGTACTTCCGATTCGTTCTGAAACAGAAAGTCCCATCCCTACGACATTCACTCTGAGATTCCTGCACTGAGCCCACAACTGGGTCTCTTTTGGCAAGAAACCCAGTTTGGGTTAAAAGCAGGGTGGGGTGGGGGGAGGACACTTCAAAAATTAGTACAAGCTTCAGTGTCAGAGATGGAAGATCTCTCGAGGGTCATCTAGTCCAAATCCCATTTGGTTGCAGGCTGACGACAGCTACAGCATCTCTGACAGCTGGCTGGCCAGCCTCTTTCTGAAACCCTCCAGTGACAGAGCGCCTACAGCCCGGGGTGCTTTGGGGGTGTGCTCAGGAAGAGGAGTGCCCAGATCACAGATCTGTATCATGGATCTGTCCACTAGCTTAGCCCTCATCTCTGCTTCCTTACTCTGAGCTTAGTTTTTCAGTGGTTGGGAGTAGGAGTTGGATCCAGGGGCCAGATCCAGGAACTGGAAAGGGACCAAATAAAAACCAGTCACAGGCCACAGTCGGCCCCTGGGTCTGAGGTTCCCCACCCCATTTTAAAATTTCAAGCAAGGGAGAAAATTTCAAGCAAGGGATTAAAAAGATTTCCTGGGCCTTGGCAGGCTCCAGTGGTTAATTAAAGGGACATGCAGGGACTGTGGTTACCCTATTGATTACAGCACGTCCTGCAGCGTACGTCTTGTGGCTCGTACTAGGCAAAACTCTTGGTGACTAAAAGAACATATTCTGACCGAGTGGAGAGTGCGAGATCGGCTCCTCTAGCCATTTCTCGCTACTTGTGCTGAAAAATACACATTGATATAAATAAATAAAGACTTGAGATGGCTGCAGATTTTGGATCAGTCTGACGAGCTCCTCCAGGGATATTTGAACAAATCTCACTGTGCCTAGCTCTGCCTTATATTTATTTTTCTCTTCCAACCTTAACCCTAGTTGTGTCTCACTGCAGGCGACACCCATTCGCTGACTAATTTCTTACTAAGGCTCCTTGGCATAGCACCGATACGCCTTTTTATCCTCTTTAAAAGAAAGAAGCATGTTTTAAGACTTGTAGAGGCCTGGGGCAAATAGATTTGTTTGAGAACTCTGTCACAGGAAAGCCCAGCCCCTCCATAATTCCTGCAGGATCCACACCGAAATTGTCTTCAGTCAAGATGCGTTTTATTGCTATCGGGCCACGTTGGCAAACAATCCAAATATGCAGTGGGTGAGCCCTGCCCTGGACTCTTAGTACTTCACTCTGGGGAAGCCTCTCCTAGGTTCCTTCTAGTCCTAGCCTCTGATCTGGCTAGGCTGGCCACACCTCCCCTTTAAAAGAGGACACTTATGAAAAATGCATGTTGCAGGGCTGCATTGGCTCCAGTGCAGACCTATACCATGTATTTCTCATAAGCGTCCGCTTTTAAAGGGGAGTTAGGGCCACCCTAGATCTGGCTCCCTGGCTGCCAGCCATCCCATCCTTGGGGAATCCCAAACCCTGCAGGGGCCTTACGTTCTCACTTTGGGTCCCTGCCTTTCCCTGGTGACCCCTCCTGTGAGCTTCCAAGCTGAGTTTCGTGGCTGGTACCCCTCAACTGGTTTATAGTCTCCTGACACGCCCAGCTGGGCTTGCCACAATGCCAGCTTAAGGCACTCACTCAGCCCCACTGTGGGCCTAGACCTGCAAAGACTTATGGGGCTCTGTTACAGCCTCCCTCCCTCTCAGGCCCAGAGTAAAAGCCATTCCTCTCCTGCATTTTCCCACTATTGGTGCATTTCCACAGAAGCAAGTGGTTCCTCTTTTCTCCACACGCCACAGCCCACTTTTGGGGAAGGGTTGGGAGTGGGTCTAAGGTTGCTACCTCTCTGGGTTCAAGACTGCATGCCCACGTTACACAAGTTCATGTTATTTTCTATCTGACATGAGGTTTCGTACATGTGCCTTTGCACGTTCGGCTGGGAAAATTCCGTGAGTTTCATCACGGAAGACGGTGTAGGGAAATCCAGCACTGATACATGAGTTTTATTTAACGTTCAATTGGAATTTGTGCATGCAGTTAATTTAACCTTCATGGAACTCAGGGTGAAATTAGAAGGTGTAGTGGCTCGCAGAGGCTGGATGGAGAGGGGTGCATGGGATTCTAGCAAGGGAAGTGCCTGCTAACCTTAACAACAGCCTTGGGATTCTCCAGCAACTCCTCACCACTGGCCTGGAGGAGGGGACACTGAATAAAAATGTTCCTTCTTCTGCTGTTGCTTCCTTCATCGTGATGCTTCCTAAGGGGCAGAGTTATGTCAGAAAGAGGCATGGCAGTCCCTTTGCCTGGTGGATGTTGCCTCCCCCCTTACAAGATTGAGAGTGGGGTGCTACTGAGTCCCCGTGTCACCCACAGCCAGTGGCTGGAACCTGTGGAACCAGTAGTGGAGGTTGATTAGGGGGCTGACCCAGCTCCCCCTGGCAATTTTGCAACAGGGGGTTCCAGTCTGAAAGGCCAGGGTCTACGTCTTCCTTTACCCTACTTAAAATAGCCCTGAAATAAGCCCTTCTGCATTGGAATTGGTCTTGGGGGGGGGGGGGCAATGACGGCTTAGCTCTGTTCTCACCTACGGCAGAGTGAATCAGGAGTGACTGGAGTCAATACACTTGCACTGCAATCACAAGATTTGCTCGCTTTAGACCTAGAAACCAGGATTAAAGGTGTTTAGACAAGCGCCTCCCCACCCAGCATGCATGTTGCAGGGCCGCATTGGCGCCCTGCAACCTGGGTGGGTGATGGGTGGGGAGGTGCTTGCCTAAAACACCCTTTGCAACGGCAATAATCAGTCAGTATGACAGCTAGGGTTGCCACCTGTGCAAATTTTCAAGGAACACTTATGAAAAATACATGTTACAGGGCTTGCATTAGCGCCTAAGGCCAAAAATGCAGGCCCTGCAACATGTATTTTGCATAAGTGTTCCTTAAAAGTTTGCATCGCTGGCAACTCTAATGAGAGCTGCTCTTGGAAAATCAGGCTTTTTCAAAGTGTCTTTCAGGTGGAATACCCAAAATCACCAGTAATTTTGGAAAACAACACCTGCTCCTGTGCATGAATCCCCAGGGTTTTTAGAGGGAGTTTCATCCACAGATCCTGATCCTGTGCGGTACTGATTTCTATCAGCTCAATGTATTCAATGGGAATGTAAGAACTGTCATGCTGAATCAGACCAATACTCCATCTAGCCCAGTATCCTGTCTCTGACAGTGACCAGCTGGATGCTTTAGGGTAAGGGGACAAGAACAGGGCACCGATGGAGTGGTCCCTTCCCTGATTCTGACAGGCAAAGACTTAAGGGAGTGGGACCCCACTGCAAACTCAGCTTGTGTTCAAAACATCCGGTGCCTAGAAGATAAATTACTTTGGGGAAAGATGTGATAAGCTAAATTCATGCTTCCCTAGTGTAACTATATAGATTTCGGTGAGCTGACACCAGGGAGGATTCCCCATCCGCAAGTTTGCTAGCATGGAATTCAGGCCACCTGGAATCCACAGACCTGAGACCTAGAAAGGCAAAGTGACTTGGCCATGGTCAGACAGGGACTCTGTGGCAGAGCTGGGAAACAGAGTTGCCACCTCTCTGGGTTTCACCCAGAGACTCTGGACTTCGAGGCATTGGGGCTTCTGCGAGTGGCAAGGGGGCAGCCATAGAGAGGGGGTAGCCACAGGGACGTCCCCTCCCCACCCCTTTTTCTGCCCCTATGGTGTGCCATTATGTCGCAACACTCTGCAAGGACAGGGTTACATCAGAAAGGTGGCACGACAGGCTATTTGCCCTGTCCCCCACATACTGGTGGCAAGCCTATGAGAGAATGAAGCTCAGGTGAAACAATTTTCAACCCAGTTGAAAATCTCATTGAGAATGGGTCTCTCAACGAGATTTTCCGGATTGAGAATCTCAGAATAATCCGTGTTCTCGCCGCCATTCTTGCAAGATTCTCGAGCGCCACAAAAATGGCATTCAGAATGTTCTGTGCATGTGTAAATGGCTGCTGAGGGCCTGCACATTCACCAAATGCTCATGACGGCCATTTTGCGCATACTCAGAGTTGTTTTTTGTGTTTTTTTAAGAACCTTGCAAGATTCTCGAGAAACCTCAAAAAATGCTCTGGCTGTGGCAGCCATTTGCAGATGCGCAGAGTGTTTTGGGGATTTTCAAGACTCTCAATAGAGTCTTGAAAATCATGGTGAGAACATACAAGATCTCACTGGGCTTTTGTTAAGAATCTTGCAGATTCTCGCAAGAACGCTGTGTGTTCTTGTTTCAGCCCTGGACCTCAGTCTGAGTCCGCCGGGAGCACCTTCGTGCAGGTACCATCTACCCGTTGAAGTTTCTACAACAAGGCATGTGCCAGAGAGACGTTCTTGGTGGCTGCCCCCACAATTATGGAACTCCCTCAACTTGGAGGTTTGTCTAAGCCTGAGCCTGCTAATCTTTCAGAAACAATGTAAGACCTTTCTGTCTGGCCAGGCGTTTGGCAGGCAGGGATAGGGTTGGGTAGGATTGGGGGGTGGATAGGGAAAGGGTTGTGTGGGGGGGCGTTAAGGGGATTTCTTAGATGTTTTAAACTTTTTATTGGTTGTAAACCGTCTTGAGTCTTAATGGGAAGGGTCAGGTGGCATATACATTTTGATAGATAAATAAATAAATAAAATTAAATAAAGTCACAGGCTAGCTCCCTAAGCACCATCATCCTCCCTTCTTATGGGCTCTTTCAGAACAACAGGCGAGTAAATTCATTTGTGGACAAGTAACACACCTCCACAACCATCCACACATCTGCAGCTGCCAGTACATGAGAAGGTCTATGGGGATTTATGATGCTGTGTGGGATGTTCATTCTGTGGTGTTCTAATATAAATGCTTATAATAATAATAATAATAATAATTAATTAATAATTAATAAAAAATAATATTCTATGGGTTTTATGGAGCTTCTGTTCTATAGGGGCTGTGGAATGTCCTATAGAGTGTTATGGAGCTGTGGGGCGAGCATCTATTCTGTAGGGTGCTATTGAGCTGCAGGGTTCTGTTCTAGGGGGTGCTATGGAACTGTGGGGTGTACATTGTTGTGTTTCTTTGAGGCTCTGTGGGGCTGTCTGCCCTATAGTGTACTATGTTCATTCTATGGCGTTCTATGGGGTTTTATGCAGTTGTGGAGGTGTCTGTTCCGTGGGTTTTATGGTCCTGTGTAGGGTGTGTTTTCTATAGGTTTTTATGGTGCTATGCTGGATATCTGTTCTATAGGATTAAGTTGGGCTGTGGGGTATCCTATAGAGTGCTATGGAGCTGTTTAGGGTGGGGTTCTATTCTGTAGGGTGCTATGGAGTTATTTATTATTATTAATTATTATTATTATTATTATAATAATAAACATTTATATAGCGCCAGCCATGTGCCTGGCGCCGTACAGAACATAGAAATAGACGCAGTCCCTGCCTGTGGCTTACAATCTAAAAGACGGAGACAGGGAGAGGGGACAGTGGGAGAGACAGGGGAGAAGACAAACAAACATTCAGGCGGATGCGAAGTCTCAGGTGCGTGTGCTTGGCTTGGTTACAATCAGGTTGGTTGCAGCAGTCTGCAGAGGAAGGCAGACAGTAAGTATATGGGGAACGACTAGCAGACATTGGGAAAGGCGGTGAGGAAAAAGTGGGTTCTGTTCTAGGGGCTACTATGGATCTGTGGGGTATGTATTCTAGGAGGTTCTATGGTGCTGTGTTGGGTTTCTGTAGGGCTGTCTGTGGCCTTTTATTTCTGATTCAGCTCTGGTCACTGTCATCCATGCTTTCTTCACCTTGAGGCTAGATTACTGCAACGTGCTCTACATGGGGCTGCCCTTGAAGACTCTTTGGAAGCTGCAGCTGGTGTAGAATGTGGCAGCTCAGCTCCTTTCGGGGACGAGTCGCTGGGAGCACATTACGCCTGTGCTCCAAAGTCTGCACTAGCTGCCTAGATAGCTTTCTGGGCACAATTCAAGGAGCTAGTTTTGACCTTTAAAGCCCTAAACGGTCTGGGTCCCATATATCTGAAAGACCGCCTGTCCTACCATGCCCCTTTGCAGTCCCTACGGTCGGCTGGGGGTTCCTGCACGTTCCGCCTGTTCCCCTTGTCTGTGGGGTGGGAGCGCAGGAGAGAGACTGTTCTCGGTGGCTGCCCCTAGGCTGTGGAACTCCCTTCCCCAGGAGGTTCACTTGAGGCCAAGCCTGACTAGCTTCCAGAGGTGACGCAAAACTTGTTTTAGTCGGGAAAGCATTTGGCAGGCAGGGCTAAGGGGGGTTTTGTTTGGGGCTTTGGGTGTTGTGTGGGGATGGGGTGAGTGAGGAGGTGGGGGAGATGGTGTAGGGTAGTGGAGTATTTTATGGTTTTATATTTTGGTAGTTTCTTACTTGTATTTTATATATTGTAAGCCACTCTGGTTATATATTGAAACCCACCGTTGGTGGGGTAAAAATTATAATAAATAATAATAGTGTACTGTTTATTTTATTTATTTATTTAAATGTATTACCCTGCCCTTCTTGCCACAGGCAGCTCACAATTTAAAAATACAAATAAAACATAACACCCCACAACCCTACGCCCAACCTCCTACCTCCCGGATATCCTCCACAACTCACTCACTCCCTAGCCCCCACTGCCAAACGCCAGTGTAAATATTATACTCTTGTACACTGCCTCCCAAAGGCATAGATCCACAGTCCTATGGAGGCTGGGTAAGTGGTGTGTCTGCTTTATGGGGTTCTCTGGGGCTAGGGTGTCCTGAAGCAAGTGACATCTGCTCATAAAGGGGACATTGGTAGGGTTACCGCCTATGCATTTTTTAAAGGAACACTTATGAAAAATACATGTTGCAGGGCCTGCATTTGTCCTTAGGTGCCAGTGCACGCCCTGAAACATGTATTTTTCAGATGTGTTACTTAAAAATTTGCATAGGTGGCAGCCCTAGACATTGGGGAACCTGGCCCTAGATAAGAGGCTGTGGTTTTGTGTGTGAGAATAACGACTGAAGCAAGCAACTTGGATTTAGGGCTGCTGCTGCCAGCCCTCCAGGATGGTCATGAAATCCCGAGGAAGAAGAGAAGCGGAGTATAGAATCCAGGTCTATGGGTCTGGGTGCAGCTCTACCATAGAGATGAGACCTCCGGAGCTGCTAGAGAGGACGCTTTCCCTTCTAGTCACTACGGCTTCTCTTCCAAGGCTGGTTACGGTGGCTGGGGAGGCTCGGTCCCCGCCGAAGGCGAAAGGTGGCGGTGAGGTTGCAGCCCGGCATGGCGGCGCATCTGAAGAAGCGGGTGTACGAGGAGTTCAGCAAGGTGGTGGTTCAGGTGAGGAGCGAGATAGAGGAAGGAGACTTCCGGGGAGGGAGCGGGGTGAGGTGGTGGTTCGTACCCGGAAAGGGTGCCTCCTGGGCGGCGGGGAGTGGCAGGAAAGCCCGCTAGAAGCCTGAGGCCTGGTGTTGGGAGAGTCTCTGCTTCTATTACCCGCTCCGCTCCACTCCACCCCTAGCTTCTCCTAGTGCAGGAAGGGCAGTAGAAGTGCGTCCCCTTCGCAGAGGCTGGAGCCATGGGGGCAGGTGCTGCCTCCTTTGGATGAGCCTGGAACTGGAAGGGGTGGGAAGCTCCCAAATCTCAGCGTATCTGGGCGTTTTCACACAAGACACTCCACCCACTATACATGTTACAGGGCAACACTGCAGCCCTGTAACATGTATGGTGGGTGGGTAGCGTCTTGTGTGAAAGTGCTCTCCGTCACAAGAGACAGAGAAGGGGCCTCTGCCCCAATAGGTGGGTTTTTGAGTAAAATGACTCATTGACTTCAATTAGGGAAGGATTGTCCTGTGTGTGTGTAAGTCACCTAGTAATTCATTAATAAAGTTATGGACTAGAGGTCTCTTCCAGCCTTGGGACTCTGTGAATGGCCACATAGGCCTTAAATCCAAGAGAGAAACAAATATTTTTGATACAAAATGAGTAAAACCAATATGTATCTTTGTTCCATTTAAAACAAAATAAAGACAGCTAACGGCTTTAGTATTCATGATCCACAAATCATTTACCTCCCTTTGGGCTTAAGTTCTGTCCCACGGTAAAGCCAAGAGAATCCTGTAGTTCAGGGGTGAGGAACCTTTTGCCTCCCACGGAGCCACCGTGAGAAATTGTACAAGCTCCATGGGGATGATAGGAGTTGGGAGCAGGGGTGCTTAAGGGATGTGCTCAGGATGGGTGGGAAGGGCAGGGCTCGAATTGTGGATCTATGCCAAGAAAACCTTACAAAGGTCTTTACCTTTCTGGGATCACTCTGAAAGTTAGTGCAAGCTCTGAGCATCACATAGAAGCCGGGGTGACTTAAGGAGCGCACTTCGGAAGAGCAGGGTCCAGATCATAGATCTGTGCCATTGCTCTGTCTCCTGTCCTTGTGTGCAGGCCTTCTGCTCCCTTGACATGAGTTCAGTTTTTCAGTACTTGGGGATAGAAACTGAATCCAGGAAATGGACAGGGAACCACATAAAAACTAGCTGTGGGATGCATTTGGTCCCTGGGTCCGACGTTTCCCACAGCTGAACTATGCTGTGGATCCATATCCTGTCCTTAAGTGCGTGCCTGCTTCACCTCTCCCTTTTCCTGAGCTCACTCTTTCATTTCTTTAGTTAGAAGACTGGATCCGTGGATTAGATCCAGGAATTGGAAAGGGGCCAAAAAAACCCCACAGCAGTTCTCTACCTCAGTGTAGATAAAGCTTGTCAAACACTTGAGAGTCTTAGTGCTAAGCACAGCTTTCAGCATTCCTCATACTAACATAGTAGTTCATGTTTCGAAGTAACTATACTAAGATATGTGGCCATTCATTGGCTCTGTGAGATAGGCAGCTATCACGCCTGGACTTTGATTAATTTTAGTGTCACAGTTTCTTAATATGTTTGTGGTGATCTCTCCCATGAATAGTGTTCAGGTTCAGTCTTCAGTTATTACTACTACTACGTATCGTTTTAATAGCACTACTAGGTGTAGTGCTGTACTGTCACAGATTTTCAGAGACGGGTCCCTGCGCAGTGCGACTTACAATCTAAGATGGACAAGGATGAGGGGGAACGCACAGGGAAAGACAACATGTTCAGATGGGGAATGGAGGCTGAGAGGTTGTAACTTGTCCAAGGCCACCCAGTGAGTTAATTGGCTAGGGTGAGATTAAAACCCTGGTCTCCCAGGTCCACGTCCAGCAGTCTATCCACTACATCACACTGGCTCTCCAGTTATGAGACTGTTAAGACCATAGTTTATGCTTCACTTTCCCTAAAATTGCATAACTTTCTTGTCAGCAACAGCATGAAGAGATCTCGACAAAGAAACTCCGACTGACCAAGCCAAGTAAATCTGCAGCGCTCCATGTAGATCTGTGCAAGGCTACTTCGCCGGCAGATGCTCTGCAATATTTGCTTCAGTTTGCCAGGAAACCGGTAGAGGCAGAAAGCGTTGAAGGTGTTGTCAGAATCCTGCTGGAGCATTATTACAAGGTAGTGGAACGTATCGGAGGAATTGCCTACAATGCCAGATAAAAGTGGCAGGAAGTGGTGATGCTTTTGTTTGATTCTGTTTCCTGTCTGAGTTTTGCGATGCCTCTTGTTAGGACTGGATGACTCCAGGGGTTGGTGATAGAATGTGAACATGTAGACTTCTGCTCCCTCCTTTCCTTCAAATCCCTCTTAAAACCTACCTCTTCTGTCAGGCTTTCCTTAGCTCCTCTCTCCCTTAGATTGCTCGCTGATGCGTCTCCTTATACTGTCTCATCCTTCAGAATCCCTCTCCTCCTCTTGTAACTAAGCTAAGCACATATACCTGCAATTTCTAAGCAGCTTGAATACAAGAGCTGTTCAGCTATGGAACAAGCTGTCTAGGGAGGTGATAGTCTCTCTCTTGCTGGAAGCTTTCAAACAGAGGCTGGACAGCCATCTGTCAGAGATGTTGCAGCAATAGTAATCTTGCATCCAAACGGGGATTGACTAAATGACCCAACACTAAGATTTTCTGTCTATCTATTTACTTATTTATTTATTTTAAAATTCCCAACCCACAACAGCCCACTCTACCCCCGCCTGCCAAACAACAATGTCTTTTATTGCTTCCAGAAGATGAGCAGGCTCAGGTTTAGATGAACCTCCAAAGGAAGGGCGTTCCAAAATTGTGGGGCAGTCGCTGAAAACACCTCTCTGCATGCCCTCGTGTTACGAACTGGATGGGCCAATGGTACCTGCGAGAGGGCACTCCCGACTGACCTCAGAAGCCACAATGGGAGAGGCAGTCTCTGTACCATACTGGATGGAAGCCTGACTGAAACTGATCCAGGAATCCGACAGCGTTGAGATGGGCCTGGAGCTGTCGGGGAGCCACCTACTCAGTAACCGTCTCTAAAAAGGGAAGGTTAGAGACAGGCCGATCACTGGTCACAGAGTCAGCATCCAAAGATGGCTTCTTAAGCAGGGTCTGGACAATCATAGTTTTAAGGGTATCCGAACCTTTCCCTTGCAAAGGTAGGCATTGACAGCCCCAGCCAGCAACGGCCTCAACGTCTCCTGTTTTTGAAGACTGCTATAATGTCTCCCTTTAGTTTCTCTTCACTAAGATAAACATGCCCAGTTTCTTCAACCTTTCTTCATAAGACTTGCTTTCCAAACCCTTTATTGTCTTCTGAACCTGCTCCAATTTGTAAATGTCCTTCCTAAAATGAGGCACCCAGAACTGGATACCATATTCAAGTGAGGTCTGGCCACTGCTGAATAGAGTGAGAATGGCACTTCTTTGACTGGAAAGACAGTAGAGGTGACTTTTGTGGGTTTTTTTGTCCTAGGAGAACGATGCTTCTGTGAGACTGAAGATTGCTTCCTTGCTGGGTTTGTTATCCAAGACAGCAGGATTTTCTCCAGACTGCATTATGGATGATGCCATTAACACGCTGCAGAATGAGAGTAAGTCATGCAAGTCTGAGACCAGGGCACAGTTCTTTGGATTTTATGCATGTAAGACTGGTAAAATCCTGTGCTGACACGGCTTCCATGTCTCCATTCAAGCCAGGGGTGGGGAATCTTTTCCCTCCAGTGGGCCACTTCGAAAATCAGCACAAGCGAATGGGCCAGGTAGGTATTGGGGGCAGAGGTGCTTCATGATGTGGAAGGGAACAGGAACATGGATCTGTGCCATGGTTGGCCAAACTCTGGCTGTTGGGCAGCTCAAGTGAAGCTTTTGGCCGTAGCTGGTGTGGGGTTCCACGTTGCATTAATGGTTCTGTGTTACTTCATTGTACCCAAACCTCAACAGCTAAATTACAGCTGATCCTTAGGATCTCAGCAGCCAGGACTGCATAGCTCTGGCTGCACCAGAAAATCACAAACCGGGAGAGGTTGTGTGTGTGTGTGTGTGTGTGTGTGTGTGCGCGTGTGAGTGTGTCTTGTGAATATCTTGGTGAGATGAATATCTTGGTGTGCAGCTTCTGGGGTTGGGAATGTTGACTGCCCATGATCTTCCATGCCCTGACCCATCCTTCCATCCCCTCTTCTTGAGTGGAGATGAGGACATGCACTCCCTTTCACTTAGCTCACTCTTTTGATGCTTGAGAGTAGAGGCTGGATCCATGGGCCAGATCCAGAAGTTGGGAAGGTGCCAAATAAAAACAGTCGTAAGTTCCAGGATGAATCCCTCTCCTTTTGTCTGTGACTGGCTTTGATGGCTCTTCTTGGTTTTTCCAGGGCCTTCCCGGAAGCCTGTGCCCGGGCCCACACGTAGGTCATGTCTCTGACAGTGACACCCCCTATTGTGTTGCTAACCTGTTTTGTTGATTCAACCTGGCTGTCCCTCAGACAGTTGTCTGTCTTCCAGGACTCGCATTCTGGTTTTTTGGCTTTATTCTTATGACATAGTTCACAATGTATCTATTCTCATTCCATAGGGTTTTCATACAATAGTTCATCGTAGTTATATACATCTCTTATTTCTGAGTTGGAAGACACCAGACATGGCTATGAAATGTAAATGTAAACTATGCACACAATATACGTATATGTAACATGCGTCATATAGGTTGACTTTATAATGTTCATCACAACCATAGGCTCCATTCCCCTGCTCTAATAATCCCCATTCACCGTTTGCAAACAAAAAAGATGCCATTGTTTACAGAGCATTTTTGAAGGAAATGGCAAATGTGATCTCTTGCCATGAGATTTTGGGAACTTTCCATTTCCCCTCCTCTTTACTTTTGCTTCCCGAGTGCTTTCCAGAGGTAATGTAAGACCTGTTTATTTGGCTGGGCCTTTAGTAGGTGGGGATAGGGTTCGGAAAAAAGTTTTAATGACATTTGATAGAATTTATATTTTTACAGGTTTTATTTTTGTATATTTTTTACATGTCTAATTCTGTTTATTTAATGTTGTAGACTGCCCTGAATCCTCTTGCCCATATGGAGCCTTTCACTGTTCTGTTTTGCAGAGTCTCACCAAGTCCTTGCTCAGCTGCTGGATACCCTGCTGGTGATTGGCACAAAACTCCCAGAGAGCCCAGCTGTTAGGACGTGCTTGGTAGATGTAGCTTGCAAGGTAAACAGAGTCTTATTGCTTAGACGATATATTCACTTTAAAAGCCAAAGCCTGTCTTTGGAGAGTTGTGCATGCCTGTTGAAATCCAGGAAGGAAGTTGCATGCGTACATTTGTGAGGAAAGGGTGACTCTAAACTTTTAATCTGCTTTGCTGACATTATCAGAACTCTTGTGCTCTGTAGTGTAAAAAGGTATTTTTTTTTTGTCTCCTCCTAAAATCCTACCACTTCCATCAGATTTTCCCTAGCTCCTCATCTCCAGAGGCTGCTCACTGATGTTCCCTTTGTTGTCTTGTCATTCAGAACCCCCTTCTCCTGCACATGCACCTATGACATCTCAGCTTTGCAAAGATATCCCTGTCTTTCCCTACGTCCCCTGTCTCCCCTTCCTTGTGTGTCGTACTCGACGGGCGATCAGGCTGTTGTGGCGAGCCCCTCAGATGTCCGTCTCAGTCCCTCCCTCCCCACCTTCAAAAAACATCTAAAACCCTTTTGTTCTCTGCATTTATTGATTTTATTTTATTGGATTTCTAGGTTGCCCCCTCCTGCTAACTGCAGCTTGTGGCGGCTTACAACATAATAAAAGCACAAAACATCAAAATAACAGTAAAACCCGTATAAATAACAGTGTAAAATTATTATAAAAATATAAACACATGGCAGAGTATAACCCCCCCTCCCCCTATTTAGCCCCTCACCTTTCCCCGTCTCCCTCGCCAAAAGCCTGGTGGAATAGCCAGAGGACTCACTGCTGGTGGGTTTAGAGGACTCACTACTGTTTTCCCTTCATGTATTTTTCCTCCCTTTTACCTTCCTCCTTTTAAAATTGTTTTAAGTGGATTTTATATAGATTTTAAATTAGGCTGTTTTATTGCATTATTCCTGTTGTAAAGGGGCTCAGAGCGCCATCTAGTGGAAGGGTGCTATATAAACTATTATATTACTGCTACTACTATTATTATTAAATTGTAAGCCCCTCATGGTAGGGACCTGTTTCTAATTAATTATCAGTGCCAGGGACATTGTTGGTGCTATGTAAATAATACAAATAATAATAATGCAAATATAAATAAAAGATGTGCATAATGAAAAGTTCCTAAATATGGATTTGTAGCTTGCCGTAGCCCCAAAATACAGTTACGTTTTTGGAAGATTGAAGCATTTTGTTTCTTGACAGGAAACCTCCCAATAGTGACTGTTTTTTTGTTTTGTTTTGTTCTCTTCCATTCCTCAGCATCTGACGGATTCTTCGCACGGGGTCCGAAACAAGTGCCTTCAGCTGATTGGCTGTCTTGGGTCTGTGGAGAAAGGGCTCGCCAAAGATGCCGAAGGCCAGGCTCCTAAAGATGTTCAGAAGATCATTGCTGATTACTTTAATGACCAGGACCCCCGTGTTAGGACTGCAGCTATAAAAGCAATGGTAAGAGCTACTGGCAGCACACAGGAATCAGAGTCCATCCTGAGCCACGCGGCCCGGTGAGCTGTCATGGACAAGACCTACAGTGCACAAAGGAGTCATGTAGCAAGCACCATGTTCAACCGCCTTTGACTTCCCCAACCCAATAGATTAGGTGCCTGTCCCAGCTGGACGGACTGGCGGCAGATGTTCAATGTGACCTGAAGTAGAACTCGAACCCACGGCTTTTAGGGAGTGGAGTGAAGGGAAGGCCATTATTTTAATGACCATAGCTCGCATGTATGGTTGGGTGGAGGGGTAATTAGAGAGAACGTGCTAAGAGTTTTGTAAAGGGATCCAGAAACACGAAGATAAGAAGGGGACTTTTTTTTTTTTTTTTTTTTAGTGGAGTTATCTTGATGATTGTGAGCAATAAAGTTACTCCAAATAACAATGAGATCAATCTTAATCAAGTGTGAAGGGAAGCAGCCAGGTTCCTAGATGCTAACTTAGCAAACCATCCGTAGGGTTTTGATGGTATTTAAAGGAGTCTGTCATTTGGTGATTACGGCTTTAGTAGAGCCAGGCATCCTAGCTGTTCAAATTTATATAGCACCAGCAGTGTACCTGGTGATGTTCAATCAGTAGGCAGGGATCTAATATCCATGTCCTTCTACTCGCCCATCAGTGATCATTCCCTGCCAATCACCTCCCTGCAACACACCCATTCCCTTATTTTACTTTTCAGAAGTCATATTTAATTGCTATCTAAGTTTTAATCCCATTAAAAATTAAATTTAAACTTAATGTCGACTTAAATTTAAACTTAATGTTGACTTAAATCTAAATTTAGCTTAAATTTAGGGGAAATGTCATACGGGAATTTTTTGTAGAGGTGGCGTGGATAACTCTGGCTCTGCGGTGTGGCATGATAGGATACAATTTAATAGAATCCTACAATAGTTGGATTCGAAGGGACATCCAGGGTCATCTAGTCCAACCCCTGGCTTCAGTTTGGGAACCACTGATGTAATGAGTTGAAATGGTTCAGAAAAAAATTATCTGTGATTGGTAGAAACTTGCATCTGTTCTGAAGGGCTATAAAATA
The DNA here is from genome assembly GCA_003113815.1 of Sphenodon punctatus. Taxonomy (NCBI): domain Eukaryota; kingdom Metazoa; phylum Chordata; class Lepidosauria; order Sphenodontia; family Sphenodontidae; genus Sphenodon; species Sphenodon punctatus. The sequence continues at coordinate 1,201,059 of QEPC01006909.1, read as the reverse complement.
TATGTTAAATGTAAAACAACAGCAACAACAAAAAGCTACTGATGAGGCTGGGGTTTGCAGTGGGAAAAGGGCTCAAAGCTGTAAAAATCAGCTCGCCAGTTCAAAAATTAGAGTTGCCAGAGGAAAGCAGGTGAGTGGATTTTTACAGTTCTGGGGTCAGTAGCTAGAAAAATTAGTCCGGCCAGTGCTTTGTATTGAGTACCCGTACTCTTGGGCACAGTATTACAGGAGGCTGAAGGAAGAGGGCAGGATATTGGAAGCGATGATATAAAATCCATTATGAGACTGACACCAAGTTTTACAAAGTATAGAAAGTGATGGACACAGCTGAGGCTACGAAACAAATACAAGAGTGAGCTGATTATAGAAAGGGCCCTGTGAATTTTTCACTACTGTGATTGCAGCCAATTCTGAGGAAACTTGCATTTGGTCAAATTGTCACAGAAGCTGCCTCTGGCATCACAGAATTAACAGCCTGAGTGGGAAGGGTGATGAGCAAGTATATGACGTGTCAGAACTGTGAGCTGGCCAATGGGGGTGCTGACACTGTTAGCTGCAGGTATATACTCCAGTGCCATTAGGCCCTTTGCCACAGCTGCTGAAGAGGAGCAGCCCATGACCCCCTGAGGGATTTATTTATTTATATATTTTATTTCTTTACACATTTGTCATGCTCCTCTGGCGATCCAGAGCAGCGTACAACAATAAACTAAAATAAAACACATACAAAAATATAAAAATACAAAAATAGAATAAAATATAAAATACAATATAATAATCAATAACAACCCCACTCTATCCTCCCGCCCTGCCAAAATCTTGATGGAAGAGCCAGGTCTTACAGTTACGTCGAAAGGCCAGAAGATCCGGGCTGAGATGGACCTTCACCGGGAGATCATTCCACAGTGACGGTGCGGCCGTCTGTACGGACCCGCCGATAACACGGGACCTGCAGGAGGGTGTCCCCAGACGACTGCGAGGGCCGCCCTAGGATCCGGGGGGTGAGGCGAGCTTTCGGATAAGCAGGGCCTAGACTGTTAGGGCTTTATAGGTCAAAACCACCAGCAAAGCCAGAGGGATGACGAAAGCTCTCCCCCTCCCGCTGATAGGCCCATGTGGTATTTTTGTGAGTTTTTTTTAACACACGAGTTGTTAAAAAATTGATAGTGACATGCTGGGAAATTCACTTGCATTCAAAATGTGCATGCTTCAGTTAATTCACATAGCTCATTCTGCTTGTGGAATCCAAACTTGCTAGCAGAATTTGAGTTTCATAGATCGCATTCTAACTGGGCAAAACGTGCAGCATTTGCCTCTGGGAAAAACTCGGGGAGGCAAATGCTGCGCATGTTTAACCTGGTGGGAAAGCAAACCC
>QEPC01006909.1:1159832-1186841 GCA_003113815.1 Sphenodon punctatus | reverse complement strand
AAGGGCAATTCACCGGTAAGAATCCCAATTGCCCTGTTCATGACTCGATTCCCAGATGATCGGGCAGTGGCATTCGACGCACTGAACGTGAAGTGGCCCAAGGATCTGCTCTACGCTTTTCCACCCTTCCCGCTCATACACTGAACAGTGGCGAAAATCAAACGAGAACGGGCTCGGGTCATCCTAGTAACCCCGTATTGGCTGCGACGCCTGTGGTTCGCAGTCATTCTGGAACTATCCAAACATCCCCCGCTCAGCCTCCCAGACAGAATAAGTCTGCTTCAGCAGGGTCCTATCAACCACGCCAACCCAGAGAATCTGAGGCTAACTGCGTGGCTCTTAGAAAGTTCGGGTATTCCCGTCAAGTGTTGAACACTCTGATGCAATCTAGACATCCGGCTACCAAGAGAATATACCAAAGCACCGGGGCCCTCTTTGCAAAGTGGTGCGGGGAGAGGTGAATCAGACCAGCAAAAGCTTCTATCGGGATGGTGCTAGAGTTTTTACAAAAGGGTCTAGATAGAGGCCTAAAACCCAACACCCTATAAAGGCAGGTGGCCGCCTTAAATAGCGTACTTTCTACCACCAAGGGTTATGGAATATCCAGACATCCTCATATTGTGAGGTTCCTCCGAGCATCCAGAGTTATTCCTCTCTGGTAGTTCACCGGTTTCCCTCCTGGGACCTGAACCTAGTTCTCAGAGCCCTAACCAGAGTTCCCTTAGAACCCCTTAGGGAGGCTTCACTATTCTATCTTTTTCTCTAGGTGGCCTTCCTTATAGGAATTACATCAGCATGTAGAGTGTCGGAACTAGGAGCTCTATCTATAGGCCCAAGCCTGTACTTGTTCAGATCTTCTTCAGTGATTCTTAGACTGGATCCCGCATTCTGCCCTAAGGTGGACACGTTTTCACAAGGAACAGGAGGTGAATCTCCCGTCCTTTGGTCCCAACCCTTCTCACCCTCAGAAGAGGGTGTGGCACACTCTGGACATCACTAGGGCCTTAAGGATTTACATAGAATGCACGGCTTCCTTCAGAAAGACCTCAGCCCTGTTTGTCAATTATAGTGTCCAGAGACGGGATCTGAAGGCCGCAAAATCAAATATTGCTTAATGGATATCTCTCTGTGTCATAGAGGCCTACAAGGCACGGGGAAAGCTTCCTCCACAAGGAATCTTTGCACATTCCCTTAGAGGGGCCACTACTTCTCAGGCCTTTAAGAATTTGGCCTCATGGGGAAATTTGTAGAGCAGCTACGTGGGCCTCGGAACACTCATTTACTAGGCACTATAAACTTCCGCTCCTAGAACTGTCTCTTATACACATCTAGATGTGTATAAGAGACAGGAACTAGAGAGGGGGCCAATAATGGGCACCTCAGGGAGTTCTTCTCCCATCCTTCCCTCCCGCAGAGGTATTTTCTGGGGGACGCTGCTTTGGCACGTCCCTACGCTACAGACTGGCCATCCAGGAGGATCTCCCGGGAGAAAGGAAAATTGGGTTCTTACCTGCTGAATTTTCCTTCTGCGGGAGATCCTCCTGGATGGCCAGACCCACCCAGAGTGAGGAGTAACTCTGAGGTGCTTGAGGTTCAGCCGTCTGGGCCTAGTTAGTTTCAATTTGGAGTTTTGCAAATTTCTCAGTTGCACCAGGGGGTTTAGAAGAATTAACTATTCCCTCTTAGGTTTTTTGTAAATTAATTTTCCCGGGAAGAAAAGAAATTTTACTCTCCAGAGCACAATTGGCAGTGTGGACGAGAGCTGAGAACTACCTGGAGTCTGAAGGGGGGTGAGATCCCCTTGGGCAGGCTCTGGAGAAAATGGATGTGTCTGCCTCCTATTGGTAGTGGCGGGGATCTACCCTACTGTACAGACTGCCCATCCAGGAGGATCTCCCGCCGAAGGAAAATTCAGCAGATAAGAACCCAATTTTCCTATGTTGTCTCTTGGAGTACCATGGACTGGACGTGGGGTGGGGTGTGTCTCTAGATGCAGTAGTAGCTACATACAGGCAGTGTAAATCCTTTCTTTTTGGCAGTGCATTCGGCAGATGGGCTAGGGGAGGGTTTAGGGGTGAGAGTGGGGTGTTTTTAATGTATTTTGTGTGTTTTATATTGTAAGCCGCCCCGAACCTTAGGGAAAGGCGGGGGATAAAAACGTAAATACATAAATACAAGCAGCGGTTATGGGCTGTCCACCCAGTGAGTTCATGCCTCGGATGAAGCTTGACTACCGGTCTTCCAGATCTAAAGTCCAACACTTGATCCGCTAGACTATAGCACAAGGTTGGCTAAACTGGCTTGGGAGCCACTTGTGACTCTTGAGCAGTTCAAGTATGGCTCTCAATCGAGGGTTGCTCCCGAGTCCTGTGCTTCCTCAGCGGTGCTGTGTCCCGCAGCCATGTCAACAACACCCCATGGTCAACGGTGTCAAAGGCCGCTGAAAGATCTAACCGAATCAGCAGGGTACAATTTCTCGTGTTGATTTCCAAGCGGAAATCGTCAACCAAGGCCACAAGTGCCGTCTCAATGCCACGCCCAGGACAAAAAGCTGACTGACATGGGTCCAGGAAACCAATAGCATCGAGATGCACCCGGAGTTGCAAGGCAACCACCCATTCAGTAACCTTCCCTAAAAAGGGAAGGTTGGAGACAGGGCGATAGCTGGCGGGGGAGTCAACATTATTATTATTATAAGCATTTATATAGCACAAGCAAAGTACCTAGTGCTTTACAAGAAACAAGATAGACACGGTCTCTGCCCGAGAGCTTACAATCTAAAGACTGAGGGAGGGGAGACAGGGAAGGGGGAACAGAGACAAGAAATGCAACATTCATGAGGATGCGAGAGCTCAGGTACACGTTCTTGGCTTGGTTACAGAGTATTGGGAGTTTGCAGAAAACAGGTGGGGGATAATCCTGGGTGGGGATGATTAGCAGGAGTTAGGAAGGGCGGAGGGGAAGAGGTGGGTTTTGAGGAGGGATTTGAAGGTGTGAAGGGTGGAGACAAGACGGACGAGGGCAGGGAGGGATAACAACGAAAATCCGTGGTTTTGGTAATAAAATCCCATGCTCTGAGCTGTGATGCCCCAAGCCCCTCAGCCCAGCTGCCTTGATAAGAGGGTTTGAAAGCTTGGGGTAAGACACCCTGGTCCAGAGGCCAAATCCACCCTGGGCTGTTGCTTGGTTTCTTGAGCAGGGGTTAGGTGACTGTAGTCTTGAGGCTGTCAGGCAACCTGCCCTCTCTAAGGGAGGCATTGACAACCCCAGCCAGCAACATCCCCAGTGTCTCCCAGCTAGCTTTCACCGGCCAGGACAGGCATGGAACTAATTCACAACTGGTCGCCTGCACCCCTCCAAGCACATCCTCTGCATTGGTGCCTGAGATGAATTGAAGCTGATCCAAGTATACTGGACAAGACTGGGTCTCCTCAACCCCAAACTTTGACTCTGCACTCAAACTAGCAGCTGGTTTTGACCTTTAAAGCCATACACTGTCTGGGCCCCTCCTACCTGAGTGACCGCCTCACTTCCTGGGCCCTGGAGTGACCTCTGATCTGCCGAGGGTGCCTTCCTGGAGGTCCCGACCCCACCCCGGGGGGCCACCATGGAAAGGGCGTTCTTGGTGGTCGCACCACAGCTGTGGAACTCCCTCACAGAAGACGCTTGTCTGGCTCCCAGTCTGTTGGCCTTTCGTCGGGCCTGTAAGACCTTGCTGTTTGTCCAGGCCTTTGGGGGTGGGGAGGAGTAAGGGTGGGTGTTTGCCAGTGGTCTTTTACCTCTTTTACTGTTTGTTTTTAATGTTTTAATAGCCATTTTGTATATTGTGCATTGTTGTAACTTATTTTTAAATGTGTTGTGAGCTGCCCTGAGCTGCCATAAGGCTGGAGGGAGTGGAATATAAATCCCCATTTAAAACAGCATCCTGAACCCTATCCCCTCTGGCCAAACATCTGGCCAAATAAATAGGTCTTGCAAGATGTTGAAATCTAGTTCTGTTAGTTCCGTACCACCAACCTTTACTCATAAAATAGCTTCCCTCCCACCCGAATAAAGGCCTGCTGCATTGCATTTCCAATTCTGAGCAGTGGGAAAGCATCCATGGAGGAAAAATATATTTTAAGTACCAGTTTTCAGCTGGTAATTGCTTGTCCCTTTAGTACTCTTCAGCAGCTTTCAAACAGTCACCAGAGGGCTTTGGACCCGGGGATATGGGTTGTGAATTTCCCACACCTCTCAAATAGTGATTATGCTGATCCCTGCTAGAGAGGTGTAACGGTAAACAAGGTGACAAAAGGCACATGCACAAGCAGGATGTTTTTGGTCAGTTCAAAGACAATGAGCCTGTTGTGCTCACGCTGCTCTGACTTTGTAGGTTTTACTGTAACCAATCCGATTCACCTTGTTTGATTTTAAGGTGCCCTTGGAATGCAGCTTATAAGGCAAGTGAATGGAATTGGTGTGATTTAAAATATGCTAACAATTGAAGTTTTTGTTTGTTTTCTAGGATTCCTCCCGAGACATCCGGGAAGCTCTTCATGAGCTGCTGTGTTGCACTAACGTGTCCACTAAAGAAGGCATCCATCTCGCGCTGGTGGAGCTACTGAAAAACCTCACCAAGTACCCCACTGACCGAGATTCCATATGGAAGTAAGCCCCCCCCCCTGCATTTCTCTTGTTTTGATGATTACCGTCCGTGCTCATGGTGAGAACCAAATTGCAAAGGCCTAGGAGCAGAGCTGAAACAAGTAGCTCAGAACCAGGTGTACCCGGCGAATTTCTGGTACCTGAATCGACTCAGAAATGGGTATGAATTGGTACCTGTTTGTTGGTAAGCAGAAAATCGGTAAATTGGTACCGGAAATTACTGGTTTATTTTTTGGGCGGGGGGAGAGAGGGGAAGTATTCGGGTTCCTGATCTATGATCGGTAGCCTGTCGAATTCCCAGAACGGTACTTGAAAATGCGGATATTACTCCTGGGTAACAAACTAGGTACCTGTTTCAGCTCTCAGAGTTTCTCAGCCGAGAAGATCCCACCTGACATCTACTTAATTTGACCAGAAAATGTCAGACACATTCTTCAGATTGATTCCTGACATGATTGTGGAAACTAGGGGTGTTATCCTCTGAGCCAGCAGCACCAGCGCTAGCAGATATCACGGGTGCAAGTCTCACTGAAATAAATAGGACCTGTGCCTGCGCTAGCTGGTGCTAGCAGCGCTATCCATTGGGAGGATCATGCTGTGCTCGTTGGGCAGTGTACAGGAGAGCCTTACCAGTGACCATCTGGTTTAAACAGACACTTAAAAAGTACTTCCGGTTTCCAGTGAAACAGATCAACCATTGTCATTTTTCTCCCTGGGGGTTTAAAAGGTTCCACGGAGTATTAACTGTGTACGCTTTCTTTCGGATCATCTTGTATGTATCAGTATCTCGTATTGGTTGTGAGCACATGGTACAGTTACCAGATTCCTCCCCCCCCCTCCCTATTTCAGCCACATTATGGGTATTGATTTCATATAAGAAATGCTGGAGAGTTTCTTGGCCTAGGTTTGACTTAATGACTATCGTAGCGTGGGCCTTGGCCCGGGGAGTTCCCCTCGGGGTCAGACCCCACCTAGCTCAGATGTTGATTTATTCACCATGGGTATGCACCTCCACCATATCTACAAACTTACAGTCCTTCCTGAGGACAGAGCTCCCCTTGCTCAAGTCCCCCTTTCCGCCCCCTTGGGCGCCTGGCTCTCTCTCACAGAGCCCTCTTCCTTCTCAAGCAAGTATCCCAGCTGAGCCCCTAGCTCATCATCCAGCTCTGCTGGCCTCCTCCCAAGTAGCTTCCCCCGAAAGTGAGCTTAGCCAGAGGCTTCCGGGCTGCCTTCACCACACCCTGCCCAGGTGTGCCTTGCGGCTCAGAGTTGGCCTCTTAAAGAGGCCAGGAGGCAGTTGAGCCTCTGCTCTGCTACCTTGACACTAGTAATGGGATAATTTCATGCGAGAGATGGATTTAAATAAAAAATGTCAACTTAAAATTGTGCTTGAGAGCATTTAAAAAAAAATGGTTTTATGAAATAAGCTTTGGCAGCTTTTTAACATAAATGAATTGCTGAGGTGTTTTTTTTTTTTATTAATAAAACAAAACACAAATTGAATCCATGCTCTGTTAATATGTCTCTTTGTAACGTGGTGCCCCAGATGTTCTAGGAACTTTAGGGACACTTGTGGAGACGTAGCTTTATGTTCATTAAGCTCTCATGAGATAGGGACAAATCCAAGGCATTAAGTTTTTGGGCAGGTTTATTTTAAGCTTGATTTCTTGTGCAAAGAAGAACTTTAATAAGTTCCTTTTAATAACTGTTCATCGAGTGGGTTCTTTTCTACTAAATTTGGTAAAGGGAAATAAGACCCAAACATAAATAGGGATGCAAAATTTTATAACGATAGGCGTACCCAAAGGGACAATATCATCCCCGTTCTGAAGCCAAAAAAATGCATGGGCTTAGATTGAGCAATAATATAAGATTCCTGCTGGGCTGCACGCTCTCATTATTTTCTTTCTGTTTCTCCCCCCACTCCTTCCAGAGTCATGTGATCTCAAGGGATCCATGCACACGTTGTAATTTTCATGTAAATTAAATTCACGTTTAATTCTCACTCCATGCACACGTTCCAATCTCCCGTAATGCAGAATTTGCCCCGTGCACACGTTCCAATCTCCCGTAATGCAGAACTCACCCCGTGCACACGTTCCAATCTCCTGTAATGCAGAACTCACCCCGTGCACACGTTCCAATCTCCCGTAATGCAGAACTCGTCCCGTGCACACGTTCCAGTCTCCCGTAACGCAGAACTCGTCCCGTGCACACGTTCCAGTCTCCCGTAATGCAGAACTCGCCCCATGCACACGTTCCAGTCTCCCGTAATGCAGAACTCGCCCCATGCACACGTTCCAGTCACCCCCTGCACACATTCCAGTCTCATGCCATACAGAACTCACATGAATGTCAGAGGTGGATTTTCCTGCCCTGACATCCGTGATGAAACTCGCATTAATTTTCCTGCCAAATGAGTAAAGGTGCATTCACAAGTTATAAAATATCACAAAAGATACAAAGTAACATGAAATTGTGTAATGTGGGCAAGCAGCCTTAGGTGCTTGCTACATGGAACAGCTTGTATGTAGTAAGTGTTCTGGTCTTGCTCCTCCTAATACACTGGGGAGTCCTCCTATGGATTGCTCTGCTCTGGCTGCTGCTCTTGTGTCAAACGAATATGTTGTTCTGTGTGCCTCGTCACATGCCTGATTACTCAGTGTTGTGTCTCTCTGCGTTTTCAGGTGTTTAAAGTTTCTGGGAAGCCGGCACCCTACCCTGGTGCTCCCGTTAGTCCCCGAGTTGCTGAGCACTCACCCGTTCTTCGACACCCCGGAACCCGACATGGATGACCCAGCCTGTATCTTTTGTGGCTGCATCATGAATGTTGCTGCTGGTTTTGCAGATTATTATTTTTTTAATATGTATTTGGAATACTCGTTCATTATTGCTTCTCCAGGGAAAGTAAAATCTCTTGTATCTTTGGCACTTGACTTTCTACTCATTCGTTATCAGCCAAAGGGAAAAGAGAGGCTTATTGAGTCAGATTTTGGAATCTGACTCAATAAGTGTGTGGAATCACCAAATCTCAGTAGGATTACTGCCAGGGTGCAAGGAGTATTGGTGGGAGTGGGGAAAACACAGTGAACATGGGTCTCTGACTAGTAATCATTTCTATAGCACTTTCAGCATTCCAAGTGCTTTACAATCCTTAACTAGTTCACCCTCACAGCAATCCTGTGAGGTAGGATGCAGGGGCATAGCTACCTTGAAGCGAGGGGGCTCTGGACTCGGGGGTGGGGGGAAAGGGGCTGTGCAAGCTGGGAAATTGTGTAGTTAAACACCCATAATAACCGAATGAATTTATGCAAACAGAATGACACACAAAATCAGTGAACTTGTACATATAATGACATACAGGACTAATGAATTTATACACAAATGGGCAAAGGGTGACACACAGAACTAATGAACTTGTGCCCAAGCAACCATGCTGTCCAGACACGTTTCGGGGACACAACCCCTTCTTCAGTGGACAAAGAACAATTCCCAGAACTGTGCTGTGACCCAAGGAACAATATATGTCGCTCACATCTGAATAGCCCCAGTTCAGACTGTGATAGACTGTGTTTAACTAGACGGCATGGTTGTATAATATTGAGTAGTTTTGATTGTAATTTTGTATGATTGTTATAGTGAGGAGTAGAATATGGTCATGTGGTACATGCATTTCTTCATATAATTTTGCAATCTGCATAATACAATAGAATTTGTCATTGGTCTGGGCACTGTTTTTCTGTTTTTTTTGAGCTTGGGCAAGTCACTGTCTCTCAGCCTCAGTTCTCCATCTGTAAAATGGGAATAATAATGATCTGGGTAAACTAGATCGGGATTAGAAAGCACTTTGAACAATAAAAGTGCTATGTAGATGATAAATTATTTCCTGTTGTATGGAACTTAATAATCTACAGCATAGAATTGTAGAATGTCAGAGTTGGAAGGCACCTTGAGAGTCCAACCCCCTGCTTGGATGCAGGATGATTACCACTACGACATCCCGGAAGGATATCTGTCCAGCCTGCATTTAATTTAAGAGCCTACAACCTCCCCTAGGCAGATTGTTCCATTGCTGAACTGCTCTCACTTTTGAGAAGTTTTTCCTGATGTCTAACCAAAATCGGCTTCCTGGTAACTCGAGTCCGTTATTTCTTGTCTTGCCCTCGGTAGAAACGAAGAACATTTCCTTGGATGGTTGTGTGTCCTTTAGTCACTCATGCAGCATCAAAAACCCACCATTTTTCTTAACCTTTCGCTTTGCTAGATATTGCTGTTTTGGTTCTCATTTTCAATGCTGCCAAAACCTGTCCGACCATGCCAGCGCTGTTCTCTGACCACACCTTCAGGCATTACGCCTATCTCCGCGACAGCCTCTCTCATCTCGTCCCCCCTTTGAGAGTAAGTGGAGTCCCCGGGGTTGCTTGCCTACATGTTGGCAGGGGTAGCTCACCATGGCAATGATTCTTGGGATGCACTTCACCTTGGCCAGCGGAACCATTCTTTTGTTGATTTCAGAGGATTTGGTTTGCTTTTCTTCAGTGGTATGAATGGTTAACCAGGTGTGAAAGGCCCATGTATAAAAATCTCAGGATTTGTGTGGCAGAGCAAGCACTTGGGAAATTAGCTCAGGCCCCTCTGCTAGAGTTGAGGCTATCGGCCAGTTCACGCCCTGTAACTAGGCGGGACAACTCGCAGGGGTGTTGACGTCTGGCCTTCACTACCCCTGTAGCCAGCCCAGTCTGCTAGTTAGGGGCGTCTCCCGTTAAGAGGTGGGTTCCCAGGGTTTGCCTCCCCAAACGTAAAAAGGAGCCCTGCTGGGCTCTGTGTGTAATTATGAAGCAGCCCCACCTGCTGCAAACTCCTTGTCTCCTTTAGGCCATCCTCCTGCAATGCGGCCAGGGGTTTCTCCTTACTAGGGCTCCCCAAGCCCCGCTCCCTGCTCCCCAGCAGGGTTCCAGCATTCTGCTAGCTACTGTCGCGGTGCTCAGGCTTCTGCTCCGTTCTCCCCTTCAGAGCCACGCCTGCTCATTCTCCACCTGCCTCCTTCTTCTAGCGTAAACTAGGCCAGGTGTGTCTCCTCAGCTAGGCAGCAGGACCAGCTGCTCCACCCTGCCAGAATACGGATTTTGGAATTTGTGAATGGAGAATGGGCAGGCGTAAGAGAGCGGTATTGTCTACTGCAGAAGTGGAACCTTTCCCCTCCCAAGGGGCCACTTTAGAAACTAGTATGAGTTCTGAGGGCCGGATAGGAGTTGGGGGTGGGAATGCTTAAAGATTGGGCTCGGGAAGGGCCCTTCCCCTGTCCTTGAGTGTGTGCCCTCATCTCTGCTGCTCCCTTTCCCTGACCTCACTTCTTTCAGTGCTTGAGGGGAGGGACTGGACCCAGGGGCCAGATCCTGGAACTGGAAAGGAGCTACATAACAAGCAGCTGTAGGCTGGATTTGGCCCACAGACCAGAGGTTCTCCATTCCTGGTCGACTGGTTAGCAAAGATGACTGTGAGGCTATTTTTTCTATTCCGTAGACAGTACTCCCAAGTTGCTGCACAGTAGTAGACCCCATTGATTGTACAGCACCAGGTACATTGTTGGTGCTATGTAAATAACAAATAGTAATAATAATAATTGCAAGAGTGTAGGATCTTGCAAGCCTCCAGTTTAAAACAACAATCAATGGCATGAGATTACCTGGCTTCAGCTGGTTTGATTTCCTCTTTTGCTCAGTTGCCAGGTCGAAAGCTAGTCTCCTCCCCCGTTTCCACCAGCGTTGCGCTCCACGAAGATCCTTCTCAGCAGTTCCTACAGCAGAGCCTCGACCGAGTCTACAACCTCCAGCACCTGGACCCACAGGGGACGCAAGAGCTGCTGGAGTTCACCATTCGGTAAGGCACGGCCTTGATCCAGCAGCAGAGAATCGTAACCGTTCTTCTGGCAGAGAACACACTCGCTGCAGATCTGCTTGGGCTTGTTTGAAGTTCCTAAACCTCAACTTTAAGTTCCTAAACCTTTTACTGTCAGGAGCACACAATATTCAAAGTGCGGTCGCACCATTGATTTGTATAGAGGCATTATGACATCCTCAGTTTTATTCTCTATCCCCTTCCGAATAATTCCTAACATTCTGTTTGCTTTTTTGACTGCTGCTGCGCACTGCGCTGTGGATTTAATAGTATTGTCCACAACCACCCCCAGATCCTTTTCTTGAGCAGTAACTCTTAGCTTAGTACCCAGCATTGCGTACGCATAGTTTGGATTATTTTTCCCTACGTGCATCACTTTGCACTTGTCCACATTAAATCTCATTTGCCATTTAGATGCCCAGGCGCCCAGTGTCATAAGATCCTGTTGCAGTTCCTCACAGTCTGCTCGTGTTTTAACTACCTTGAATAACTTGGTGTCATCTGCAGATTTGATCACCTCGCTCTTAACACCCTTTTCCAAATCGTTAATGAATACATTAAACCATTCCCTGTTGTTCACTCCCAGCTCCCGACGGTAAGAGGTTGCTCCTGCCATCATGACGTACCATAGAGGCAGGACTGCATTGAAAAGGGGGCAGGGCAAAGGATATAACCCCACCTCCTTACGTCACGACATTCTATAAGGGTGTGGCCATGTCGGAAATGGGGATGGGAAAATTGCTGTGGCTCACCCCCTTCTCTGACATGGCCACCCCCCCAGAAGTCCCCATTGTAAGCCGCCCTGAACTGCCTGTGGCAGGAGGGACGGGGTAGACATTTTTTAAAATAAATACATTTCTCCAGGTGACCAGGGGTGCCTGAGGTTGACCTGCAGAAATCAGGGATTCACCTGGAGACGCTGGATCAAAACCCAGAGAGAGACTGCATTTCCCCCCCCCACCCCCCACCCCATGACTGCTCTCCAGTCCCTGCTTTCCTCCTATTATTGCAGTTAGCATAGGGCAGGGGTGGGGAGCCTTTTTCTCCCATGGGGTCACTTTGAACATTAGTACAAGCTCTGAGGGTCATGTGGGGTGTGTTCAGGCAGAGGAGGGTCCAGATTATGGATCTCGGACAGGGAACAGATCCCTGTCCTTGTGTGCATGTCCTCCTCTTTGCTCCCTTTAACCTCAGCTCAGCCTTTCAGTGCTTGGGGGTAGGAGCTGGATCCTGGGACCACATAGAAACTGACCATGAACTGCATTTGGCCCCCGGGCCCCTAGGTTCCCCAGCCCCGGCCTAGGCGATGGGCAGAAGCGAGAGACAGAATTCGGTAACCTCAGCATTGTCTTTCCGACTCGGGAGATGTGTCGAGCTCCCATTTTATGGCCTGGGTTTTTCAGTTGTGTGTTTGGATTATTTTAATCAGGCTTTTTTCTTCTTTCTTCCTGTTCTTTGCTCCAGTGACCTTCAGAGGCTCGGAGAGCTTCAGTCAGAACTGGCGGGAATGGCTGACTTTTCGGCAGCCTACCTGCGGTGTCAGCTGCTCCTCACCAAGGTGAGGCTGCCTCGGCGTACCAGGGGACGGAACTGATGCACAGAGCTGGGGTGGGGGTGGAGTTTATCAAAGGGACAGAGAAGCAAAAAAAGTCTTAACGCTTGGTTTAATAAAATAGTTAATGGTGAAATAAATCCCCGATCCTCGCCCCAGTCATTGCACTGAATCCTCTCTGTCGGCAGATAGCGTACGTCTACAGACCTTTAAGGGCGTCCTGCAGAACCCCAGTATGCTCACACTTTGCGTGTGCTCATGCTCGCAGCTACATTAATGGCTAATCTTTGGGCGTCAGTAATAGAAAGCCATTGGCTAGCCCAGCAAATCACTTGGGAACATAGGCACTACCTAGTTCTAGTGGTTCCACGGCAGCATTGCACTTGAGAATGCTGGTCTCGTCAGCTTTCCATACAACAGGAAGTTATTACAACTTTAAAAATGGTTACTTTGAGCTCATGACAACGAAAAATATGCTATATGCAAATGTTCAGCTGAATATTTTTTTACTTTATTTTACAATACTTTTTTATCCCTCACCCTCCTGCAGCTCAGGGCAGCGAACAACATACAAACCATAACCATAAAATACAAGCTAGGGAGAGCTAGAGTCTGGCAAAAAGTATGAAGACTGCCCCTCTCTCCCCCCCGCCCCCCCGCTCCTCAACCATTAACACTTGAGGGGCTACTGTGGAGAAATGCTGAGTGTGTAAGTGAAGGTAAGGTTAAGTTGGGGAGATTAAAGAGTTAAAGTGTCCTAGAAGGGAGGGAAGAGTAGGGCTTGGCCAGTAGATTTAAAGGGAGCAAGTGAACGAAGCCGTTGAGTTCAGTGATCCTGGAGGGCATGCAGGAGGTAGAGAAGTAATAGCAAATGCCTGGAAGGAATCCACTCCAGGGATAAAGCATAGTGAGAGGAGATGATGCTTATTCCATATTGTGTTTGTAAAGATTTGCCTGGAAGGTATATGAAACTCTTAACAGTTGTGTTGTACCAAAGACTTTACTTGACTTGTATCAGCCCAAGAGGATTGGGATATATGTTTCCTTCAGTTCATCCCCTTTGAATCCTAAAACAAAATGTTTGCTTTCTATTTTACCAAGGAGGACTGCAGGGCGAGTCTATGGCTAAAGCCTCGTGCCCGCAGGCATTACCTTAGTAACCGTAACGTTAGATAGGAGACTCTGGTCGACTCTTATGTTGAGACAAAGTAGTAAGGTTTCAAGAGCTTATGTAGATAAAAGTAATTATGTAGATAAAAGTAACTAACAAGCCTATTCTTGTTAGGTAAGAAGATTGAATCTCAATAGTGGCAGAAAACTCAGGGAAAGTTTAGACGGAAGCCTGTGGGGCTACTAAGACTTGCGTCATAGGGACCCCCTTACCAAAATCCATCTAACGTCCTGTACACCCCGTAGTACCCCCACGCTTCCCATGCAGCAATTTTCAGAACGGTATCGGTATGGGTTGAGCAGTGATGAAAGTTTTGCGATGAAGAGATCCCCAATCCCATGATAAGTGTCTCTACCTTGACTGTTGTAATCTATCGAGTTCTCAGATGACTCTGTTTTCCACTGTCCCCCTTTCTTTTTAAAAGCACCCCTTCCTCAGAGTCTCGTGCTTTCCAGGATCCAGCACGGAGGGGTTAATTGAAAGAGAGACGAAGCCAGCCCATTTCTGTGTCACTCCAGCACAGCAGTCTAGCTTGATGTTCCTCCCTTAAATGCTCCTCTTGACTCTCTCTCAATCTGCAGTGGGTTTCTATTGCAGGCCCTCCAGGAAAAGCTATGGGACGTGGCAGCTCCGCTCTATGTGAAACAGAGTGCTTTGGCCTCGGCTGCGGTGAAGCAGGTGAGACTGAGAAGATCGTGTCCCCACTAAGGCAAATCTTCAGGGCAAGCAGCCGCCTCGTACGTTGCCACCTGTTTAATGACAGGAAAAAGAACGTGTGTAAAACCAGAACCAGGGAGCCCAAAGCAAAAATGTGGAAAAGGTTATTGAGCTGGCTGTAAATAAACTGAGCGTGGGGCCCTCTGGAGAGAAGATTATTAGTTGGTTCTGGGCGGAATACTGTCTGCAAGATCCCATTGCATTGTGGGCTGCTGTCAGAACTGTGCCATGTTTTGCTGGGGGCTACACAGATCTGTGAGAAAATGATGCCTGTTCTTAGCCTGATTTGAGAAGCTGCGTAGCCTAGTCTCCTCCTCCTCCTCCGTGCCTGGCACTGAACAGCTGTCTTTAGAGACAGGTCCCTGCCCCAAGGGGCTTACATCTTAAATTGGACAAGGGGGAGGAGCAGAGCCACATGAAGAGTCAGGTTAAGTCCCTATGGCTCTCCTCCTTTCTGGCCTGGAAGCCCCAATTCTCTGAGTTAGCCAAGGGTTACCTCTGGCTGACCCAGACAAACCAGGCCAAAGTCTGGAGTCTCCAGGTGAAATGCCGAGAGGGGTAACCTTGCTATCAGCCCCACCGTGGCTATTTGGCATCCTGTGGGTTAACTCTCACCACTAGCTAGGAGTGGAGTATATATAGCCTGGGATGCCGTCTTATTCCAGGAGTAGTCCCGATGAAATCAGTGGAAGTGCTGATCAAGGAAATTTCTACCGAGTGCGAGGAAAGGCATCCCAGTTTGGACTTTAAACCAAATTGGCAGAGTGGCCAAATAAAAATCCGACAGACAGCGAACCAGCCTATTCCCTGTCCTTTTTAGATTATGGAAGAAACTTACAAGATGGAATTCATGTACAGCAATTTGGAAACGAGGCAGGTGGCGATCACCCACCACATGCGGCTGCAGGCGAAAGCATTGCAGCTCATCGTGACGGCACGGACCACAAAAGGGTAAGAATGATTTGGGACCGAGGAAGCAGGGTTTCCTGAAAACTTGTGATGGACAAATGCAGATGCAGGCTTGCAGTTGCGGTAAGATTGAAGAGGCGTATTTCGTTCAAGTACTTAATAGCTTGTATCTATGAAATGACTAATATCACCTTCTGTTTTGTAGGGTGCATTTAATTTTTTCGGCTGAAAAATCAGCTTCATTAAATACACTGATCATACTTGCATCGTTATCTCTCTGCACCAGGGGTGGGGAACCTTTTTCCTCCAAGGAGCCACTTTGAAAATTAGAAGCTACAAGGGCCACATAGAAGTTGGGATCAGTGATGCATTAGGGGGTGTGCTCAGGAAGAGGGTGGTCCACATCATGGGTCTGTCCCCTTTCCTGTGGACGTCCCCTCATCTCTGCTCTTAGCCTGAGCTCAGTCTTTCAGTGCTGGGGGGTAGATCCAAGGGCCACATCCAGGAACTGGAAAGGGACCAAATACAAAGTAACTGCAGGCCACGTTTGGCCCCTGGGCCTGTTGTTCTCCATTCTTGATTTATGTTTTGCTAACATACTATGTTACAATGAAAACCACTTCAAAATAATTTTGACTTCTGCAGTTCTGAGCCCTAGTCTGCTAACACTTTAAAAACATGTGTAACTTTTCTCATCATTTATTTATTTAAATGTATACCCTGCCCTTCCCCTAATGCTCAGGATGGCATGGTGCATCTCTGTTCAATGTGTTGAGATGCATTTAGTTCAGCAAGGCTACTCAAGGGAGTAAACTTACATGGGTGAGTGTTTTCAGGACTGGAATCTTAGGACCTGATCACAAACCATTTTCCCCATAGGGATTGAACGGGACTATTCCAGATTAAGTGGTTTGCAGAGCGTGACCTTCATTTGCATTTGGAGCAAGGGATTTGGATACTGCATTTGTGGCTCCTCTGCCCAGCTCTATTCCTACTTTATTCTGTGGCCTTGCAAAGTCAGATGGGTGAAAACAGGCGTAATGCTAACTCCACTTTAACACCACTTTGTTGCTTATGCATGTTGCAGGGCTACATAGGGCACCAATACAGCCCTGGAACAGGCATAAGAAATGTTAAAGTGGAGTTAGTGTTATGTGTGTTTTCACCTGATGTCTCTGTACCTGAATTTCCCATTCAGAAGCTGGGCCCATACTGTGGTATCTTTTTCACCGTGATACTACGAGGCTTTGTTAGCGTTTTGCAAAAATGGCAAGTATCTTGTGGGGCTGAGATGCTGCCTCATCGTGACCTGCACGAGCTTAGAGTGGACTCTACTTCAGGGCTCCTTGATACCTATAGGGAAGTAATGGGGGTTGCAGAATTCAGTTGATTTTAAAGAACAAACCCAACAGTTTTTTCTTCATTACAGAGTGGAGCCTCTTTTTGGAATGTGTGAAAACTTTCTCCAAGAAGTGGACTCTTTTCAGAGGCAAGTATCTCAGTGGAAAAAAGGGGAAAGAGCATTTCTAAAGAACCTTTGTGCTAAATGCTTGAATTACTACTACTGCTTTCTGGGGAATTTCATCAGGAGGCATCTTTATAAAGTTAGCTCGACACATAATTCTTCTGATTTAAAAACCTCCAGATTTATATAGTAGGGGAAACGTGTTTTTCTCTCATTTTATGCAAGGGATTTTCTCTTTAACATGCCTAGATTGTGAGCCCTTTGGGGGCAGGGACCTGACTCTAATCATGACTGTACAGCTCCGGGCACATGGCTGTTGCTATTTAAATCATAATAATCATGTCTTTAAATGTGTCCCACTTCTGTTAATATCCATGACAGATTTGTGTGCAAAGGGCCCGTTCTGTGTCTATTGAAATTAATTGGCTTCGATGGTGCAGGATCCAGGGCCATAGGAAATGGAATATTTAAGCACAGATTAATTGGGCAGGGCCGAGAGCAGTTAACATGTTTAAGGCTCGCAACAAATGTTTTTGAGATGCTTCCCTGCTGCAGGCTCTAGTATCATTACTACATTGACAGTTTTTCTCTCATTTTTGACGTGCCCCATGCTGTGGCATTTTTTGTTTTTCTGTGGCCTGTTACTAATGCTTCGACTAAGCTTGATGCTTCTCCAGGCACAAGGTGAGAGATGGCAAACTGAAATATTAAGCTGTTTGAATGAGAATCCACCATCTCCCAAAGAAATTTGGGGTCAATTATTTGACTTTTGTTCCATCTGTTCCTAATAGATGTTTCATTTCTGAGCTCCCTCACATGCAGGACAGCTTTGTGGATAAGCTGCTGGATTTAATGCCCCGACTTGTGACCTCCAAGCCTTCAGAAGTGGTCAAAATCCTGCAGACGATCCTGAGACAGAGCAGCTTCCTTCGTCTTCCTCTCCCAGAGCAGGTCAATAAGCCCCAGGGGGGGATGAACAGGGGATTTATGAGCAGTCCTCTGTGATTCAGGATTAGCTCTGTCCTAATGAGTCCAGAGACTTATGACTCCTTATGTTCCTATGAGACTCATCGTGATGGTCATCATGCAGGCAAATACAGCCCACAGCTTTTTAAAATTTGGTCCTTTTCCAGTGCCTGGATCTGGCCCGTAGATCCGAGTCCCCTCCCCTCAAGCCCCGAAGGACTCCGTTCATGGGAAGGGGGCCTGCACTCAGGGAAAGTGGATGGATCCGTGACATAGATCCATGATCTGGACCCCTTCCTTCCTTCCTCCTGAGCAGACCTCTTAAACACCCCTGCCTTATCCAGCCTTATGGAGCTTGTACTAATTTTCCGAGTGTCCCTCATGTGGGAAAATGTTCCCTACCCCTGGTTTAAAGGATGTGGGGGGGCTCTATGCCTAATCGCATTCTGGGGAGCCCACCCCAGGCTGCCTGCTCTTCCATGTCAACTAGGTGCTCAAGCTATGTTGCTGTTAAGCTAGCCATACTTTTCTTGCCCGATGCAATTGAAATCTTATGATTAATAACAAGACTTGGGCTAGGCAGATGTGAGTACGCCATGACTGACCCCAAACATGGGGTTTAGGGGCGTTGGGTGCTACTGCAACATGGTGGTTCATCTGGCCCTGAATGCAGGGTATTTCTTCTAACTAAATCCACAACCTCTCTGTACTGGCCACCAAGACTTGGGGGAGGCTGTTTTATGACAAAGATAATGGCGTGCGAACTTTCTTAGCATATCTAGAAGGCCACTGACGGTTGCTTCCTTCCAGATCCACAGAGCGTCTGCCACCATTATCGAGCCCGCGGGGGAATCCGACAACCCGTTAAGGTTTACGACGGGGTTGGTGGTGGCTCTGGATGTTGATGCGACTCTGGAGCACGTCCAGGACCCTCAGAATGCAGTTAAAGTTCAGGTAACGAGTCCTTTGACCAATGGGAGATCATTAAGAAGATACGCCCATTCTCCCGGGGATCCTCCTGGCCGGCCAGTCTGTACAGTAGGGTCGATCCCGCCGGCAGGAGGCAGAGAAACGAAACTTTGAGGAGCCCGTCTGGAGAGATCTAGCCTCTGCTCCCCAGGGTTTTGTCTGCCTTGAAGCAGCTAGGAAGCAGGCACGCTGCCTCGGAGAAAGGGGCGGCAGGAAAACCTTCTTGGAACGCAAGGAGCTTCCAGGTGCCAGGGGGAGAGTAATTCTCCCTGTTCACCTCCCTCTCTGAGAGGGGTCAGGAGCTGGGTCGGACCCCCCCCCCTTCCCTATGGGGGGTGGTGGTGAAGGACGGGCAGGAGCCCTCTCCAGGACTCCCGTTTCGGAGGGGTCAGGAGTTCTGCCAGCCCCCCCATAGGCGCGGGGCGGGGGGGAGAGAGACAGGCAGGAGCCTCCCCAGGACTCCCCTTTCTGAGGGGTCAGGAGTTCTGCCAGTTCCCCTCCCCATGGGGGGGGGGAGAAGAGACAGGCAGGAGCCCCCCCAGGGGACTCCCCTTTCTGAGGGGTCAGGAGTTCTGCCCCCCCCCCCCATAGGCGCGGGGTGTGTAGAAAGGCGGGAAGCACTGGCGGCCCCTAGCGGAGCGCCTGAAAAGCCCAGCCGCGGGGAAAGCAAAAAGCGACGGGCACTAGGACCCAGGCGCAGCCGGCAGATTGCCGGCTCCCGTCTCAGCCCGCTCTCTGTCCAGCTCAATCGCCGCGGCGCGGGGCCTCCTCACAGCCAGGCTGCGCCCGCTCGGAGGGGAGTAAACGGGGCAGAGCGGAGCCGCGGATCGCTCGGCAAGGCCTCAGCCCCCCCCCCCCATGGCCTCCGCGCGGAGAGCGGCGACAGCCGCGGCCTCCCATCGAGGCGCAGCGCCCGGCCCCGCGAGCCGGCCCCGACCCCAGCAAGCGCGAGCCCCGGAGGTGGAGGGCCTGCTCCGAATCCTAGCCGCGCTGAAGAGGCAGCGGCCCCCTTCTCCAGGCAGGGACGCCAAGAAGCCTAAGCGGGCTGGGAAGGGGAAACCGCCCCGGCAAGGCCGGGGGGCTGCAAGGCAGCTAGAGTCCCCAGAAACCTCCGCATCGTCGGGGGAGGAGATCGCCTGGGAGGGGGAGGCTGCCCCAAGGGAAACGGGCGCTAAGGGGAAGAGGCTGCGGGAGGACCCCAGCGAGGCGGAGGGGGACGTAGACAGCGAAGGGGGCCGCTCGATGGAGGGAGAATCAGAAGAGCAGGAACTGGAGCTCTCGGATCCAGAGACGCGATTCCCGCAGAAATATAAGGGGGAAAGATACGCCCTAGTTGGCAAGGCCGCGCACCTGAAAGAGAAGATGGAAAAGGAGGCCTCCTCAGCATCTTCGGAGGAAGAGGATGAGGATGATGAGCGGGAATGCCGTCCAAGAGACGGGGGCGTGCTGCTTGATCAGGCATACGAGAGAATCATCATGAGAGAGTGGAGACAGCCCAATAAAGCATCCAGACTGTCCAAAACCGAGCTGAGCCTATATTCCCTGACCAAGAGCAAGAACAAGCTCCTAGCGGTCCCAAAGGTCGATGCAGCGGTAGCGTCGCTGGCCAGGAAAGCGGCCTTTGCCACGGAGGGCGAATGCGTCCCACAAGATCAGACCGATAGGGGGATTGAAATCAGCCTCCGGAGAAATTTTGAAGAGATGGCGAACATAATAAAGATGGCCACGACGACCTCGTACGTCTCAAGGGCCATGACGTTGTGGATCAGAAGAGCAGGTGATCCACGAGTATCTCCAAAAATGGCGAGGGTCCTCTCAAACCGAATCCAGCTAGCATGCGCCTTCGTGATGGACTCCTCGATGGACATTTTGCGCTGGGCGTCGAGGGCAGCCGCCTCGAATGTGGTAGCTCGCCGCAGACTGTGGCTGAGATCCTGGAAGGGGGACAACACGTCCAAAAACACACTCATTGGTGCCCCCTACCAGGGAAGGAAATTATTCGGAATCTGCCTAGATAAGGTATCGGCAGATGCATCCAACAAGACAAAAAAATACACTTTACAGTCGGTGGGGGGGCAGGGATGCAATTTTCGTCCCTCCTCCGCATCATATAATCCAGCAGCGTCCAGAAGACCCTTCTTTCCCCACAGAGGGAACCAGCAGCGCTACAAGCCAAGATGGCAAAAGAACAAGAACTATGATGGTAAGTCGAGACAGGGACTATCCCATCCCAAAACAGAAGCATGACTCGGAGGACAGAGACTGGTCTGCCCAGATGCGACTAGGGGGCAGGCTTCAGTCATTCGCGTCAAAATGGCAGGAAGCAACCACAGACGCATGGGTGATACACACCATCAGAAGAGGATATGCTATAGAATTCCTCGAATCACCCCGACACTACTTCAGCGTCTCACAGGTGTCAAAAGACTAGCAAAATGCAACGCGATGAACGCAGAAATAGCCAGACTATACGAAATCGGCACCATAGAACCAGTGCCCGACCAAGAGCAGGGCAGGGGCCTGTACTCCGTGTTATTCCTGGTACCAAAGAAGTCAGGGGAATGGAGGGCCATCCTAGACCTCAAGCCATTGAACCGAGTTGTCAGGGTCCAGCAGTTCAAAATTGAGACGCTGCAATCCATCCAACTGGCAATCTCGAAGGACGAGTGGCTAACATCAATAGACTTGAAGGAGGCGTACCTCCATATACCAGTGATGTCGGCACACAGGCAATGGCTCCAATTCTATTACGACGAGAGACACTGGCAATATGCAGCTCTTCCGTCCGGTCTGGCAATGTCTCCCAGAACCTTCACCAAGGTTCTGATCACGTTAATCGCAAACCTGAGGACGCAGGGCATAAAACTCCACCTGCATCTCGACGACATACTCCTCAGATCGTTGTCCCCGGATCAGGCACGAGAGGACGCTCGCAGGACAATAGAGTACCTCCAAGAGTACGGGTTCATAATCAATTTCAAGAAAAGTCATCTCGAGGGAGGACAACCCTGACGACAGACGCAAGCCTACTGGGTTGGGGGGCACACACCCAGTCGCTCACAGCTCAAGGGCAATGGAAACGGTGGGAACTCAAACGCCACATCAATTGGTTGGAGCTCAGGGCCATATATCTCGCTCCACAAGGACTTGGAAAAACGTGATGGTTTACACAGACAATACAGTGGCAAAGGCTTATGTAAACCGTCAGGGAGGCTCCAGGTTGGAAACGCTACACCGGATGGTGACGACTCTCATCAGTTGGGCGGAGGGCAATCTCCAATCCATATGAGCTATCCACATCAGAGGGATAGAGAACACGCAGACTGATTGGCTCAGCAGGAGGGTGCTGGACCAAGCGGATGGTCGCTACACTACACAGCCTTCCAAGACATTACACAGAGGTGGGGGAAACCGGCAGCAGACCTATTTGCATCGGCGACCAACGCAAAGGCACAACAATTCTTCTCTAGGTACCCATGCCCAGAAGCCATAGGGTTCGATGCTCTGAACAGCCCGTGACCCCAGACCCGATATCCTATCACAGGGACCAGTGTTTCACAACAACCCCGACTCAAACTAACGGCGTGGAGATTGAGTGGAGAGAACTAAAAAAGCGGGGATATTCCAACAAAGTACTGAATACCATTCTCCAGTCTAGACGTCCAGCAACTAGGAGAACTTACCAAAGTACTTGGGCCACCTTTGCGAGGTGGTGCGAAACTAAAACAGTCGAACCAGTCAAGGCCTCCGTTAGAGAGATCTTAGAATTTTTGCAGGAGGGGTTGGACAAGGGGTTAAAACCGAACACCCTACAGAGACAGTTAGCGGCAATCGGCAGTGTGCTAGATACAGTGAGGGGAAACAAGGCGGCTAAGCATCTCCACATCAGAAGGTTCTTAAGAGCTGCTAGAATTCTAGCTCCACTGGTAATCCACCGATTTCCAACCTGGAGCCTAGCAATTCTTCTCAAAGCTTTGACAAAGGTCCCCTTTGAGCCTCTTACAGATTCATCTCTGTACAACCTTTCGTTGAAAGTGACCTTCCTGGTAGGAATAATTTCAGCCAGGAGAGTTTCAGAACTGGAGGCCTTATCGATAGAACCAAATTTCTGTATTTTCAAGGAAGAGTCTGTCATCCTCAGATTAGACCCGACTTTCACACCAAAGGTGAACACGAGTTTTCATAGGGAGCAGGAAGTACTTTTACCTTCCTTTTGCCCTAATCCCTCCTGTCCGTTGGAGAAACAGTGGCACACTCTAGATGTTAGGAGGGCGCTAAAAATTTATTTGGACAGAACAAAAGGTTTTAGGAAAACGTCCTCTCTATTTGTAGCTTACAGCCCCCAGAGAAGAGGCAAAAGGGCGTCTAAAGTGCTCATTGCAAAGTGGATGACGTGGTGCATTGTAGAGGCCTACAAAGCAGAGGGTAAACGCCCACCTACGAGGGTGTTTGCCCACTCGATCAGGGGGGCGGCGACCTCTCAGGCCTTTAAGAATGCAGCCTCATATGGTGAGATATGTCGAGCAGCGACATGGTCATCCATACACACTTTTATGAAGCACTACAAAATTCCACTGCAAGATTCTGCTGATGCAGCGTTCGGAAGGAGAGCGTTGCAGGCGGTTCTCGAGGAGTCACGTGAGTCCTTGTAGGGGACTCTTGGATAATCTGATCCTCACTCTCCCTCCCACTAGGTACAACGGGGTACTGCTTTGGTACGTCCCTACTGTACAGACTGGACGACCAGGAGGATCCCCGGGAGAAAGGAAAATTGAGTTCTTACCTTCTGAATTTTCCTTCTGCGGGGATCCTCCTGGCAGGCCAGTCCCCACCCGGAGTGAGGCAACTCTGTGGTGGTTATATTGGCTAGTTCACCTTTTGGCTTTGACTAATTTTGGTCACTGTTAGACCGGTTAATAGTTAGAGTGTTTTTCTAGGTAAGAGTAAGGCATTAGCTAAAGGGCTACACACTGCTGGGGAGCAGAGGCTAGATCCCTCCAGATAGGCTCCTCAAAGTTTAGTTTGTCTGCCTCCTGCTGGATGATGGCAGGATCTACCCTACTGTACAGACTGGCCTGCCAGGAGGATCCCCGCAGAAGGAAAATTCAGAAGGTAAGAACCCAATTTTCCTTTCCATTGAATAGTCTCATCCCCTGCATGTGGGGAGGAAACGGCAATACTATTACCATTGGTGAAAAGGAAGCTAAAGTAGGATAGTGCATTGCCTGTTGCACAATACTTGAGTTGGAAGGCAGAAAGTGATGTCATCCTTTAATGCCCATCTTAAATGACCAATGGAAACAGAGTGGTTCAGATGATGTCTTTTTATTGGATCAACTTCAGTTGGTGAGGGTATGCAACTGGTGTTGGTCCAATAAAAAGACATCGTCTGAACTGCTACGTCTCCATTGAAAGAATGTAAATAGTACCGTATTGGGTCAACCCAATGGTCCATTTAACCCAGCACCCCACAGTTTCATATAGTGGAGGGAACCAACGGCAGCACTTTGTTTTATTTAAAAGGTTAACAGGATTAAACATTTGTTTACAAGAGTTGTGTTTCCACTTTGCTAATATTAGCGACAAAAGTCAATGCCGTACTGTATAAATACGGAGCTCGATAGCTTCCGATGGCTTCCTTGTTTTCTTTCCTAGGTGTTGTATCCAGATGGGCAGGCACAGCTGATTCATCCTAAACCTGCTGATTTTCGAAATCCTGGTCCTGGAAGGCACCGGTTAATCACTCAGGTTTACCTCTCACATACTGCCTGGACAGGTAAAGAAATACATTGTACCTTAAAATGTTGCTGTCTCTTTGTGAACCGAAGGAATGCCACTTTTTCTATCCCAGACATTTGCATGTAGGGGATATCTCCGATAGCACCACTGCTTCAAAGGCTCTTTGTGGTTCTTCAGTGGAATTATTATTTTTCTATAGCACTTAAAGTGTTCAAAGTGCTTTTCAGTCCTTATCTCGTTCACCCTCACAGCAATCCTGTGAGGCAGGTCATCTTTATTCCCATTTTACAGATGAGGTTGAGAGATAGTGATTTGCCCCCATCCCAGCGGGCCCCCAAATACAACCACCTCTAGGGCCCTGTGGAGGGTACCCTCAAGGCGACGGGGCCACAGGAAAAGGGCCACCAGGTGCCCCACATTTCGCCTTTACACTGGGCCCCGCAAATTCTAAGGTCGGCCGCGTCCTGGTATTGCATCAATCACATGTATTGTAAGCTCACCCTTTTGTTCATTACATATACCTGTTTGGAGACCAACGTGACCTTTGTGTAAAGGATGTTGTCTTTTTTGTTTTTTCAGAGGCATGTCAGGTTGAAGTGAGGTTACTCCTGGCATATAACTCTGGCAGGAACCCGGCATCCCCTAGGCTCTCTAGATCTAGCTGGGTTGACAGCTTGGAAGCTCTTCCACAGTCTGAGAATGGCATTGAGGGGACCATACCATTCAGCAAGCCCGTCAAAGTTTACATAATGCCCAAACCTGCCAGACGGTGAAGTCGGTCACTATAAGACTTTCTGGGACTGTTAAGATCCATGTCATTGAGTTGCTGTGTTCAAGGTAGTGAATTTTATTAAGACCATGTTCCATCTAAAAGACACAGGAGGAATACAATTGCACTGTTACTAAATGGCCACTGTTAAAAAGTGGGATAATTTGATAGAAAAGTGGTTTTTCTACTTGGGGAAGAGTAGTTAATAGTAAGCATGCTGCCCTTTCTAAATGCTGCCCAAACCAAGACGACTCCTAGGATAAGCTGACCTTCATTCCATCTACACACACATTCTCAGTGGACTTACGAAGACAGATTTGAGATTCATCGTTTCCTTTTCAGGAGAAATCTCCCTTGGAAAGCAGTGGGAATTTCACCGGATCAAGGATTGTACAGCTAGCGATAATTCCTATGTACTGTGGATTCAGTTTCTGGCTACTCGATGAACAAAGCAGTGGTTTTAAGAATGGTTGGAATGTATGTTGCATTGGAACGCTCAGTAAAATTCCTTCTCTAAAGAATTCTCTTGCCTCTTGGGAAATTGCTTTGCATAATTTAGCCCCATCTCAAAAAAGACATAGCGGAACTAGAAAAGGTACAGAGAAGGGCAACAAAAACGATCCAGGGTATGGAACAGCACCCGTATGAGGAGAGGCTTGATAG
The DNA here is from genome assembly GCA_003113815.1 of Sphenodon punctatus. NCBI lineage: Eukaryota > Metazoa > Chordata > Lepidosauria > Sphenodontia > Sphenodontidae > Sphenodon > Sphenodon punctatus. The sequence goes on along the minus strand of QEPC01006909.1, from coordinate 1,161,376 downwards.
GTTGGGGCTCTTCAGCTTGGAAAAGAGACGGCTGAGAGGAGATAGGATAGAGGTCTATAAAATCATGAGTGGTGTGGAACTTGTAAACAGGGAACGGTTATTTACCCTCTCAACTAGTACTAAAACTAGGGGACATGCCATGAAACTCACAGGTGGCAGAGTAAAAACGGACATAAGGAAGTATTTTTTCACTCAGCGTACGATTAGGTTGGGGAATTTACTGCCAGGGGAGGTGGTCAAGGCCAGTACTCTAGCTGAGTTTAAAAGAGGTTAGGACAAGTTTCTGGAAGCTAGTTCCATTAGCAGCTATTAGCCAGATAGGATTGGGGAACAAAACCCTTCACTGTCGGGAGCCTGGGGATGACCCACAGGGAACGGATAGCATGGTGACCTGTTGGGTGCTTCTCCAGGTCCCTGTGACTGGCCACTGTCGGAGACAGGATGCTGGGCTCAATGGACCGTTGGTCTGACCCAGTATGACACTTCTTATGTTTTTATCTTGGAGTTAGTTTGCAGACTGGTGAAAACAGTGGGGGTGAATGGGGCAATCATCAAACTTAGAACTGGCTGCTGCAGTTCTTTTTGAATTGCCTGACGGTTTAGTGTGGCTATTTTTTTTCAGAATCAGCCACTTGCAGTCGGTAACTCACTCTCTCTCCTTTGTCTAGGTTGACAGTGAAGACTGTAGAGATAAATTAACCGTATGAAATTAAAGCTGATTTCCCCATTTTATTTTCTGTCTCTCTGTGCAAAGAATGTGTATTGACACAGTCTATAGCACTAGATTAGCTAGATCTAGAGTTAATCATATTGTGTTAATCATATTATAGAAAAAGGGGGGGGGGGGAAATCTCTCTCAGCATTGTGAGCTTGGGCAGAGCTGAGATCATCGACCATTTAAATAAGGGATGGGAGAACCTTTTCTCTCCCAGGGGCCACTCTGAAATGAGTACAAGCTCTGAGGGCCGCAGAGAAGTTGGGGGCGGGGGTGTTTCAGAACATAAATCTGTGCCATGGATCTGCCCCCTCTCCTTGTGTACAGGCCCCTCATTGCTGCTCCCTTCCCCTGAGCTCAGTCTTTCAGTGTCAGGGGGGTAAGAACCGGAATTCAGAGGCCAGATCCAGGAACTGGAAAGGAATCCAATGAAAATGATTTATGGGACACATTTTGCACCCAGGTGCGACATTCACCATCCCTGATTTAGACTGTACAATTCTGCAGCCGTTTTGATGCTCCAGGAAAATTATATATATATATTTAAAAAGTCTAGTGTTAACGTAATGTCCCTTCATACCTTCAAATCCCTCCTCAAGCCCCACCTCTTCTGCTCTTCCCTCCCCGACTCCTCGCTCCCCTCACCTAACTCCTGCTGATACCACCATCCAGGACAATCTGTTACCTAAGGTCTGTGTACTCATATCCTCACCACATGGACCAACCAGCCATTATTCTCGATGTAACCAAGCCAAGCGCGTGCACCTGGGACGGGCGGATTGGGAAATCAAAGTGGTCTGGGAGAATCGGGGCCAAGGGGGCGTGGCTT
>QEPC01006909.1:1148122-1159506 GCA_003113815.1 Sphenodon punctatus | reverse complement strand
TCATTCCTTGCACCTGTAGTAATGCTGCACTGGAACACAATTAAGGAACAGCCTTGAAGGAATGCACCCTTTCTGCTAACGCACAGCTGCCTTCTCACACAACATTCCTACCTTTCAGGATTAGCTTAGCAAAGAGAAGACTAAGGGGAGAATTGAACCCACTCCTGGTGGGCTCAATGGCCAATCCGCCCCTGACCTGGGACCTCGCATCCTCGTGAATGTTACACTCCTTGTCTCTCCCTCTGTTCCCCTTCCTTCGTCTCTCCCCCCTTCCCCCCCCCGTCTCTCAGATTGTAAGCCCTAGGGCAGGGACTGTGTCTATTCAATTACTTTGTAAAGCGCCAGGTACATTGCTTGTGCTATATAAATGCTTGATAATAATAATGGCTGGAGTTGGCCAGTAGCTACGTGCTGGTTCTAGTGCATGAAGTGTTATTGTTACGTTAACTAGCTCTCGTGTTCATAGGGGTTATTTGGAATTACCGCCCTTGCATCCACAGCTCCTCTTTTATTGCTCACTGTGCTTTTCAAAAGTATGAGACAGAGGCCCCCAAAGTGTGGCTTGGACCTTGTAGATTGGGCCGTAGGGAACCTTTTCGCTGCAGGGGCCACATAGAAGTTGAGGGTGGGGCACTCAGGAAGAGGAGGGCCCAGCTCATGGATCTGCCCTCTATCTTTGTGTGCAGGGCCATCGCCTCTGCTTCGTTCCCCTGAGCTCAGTCTTTCAATGGAGGGGGTAGGAACAGGATCTAGGGGACAGATCCAAGAGCTGGAAAGAGGCCAAGTAAAAACTAGCTGTGGGGCCCTTTGACTCCTGGGGCCTGAATTTCCCCACTTCTGTTGTATTTTATTTATTTAATCAAATGTATATGCTGCCCTTCCCATTATGTCTCAGGGTGGCTTAGAGTCACTAGGGCTGATCCCATGCGCTGTGCGCACCCATCCATTGGGAGTACATTGTGCTGTGTGGATCCCGCGCGTGGAGGGGGTTTGGGATTGCAGCCAATAAAAACATCAACACACACCTTAATTCTCCCACAACCCTTCCCTACCCCCTCCCCAATCCCACCCAACCTTATTCCTTCCTGCCAAATAGGTCTGACATCGTTTCCGGAAGGTGAGCGGGCTCGTGCTTGGGCAAACCTCCAAGGGGAGAGAGTTCCTTTATTTAATTTATTTATTTAATTTATATTTTTTATCCCACCCCTCCTGCCTCTGGCAGCTCGGAGCAGCGACCACCATATATAAAATACAATCAATCAAACATCTATATCATTGTGGGGCAGCCACGGAGGATGCTGCTCTGCAGGCTCTTGCTGTAGAAACTTCAAAGGCAGATAGTACCTGTAAGAGGGTGCTCCCAGCTGAGCTTGGAGCCTGCAACAGGACACGAGGGGGGAAGAGGGTCTTTCAGGTACTGCAAGTGAATGGGGGGGAAAACTGAAAATGGATGGAAAACCTGCATAAATATTAGTTCCTTAAAAGAAAACTGACCGCATGAGTCTAATGCAACCATCTATATACAAAAAATGTTATTTATATGCCAGCTTATCAAAACTTCAATTATATACAAAACAACATGTTAAAATACAATGGCTGACTATCCAGAGGTGTTCTTGCCAAGGCAATATTCTCAATCTGGACTGTGCTGCATCAACCTTCAGCTGACTCCCAGCCAAGGTGCAGTCCAAGGAGGTTCTGTGCCAAGGCAGTCTTGTTGGCAGCTTCCTCCCAATGTTGATGTAAGCTGCATCCACCTTCAGCTGCCTGCCAGCCCAACGCGTTTCAGGGGAGCACCCCCTTCCTCGGTGGCTTAATTGGCACTGTGAAAAAACTCAGCTTCAGGGAAAATTATTTACACATCCGTGCTGCCTCAGTATTGCAGATGGTGTAAGCTTTGCTGTAGAGGGTGTCACAATCCCAATTGATGCGGTTTTGTGCTCTGCGTACCTTGGTTGCCGTCTGGAGTCACTTGATCGCCCCAAGTGGAGTCTCAGACAAAAAAGTTGAATAGCCTTTCTACCGCCGAGTCTCATCGGCTAGGAATCGATTCATGCAAATGGAACGCAGGAAGAGGCGTCCGCTGCGCTCGAGGTGTTCCTGCTTCCAGAATCTCAACCGGTTTGAAGGATATTAAGAGATGAAAATGCAATTGTTTTTAAATGATTGCTCTATCCATTATTAAAACATTGAGCCGTTGATTTAATCCAGAATGAAGAAAAGCAAACAAATACCGGCATCTTCCTGAATTTTGGGTTAACTGACCTTTCCTATGCGAGCTTTGCAGTCAGGGTTAAGGGTTGGTGTCTCTTTGAAATTGTGTGTAACTAAGATGGTACGTTTGAAGGAAGGGGTTGTGTGATACCCTTCAGGATTCCCCTCCTCCCCTGTAACTAAGCCAAGCATGTGCACCTGCAAGCTCTCAGCTTCATGAATGTATCTCTCTCTCTCTCCCCCTATATGCCCATCCTCTTTTCTCCCATCCCCTTGACCATTCTAGATTGTAAGCCTCCTGGGGCAGGGACCCATCTCTCTAATCATAATTGTTCAGTGCCAGGCATATTACTGGCACTATATAAATAATAATCATTCTTACACGCATGTGAGAGCAATCATCTGTAACTCTTGGAGCCACAGGTTTTTGGCAGAGAAATACATAAGGATTTTTTTTTTGCAAGATACATAAAATTAGTGATCCTTAAGAACATAAGAAGCGTCAGACTGGTTCAGACCAGTCATCCATCTCCTAGAACCAGGGGGCACTCCATGAAACGGACTAGCATGCAGATTTAAAACAAATAAAATTGTTGTTTTTTACTCAATGCACAATTCAACTTGTGGAACTTGTTGCCAGAGGATGTGAAGGCCAGTAGCATAACTGGGTATAAAAAGGGATTGGGTACATTTTGGGAGGGATAGGTCTATTCATGGCTATTAGCCAAGTAGGTTAAGACTCTAGGAAGTGCCGCGCTGGATCAGACCAGGTTGAGCGATGTAACGGCTGTTGGGAGGTGGGAGTGAACGTTGGGAAATGGACCATTCCTTCGGTTTAAAATCTGTTAAAGCACCTGAAGAATAAATGAGAAAAGGCCCTGCCTGCAGGTGTCCGGCAGCACCTTCCTGGAGGTCCCGCACTTCCAGCGTCTGGCAGGTGGGCGTTCTCCTGTCGCTTTGGAATGCCCTCCCTGTGGAGGTTTGCTCAGCCCGAGTCTCCGTTGCAAGACCTGGCTCTTCCACCAGGTGTCTGGCGGGGACTGGGGATGAGGGGATGGGTTAGGGGAGGGGACGGGTTGGTTTGTGTTTTTTAAACTGGTCATTGTAAATGTTTAGCTCTGTTTTTATGGTTTTTTTACTTTTTGGTATTTATATTGATGTATTTATTTTTGTATTCTGACTATTGCTGTGAGCTGCCCCAAGTCAACTTGTGCAAGACGGGCAGGATAGAAGCACTCATAATAAATAAATAAATAAATAACCTTTACCTTTTTACTATTTACTTGTTACCTACTTATTTGCTCTGCACCACTCATGATTTTGTCAAATCTATCCTCACATCTCCCCTTCAATTCTTGGAGGAAGAGACTTTGATTAAGTGGCTGCAACGAGAGAGAGAAATGAATGAACAGGACAAGAACCGTGCAATTGGGTGAGATTTTGCAGCTTTTATTTGAAACCGGGACCGTTGGCTTTGCGCTGTTTTTCCAGCGTCTGTCTGCAGAGGAGCTGAAAATCAATTCTCCCGTTGCTTCTTCACACCCACCTGCTAATCTTCACTTCATTATTTCCAAGCTAATTCTACAGTGACTCGTGCTCCTAATGCCACCCATGCTTTTTTCCTATGTGGCGTGACCTGCCACTTGACCGTTTGCTGCTTCTCACGGTTAAGGGCATCCATTCTGTTCTGATCCACGTTTATCTTTAGCCCAGACTTAGTGTTTTTTCCCCCCTACATTAGTAACATTTTTTGCAAAGGCACGTTTTATAAAAGCAGAGTTCTTGATATTATTTATCCCAAAGAAATGAAACCCGCAATGGCAGGGATCTGCAAACTGCTTACTCCTGAGTAGCCCCATTGAAGGGCTGTTGCAGAGTCTGTGGTTTGTGGATCGCAGCCCATTCTCTCGTTGGCCTGCTTAGAACAGAGATGGCTCTAGGCATTGGTTCTAGGAAGCCGTTCGTTTTACAACGAAGCTCAAAACGTGCGCTAGCAGATCTACAGCGCTGTATTGAGATTTGCCACAGGGCAGCACTGGCCAATGTTGTTTTCCAATAGCTGGTGCATATTGGAACCAAAATGGAGTATCACGCCATTTCCTAATAGACCATGATTTAAAAATCCCACTTTGCAGGAGAGGCTTCTAGCTCTGCGGAAGCCAAATGATTACAAGCAGAAGCTTTCTGTTCCTAGCTTTCCCTAGGCTACGTTCACACATACAAAACTAAACCCGATCAAAGCCAGAGTAATCGGGTTATAGTAACACACTTTGTTATTGTTCACATGATGCTCTTAAGCCAATTTAGTGTCGCTGCCATCTGCCCCTGATGGCCATGTCATGAAAGTTCACACAGTGGGTGTTTTCAGAAGAGATGCTACCCCGCATGGTCACCCATGAGCCACGGATCCAATCGCCCAGCTGAAGGTGGCGCAGCTAGATGCATGCTCCCGTGAGTCACAGTGCAACCACACACTCAGCCACTTATGGAGCTGCAGGGAAATCGAGAGTGCACTGTGCCGGGTCAGCGTGCTCGTTTGAAAACACCCAATTACACCTGTTCCTTCATGCCTTGTATGCAAAGCAGTTTGGGATGAATTCCATAGAGTTCTCGGCAGGAGAAACTCTGTACTGCAGCCTGAGTGATTTTCCACACCGTGTTTGCCAACCACACACATTACAAGGTACCTAGGATTGGAAAGTGAAGAGGACTATCTGCTCCTTGTTAATCTGGAGCGCAAACTTCACTGCCTACTCTTGCATACCAGCGCTTGACGTATGAACAAGTAGGAGTTATGGACTTAAGCCAATTTAGCAGTTCATGGGAACGTGGCCTTAGAGTCACTCAGCTTTCACACTACTCCTTTTCTCAGCTTGTTTTCTCCATAGCAGATTGAGAAACACAACAGCTCTAAGCTGCCAATACTGACTACTCCTTTATTCCCCAAAAGGCACGGGATGGTTTTGGTTTAAGACGAAGGAAGGCCAGGTTGAACGTCTTAGCATGTTGAATGGAAGACGCCTCCTACTTTGGCACCTTGGGCAGCCAATGCATTGTACTCCTTCACAGCCTTCTCTGTCTGTAGGACCAGCACATCGATCCCGTTTTTCTTCAGATAGTCCACCGTAGATGATGGAACCTGAGGGAGAATGCAGAAAAAGGTAGGAACAAATGTTAGATGCTTTCTCTTTGCCATCCTTCTGAAAACCACCATCTATACAAGTACTGTCTGTACCGGCCCAAAGTTGATAAAGTTTATTTCAAGCACATCTGCTTTTGAAGGTAGTCCAATACAGCTGTGATCTACAAACCACTTACCCTTTGGCTTCAGTGAGACTACTCCTGGAGTTTAGACTGCTAATACTGTTACAGCATTGACTTATATTATTTAGAACCTCATCTAAGTGACGCAAAGTAAAATTTTGAACGTAGGGACCTTACAAGGCGGTAACTAGGCCCTGGCTATGTTCAAGACCTGCTCCTGGAGCCTCGCACTGATGGGTGTCTGGGCTCAGAAACCACCTACCATTTGGAGATCTCGCCATTGTGTCTTAAATTGGCGAGCCATCAGGCCTTGTCTGTGGTGGGCCCGTTGGTGTGGAACTCGCTCCCTCTGGACGTCCGTCTTAGTGTCTTCCTCCTCTTTTAAAAAGCACCTGAAAACTCATTTATTCTTCAGGTGCTTTAGATCCACTGCTGGTTCCACTTAATGTAGTTTGTCCTCCTTCTTTCTAGACTATTGTAACGCACTCTACGCGGGGCTACCCTTGGGGATGGTTTGGAGACTGCACCTGGTGCAGAATGTGGTGGCCCGCCTCCTTACGGGGACGGGCCACCGGGAGCACATAACACCGGTGCTCCGGTCTCTGCACTGGCTGCCTATAGCCTTCCGGGCCCGATTCAAGGGGTTGGTGCTGTGGGACCGCCTCACCCCCCAGTCTCTGGATCAACTTCTGCAGTCAGCCGGGAGCCACCGTCTCGAAGTCCCCTGGGTATCTCGGGGGCGCCACGATGGAGAGGGCGTTCTTGGTGGCCGCACCGAGGCTGTGGAACTCCCTCCTGGCAGAGGCCTGGGTGGCCCCGGACTGCTCCCGTGCTCTTCCACCAGGCTTTGGTAAGGGAGATGGGTGGGGGGTTGGGGTGAAAGGGTTTTGTACATTCTTTCTGTGACCTCCCCTTTGTTGTTTTATATCATTACGATTGTTTCATATTTATATGATTGTATTTTTTACTCTCTTAAAACAGTTAGCCACTCCAGAACTGTTTACAGGAGGGGCCGGGTATAAGTTGATATATTATTTATTTATTTAAACAGTTTTCTATCCCACCCCTCCTGCTCCAGGCAGCCCACATCATAAAAACACATAAAATCTATAATACAATAAAAGAGAAGGCAAACCGAACCAACCCCCACCCTGCATCCTACACCCCATCTCCCTCACCAAACGCCAGGCGGAAGAGCCAGGTCTTACACATACGGCGAAAGGGAGGGCGTTCCACAGCTTAAGTGCAGCCACCGAGAACGCCCTCTCCATAGATGAGCGCTCCCGGCGGACCGCAGAGGTCGCTCTAGGGCACGGGGAGCGAGGCGATCCCGCAGCTAAGTCGGACCAAGGCCGTAAAGGGCTTTATAGATCAAAACCAACACCTTGAATCAGGCCCGGAAGACTAACGTCAGCCAGTGCAGAGCCTAGAATACCGGTGTAATGTGCTCCCGGTGGCCTGACCCCACAAGGAGACGGGCCGTCGCATTCTGCACTAGCTGCAGTCTCCGAACTGTCACCACGGTAGCCCCGTGTAGAGCGGGTTGCAGTAGGCCAATCTTGAGGTAATGAAAGCCTGGATGATAGTAGCCAGGTCACTGTCGGAAACACCGGTTTGAAGCCCGGCTGAAGCCATCGCACCAGATGTAATTGGTGGAACGCACTCCTCGCCACCGCCCCCCACCTGGAGGTCCAGGCGGAGCTGCGGATTGAGGCGCACGCCAAGACTGCCAACCTGGAAAGCCAGGGGAGGGCGAATCCCATCAGTGACGGGAGCCACCGCATCCACTGCCTTATCTACTACCATCACCTCCGTCTTGGCGGGATTCAACCTCAGTTGGCTCACCCTCATCCAGTCTCCCACGGCCGCCCGACATCGGGTACGCACCGAGACTGCTGGGCCTGGGTTGGATGAAAAAGAAAGGTAGAGTTGGGTGTCGTCGGATGACACCCAACTCCAAACCTTTTCACGACCTCACCAAGTGGCTGCATGGACACGTTGAACAGGAGAGGGGACAGAATGGATAAATAAATAAATTCTGACAAGCAGTTAATTCAGTGGAGCTAGGCCTTGCTTCTGTTTTACTCCTGGAACATTCACATGGACGGAGCACTGACCTTGAAGGAGTAGGGAGAGAAGCATGTACTCCTGGAACATCGAGAGTACTTACTCCCCTTTGGTTTGTATTCTGAAGTCTGGCCAGGTCTTTGGCAGGCGGGGAAAGAGTTGGCTAGGGGAGTTTAAGGGGATTTTGATATGCTTTTACATATTTTTATATATTGTGACCTTCCACCTTAGGAAGGGTGGGGAATTAATTTGAATAAGTAAATAGTACCCAGGCACCGGACTACGCACTGCTGAAGAGCAGCATCGGTGCTGAAAGCCAGGAGAAAAGCACAATGGTACGTTTTGGCTGAAGCCAGGTTGAGGCTCTTCAGCTTGGAGACGAGACGGCTGAGAGGAGATATGATAGAGGTCTATAAAATCATGAGCGATGTGAAACTTGTAAACAGGGAACGGTTATTTACCCTCTCAACTAGTACTAAAACTAGGGGACACTCCATGAAACTCACAGGTGGCAGAGTAAAAACAGACAAAAGAAAGTATTTTTTCACTCAGCGTACAATTAGGTTGTGGAATTTACTGCCNCGTGTTTGCCAACCACACACATTACAAGGTACCTAGGATTGGAAAGTGAAGAGGACTATCTGCTCCTTGTTAATCTGGAGCGCAAACTTCACTGCCTACTCTTGCATACCAGCGCTTGACGTATGAACAAGTAGGAGTTATGGACTTAAGCCAATTTAGCAGTTCATGGGAACGTGGCCTTAGAGTCACTCAGCTTTCACACTACTCCTTTTCTCAGCTTGTTTTCTCCATAGCAGATTGAGAAACACAACAGCTCTAAGCTGCCAATACTGACTACTCCTTTATTCCCCAAAAGGCACGGGATGGTTTTGGTTTAAGACGAAGGAAGGCCAGGTTGAACGTCTTAGCATGTTGAATGGAAGACGCCTCCTACTTTGGCACCTTGGGCAGCCAATGCATTGTACTCCTTCACAGCCTTCTCTGTCTGTAGGACCAGCACATCGATCCCGTTTTTCTTCAGATAGTCCACCGTAGATGATGGAACCTGAGGGAGAATGCAGAAAAAGGTAGGAACAAATGTTAGATGCTTTCTCTTTGCCATCCTTCTGAAAACCACCATCTATACAAGTACTGTCTGTACCGGCCCAAAGTTGATAAAGTTTATTTCAAGCACATCTGCTTTTGAAGGTAGTCCAATACAGCTGTGATCTACAAACCACTTACCCTTTGGCTTCAGTGAGACTACTCCTGGAGTTTAGACTGCTAATACTGTTACAGCATTGACTTATATTATTTAGAACCTCATCTAAGTGACGCAAAGTAAAATTTTGAACGTAGGGACCTTACAAGGCGGTAACTAGGCCCTGGCTATGTTCAAGACCTGCTCCTGGAGCCTCGCACTGATGGGTGTCTGGGCTCAGAAACCACCTACCATTTGGAGATCTCGCCATTGTGTCTTAAATTGGCGGGCCATCAGGCCTTGTCTGTGGTGGGCCCGTTGGTGTGGAACTCGCTCCCTCTGGACGTCCGTCTTAGTGTCTTCCTCCTCTTTTAAAAAGCACCTGAAAACTCATTTATTCTTCAGGTGCTTTAGATCCACTGCTGGTTCCACTTAATGTAGTTTGTCCTCCTTCTTTCTAGACTATTGTAACGCACTCTACGCGGGGCTACCCTTGGGGATGGTTTGGAGACTGCACCTGGTGCAGAATGTGGTGGCCCGCCTCCTTACGGGGACGGGCCACCGGGAGCACATAACACCGGTGCTCCGGTCTCTGCACTGGCTGCCTATAGCCTTCCGGGCCCGATTCAAGGGGTTGGTGCTGTGGGACCGCCTCACCCCCCAGTCTCTGGATCAACTTCTGCAGTCAGCCGGGAGCCACCGTCTCGAAGTCCCCTGGGTATCTCGGGGGCGCCACGATGGAGAGGGCGTTCTTGGTGGCCGCACCGAGGCTGTGGAACTCCCTCCTGGCAGAGGCCTGGGTGGCCCCGGACTGCTCCCGTGCTCTTCCACCAGGCTTTGGTAAGGGAGATGGGTGGGGGGTTGGGGTGAAAGGGTTTTGTACATTCTTTCTGTGACCTCCCCTTTGTTGTTTTATATCATTACGATTGTTTCATATTTATATGATTGTATTTTTTACTCTCTTAAAACAGTTAGCCACTCCAGAACTGTTTACAGGAGGGGCCGGGTATAAGTTGATATATTATTTATTTATTTAAACAGTTTTCTATCCCACCCCTCCTGCTCCAGGCAGCCCACATCATAAAAACACATAAAATCTATAATACAATAAAAGAGAAGGCAAACCGAACCAACCCCCACCCTGCATCCTACACCCCATCTCCCTCACCAAACGCCAGGCGGAAGAGCCAGGTCTTACACATACGGCGAAAGGGAGGGCGTTCCACAGCTTAAGTGCAGCCACCGAGAACGCCCTCTCCATAGATGAGCGCTCCCGGCGGACCGCAGAGGTCGCTCTAGGGCACGGGGAGCGAGGCGATCCCGCAGCTAAGTCGGACCAAGGCCGTAAAGGGCTTTATAGATCAAAACCAACACCTTGAATCAGGCCCGGAAGACTAACGTCCGCCAGTGCAGAGCCTAGAATACCGGTGTAATGTGCTCCCGGTGGCCTGACCCCACAAGGAGACGGGCCGTCGCATTCTGCACTAGCTGCAGTCTCCGAACTGTCACCACGGTAGCCCCGTGTAGAGCGGGTTGCAGTAGGCCAATCTTGAGGTAATGAAAGCCTGGATGATAGTAGCCAGGTCACTGTCGGAAACACCGGTTTGAAGCCCGGCTGAAGCCATCGCACCAGATGTAATTGGTGGAACGCACTCCTCGCCACCGCCCCCCACCTGGAGGTCCAGGCGGAGCTGCGGATTGAGGCGCACGCCAAGACTGCCAACCTGGAAAGCCAGGGGAGGGCGAATCCCATCAGTGACGGGAGCCACCGCATCCACTGCCTTATCTACTACCATCACCTCCGTCTTGGCGGGATTCAACCTCAGTTGGCTCACCCTCATCCAGTCTCCCACGGCCGCCCGACATCGGGTACGCACCGAGACTGCTGGGCCTGGGTTGGATGAAAAAGAAAGGTAGAGTTGGGTGTCGTCGGATGACACCCAACTCCAAACCTTTTCACGACCTCACCAAGTGGCTGCATGGACACGTTGAACAGGAGAGGGGACAGAATGGATAAATAAATAAATTCTGACAAGCAGTTAATTCAGTGGAGCTAGGCCTTGCTTCTGTTTTACTCCTGGAACATTCACATGGACGGAGCACTGACCTTGAAGGAGTAGGGAGAGAAGCATGTACTCCTGGAACATCGAGAGTACTTACTCCCCTTTGGTTTGTATTCTGAAGTCTGGCCAGGTCTTTGGCAGGCGGGGAAAGAGTTGGCTAGGGGAGTTTAAGGGGATTTTGATATGCTTTTACATATTTTTATATATTGTGACCTTCCACCTTAGGAAGGGTGGGGAATTAATTTGAATAAGTAAATAGTACCCAGGCACCGGACTACGCACTGCTGAAGAGCAGCATCGGTGCTGAAAGCCAGGAGAAAAGCACAATGGTACGTTTTGGCTGAAGCCAGGTTGAGGCTCTTCAGCTTGGAGACGAGACGGCTGAGAGGAGATATGATAGAGGTCTATAAAATCATGAGCGATGTGAAACTTGTAAACAGGGAACGGTTATTTACCCTCTCAACTAGTACTAAAACTAGGGGACACTCCATGAAACTCACAGGTGGCAGAGTAAAAACAGACAAAAGAAAGTATTTTTTCACTCAGCGTACAATTAGGTTGTGGAATTTACTGCC
>QEPC01006909.1:1118735-1139545 GCA_003113815.1 Sphenodon punctatus | reverse complement strand
CCCCCCCCCCCCCCGTTATCTGCAAACATCCAATTTACTGTAACCAAGCCAAGAACGTGTCCCTGAGCTCTCATCCTCATGAATGTCGCATCCCTTGTCTCTCCCTGTTTTCCCCTTCCCTGTCTCCCCTCCCCGTCCTTAGATTGTAAACTCTCGAATAGGGACCGTGTCTATCTTATTCTTTGTAAGCTCCAGGTACATCGCTGGTGCTATATAAATGCTAATAATAATAATTAATAAGTCGGCGGAAGTAATAATTTTACTCTATTCAGCACTGGTCAGATTTTACCTGGTGTATTATGGCCAGTTCTGGGCATCTCATTTTAAGAGGGACGTTGACAAATTGAAGCAGGTTCCAAAAGAGGGCAACAAAGATGATAAATGGTCTGGGAAGCAAGTCTTATAAGGAAAGATTGAACGAACTCTTCAGCTTGGGGCTCTTCAGCTTGGAGAAAAGACGACAGAGGAGATAGGATAGAGGTCTATAAAATCATGAGGGTGTGGAACTAATAAACAAGGAGCCGTTATTTACCCTCTCAGCTATTACTAGAACTAGGGAACACTCCATGAAACTCATAGGTGACAAATTTAAAACAAATAAAATCTTTTTTCACTCAGCGTATAATTGGGTTGTGGAATCTCCTGCCAGAGGCTGTGGTAAGGGCCGGCACTATAGCTGAGTTTAAAACGAGGTTTGGACAAGTTTCTGGAAGACAGATCCATTAGCAGCTATTAGCCAGACTGGATATAGGAACATGACGGGAGCTGGGGGAAAACAACAGGGAATGGATCCTCCATTGTGACCTGTCGGGTGCTTCTCCCAAGCCACCGTGATTGGCCGCTGTCGGAGACAGGATGCTGGGCTTTGGTTTGACCCAGTAGGGCACTTCTTATGTTCTTAACTGGGTATGCTTAGCCTAGTGAAGAGGAGATAAAAGGGAGATGGGATACCTTCCAATATCTAAAGAGATGAGTCTTCAAATGGTCCTGGGGCAGGACCAGAAATAATAGGCTCGAGTTACAAGAAGGGAGATATCAGGAAAAATGTCCTAATAATAAGAGCCCGTTTGGCACTGGAACAAGTTGCCTAGGGAGGCTGTGGGCTGTCCATGGCTGGAGGTTTTCGAAAAGAGGCTGGACGGCCAACCATTGGGGGATGTTACAGCTGTTGTTGTCCTGCATCCAAGCAGATGACCCTTTATGTCCCTTCCGGCTAGAAGATTCTAGGATTGTCCTTGCTCATGTGTTCAATACAGTATAGTCAGAGGTCTGTGTGCACATCTTGCAGGTCTTTAAAGCCATTCAATTTCAACAGTAAAACCCACTGCAGGAAGCCTGATGTCACTGGGTTTGCGTTTTGTTTTTTTAAATTATCCCTCTTCACAAAAGAGCAACCCCTGGATCAAAAGATTTTGAGGCCTGCTGGAAAATCTTAGAGAGACAGCAGCTAGCGTTTGTACAAAGGATCAAATAACACCAGAGTAACCTTGCCACCCCCCTCTTTTGACACATACTAAGGCGAACTACAGTACCAGACAGACAGACAGTCTCCTGAGACTGCCAAGAACGAACTCAAGTCTGCTGCCTCAGATGTTGCATCAGGAAAAGGCCGAGCTGAAACCACAGAACTTGGCAAAGGGCTTGGATTGCCTCCTCCTGCTCTCACAGCTTGATAACAGGGCAACCTACTTGTACCTTTTCTCAAGCTGCCAAGTGAGAGTGAGCAATGCCCCGTACGTAGGGCGTATCCCCCTAATTCAGTGCCACCAGGTTTATGGTCTAGTTCTTTCTTTGCATGTTGAATGAAGTCGGCTGCCTGTCCACAGGACCAGCATAAATCCTAAATGCAGGGATGGCTGACGTGAGGCAGAAAAAGGAAGACCATATCCAGAGGTAGGAGGTCATCCAGTTTGGAAACTGAATTATGCTTAATCCACTGGTGGGGAACTTTTCCCCGTCCCAGGGGCCACTTTGAAAACTAGTACAAGCTCTGAGGGCCGCATAGATGTTGGGGGGCAGGGATGCTTAAGGGGTGTGCTCAGGAACAGGAGGGTCTAGATCATGAATTCGGCCCCTATCCTCATCTCTACTTTCTTTCTTTACCCTGAGCTCAGTCTTTTAGTGCTTGGGGGCAGGAACTGGATCCAGGGGCCAGACCCAGGAACTGGAAAGGGGCCAAATAGAAATTAGCGGTAGGCCATATTGGTGCACTGGTCTTGAGAGTCCCCACCCCCTGACTTAATCCATGGTGTGAATTTAATGTGGGCAAATTAACAGGGATTAAGTTACCTGCGGGGACAGTCTTAATATAAATTAAAATTTTCTTTTCAGAGTTAATCTTTACCCTGTTTCAAACAGGGTTAAGCAAACTTGGAAAGAACACAATCTTCCATCATTAAAGTCAATGGGAGCTGAGCCACTGACTTTAATGGATGAAAAACAGCTATCTCGGGAAAAGGCTCTCGGCTTGTGAAAAATGTATACACAGGGGCTTGATAACGGGCTGACTTGCCCATGTTCACTAACGGGGGCAAATGACTCTTAAAAACCCACTGTAGAAGAATCCTTAGTCTCAAACCAAAGTTTAGTCACACAGCTCTGTTCAACCCACTCACACAAAAGACTGCAAGCAACAGGACAAACTAACCAGAAGATAGCTGTTATATCAGGCAAGTTCCTCCTCACATGAAATACTCTCCATAACTGATTGAGTAAATAAAGAGCCCGTGTACTAGTCTAGTGGATAAGGTGCTGGATTTATACCTGGGTTCAAATCTCAGTTTAGCCATGAAATTACTGGGTGGCTTTGGTTGGGCAAGTCAGTAATTCAATCTTTTGGCTTCAGTTTTCCCCATCTGTAAAATGGGGATGCATGTATCTTTGACTCTCCCTAGGTCCCCCTCCCCTTGTTTCTGCTTCCTCGGCTGTTCTAGAGATGAGATGAATGAAGTCCCAATTCTTCAATGGGATTGCAAGTAAGTATTTGCAAGTTTGTGACCTAAGAAAGCAGGAAATGTGACTCTTTCTAGCAACACAAGAATGAGGGGAAATCAAATGAAATTTAAAAAAAAACAGGAGAAATATTCCTATAAAATAGATAATTAGGCTGATGAACTTACTGCAACAAGGATTTGAAGCCCAGAGCTTTAGGATTCATGAGGAGTGGATGGAGACAAAGTAGTACAGACAATCTCTTTTAATGGACCAAATTTTGTTGCTGAGAATATGCATGTTTTTGAGCCTCACAGGGCCCTTCTCCAGGTTGGTAAGAAGTCAGAATTCTTGAAGACATTCAAAGCTGCATTAGATAAGAATTCTTATTTTATTTTTAAAGAAAGGAAGTAAGCGTCCATGAATCAAGACCTAAAAGAACGGTTGACTCCCAAGAGCTAGGAAGAAGCTGTAACTAGATTATTCCTAAATTGTCTACTGTGGGCTTCCTTATGTTGTCTTCTGAATCAGGTATTGCTACGTGTTGGACTGTTTGGGCATTGCCGTTCCTATGGACTGCAACACTCAGCTTGGGGTAAAGCTAGAGGTGCAGGTGAGATTGCAGCAACATGGAGATGAAGCCTGTGATAAGGGGAAGAGAAGCTGAGAAGCAAAGGAGTTCTCAAGGTTACAGGTTGAAGACAATGCAGAACTAGGAGATGGATTTGTACTTAAGGAAGCAGGCTCGTGTTGTCTTTCCTCCATCCGAGAAGCAAATATGGGTAAGGCAAGTTTTTTTAACTGATCCAACCTGATGGAGGGAATGGACATAGAGTCGTCGTCAGAAATATCAGAGAACCTGGACGGTTGGTAACAGTGACAGCAAAGCTTAAAGGCAAAAAGATAACAGGCTGAGCCTTGAATATGCTGCAGTTTTCCACCCTCAAAATCTGATGACCCCAAATTCTGCAAGCAGAATTATGAAAATGAACTAAATCCTTCAAATTTTATATATTTATTCTTATATAAAAAATTTTTAAAGTCCAATTCAAGCGGACAACCGCAACATGGATACAGCTACGTTAAGCACACTTGCCCCTATCTCCTATACAGCCTATGGAGCTTGCACTAAACGCGAGCTGCTTGCAGGAGGGGCGGGGTATAAATATATTAAATAAAATAAATAAAAATAAATAAATAAATTTCCCAAGTGGCCCACAGGAGGGACAAGCTTCGCCACCCCTGGGTTAAGCAGGAGGACAACGATGGGATGTCGGCTACAGCAGGCAGCATCGGAGTTGGCAGGTTCTGGGACAGTTAGGAGCGAGTGTTGATCCTGCACGTCCCCCCCCCCCCCTTGCTGAAACGACAAACATCTCCAATTTCATTTGTGGGGATGGGGAAGGGATAGAAGTTTCTAGTCCTCAGGGTTGTGGCGAAAAGCATAGAAATGAAACATTGGTGCAGTCCCTAAAAGGCTTGGAAATCAAAAAGACAAAATAAGCAGCCTCTGATTTGTTAGGGCTTTCTCTTCCCTCCTCCCCATGGTTCATCCAACTCCGAGCTGGAGTGTTTTCCGGCGGCAACGCATGGCCTTCAGAACCGGCCAAGCATTTGGGCAGGCAGGGGTGAGGGAGGGGGCAGGATCTTTTTAGGGGGGACTTTATTTTATTTTATTTTATTTTTTTAACATGATTTATTTTTATGCTGTATTTTTATATGCGGTTACCCACCCCCCGAGCCTTTTGGGATAGGAATTTAAATAAATAACCATGATTATATCCGGTTTTTGATGGGGGGGGGAACACTGGCAACCTGCCCCAAACCAACCCCCACCCCAGAGGATCACACTTTAACCCCCCACCCCAAAGAGCAAGGAGGGGAAATTCCCATTTGCCCCTTCCAAATCCTCCGAGGGGGTGGGGACCTAGGTGCCCATGCAGGCCCCGGAACATGTATTTTGCATAAGTGTTCCTTAAAAATGTGAACAGGTGGCAACCCCGGGGGGCGGGGAGGAGGAAGCCACTTTTCTCTCGCTCATGATTGGTCCCGTTCTCCCCGAGGGCCTATATTTACCTCACCTCCTCCCCCCCCTCCCCATTGGGTGGTATCTCCCTCCCCCCATCAAGGAATAGGTGTTGCACTCCTCCTCGGTCTCCCCCGCCCGTGTGGCCCCGCCTTCCCCGCCCTAGACTCACAAAGCAGCCGCAGCCGCCGCTCTGCTCTGTCTCGTCCTGTCCTGTCAAGAGCAGCTCAGCAATACTAGGAAACCCTTGCTCCCGCCGTCCTTCTGGCCGGGCCACGCCCACCTCACCCTCTCATTGGCCACCTCCACCCCTCTGGCCACCCCCCCCAGCCTTAGGCCGCGCCCCTCAAAGACTGACAGGAGGCGTCCCTCTCCCCCCCCCCTTTTCTTCTCTTCGTTTTCGCTCTCCGCCAGGCCTCGCTCTCATTGGCCGCCCGCAAGGTTCTCTCCCCGCCCCCTTCTATCCCCTCGCTCCTCTCCTCAGTGCCTTGTTTTCGTTCCCGTGTCACCCGAGGGGCGGGGGGGGAGGAGGAGAGCAGCGAGTGGGGGGGGCTGTCGGGGCCGCTCTGGCCGGCTCCCCCGCCGCGGGTGCATTGTGGGATAGTGGCGCCGGGGAGCGGGGTCCTCCGAGCGCGACGGCTCCTCTCCACAGCGCCCCCCCCCGCCCTTCTCCTTCTCCTTCTCCATCCTCAGGTCCAAGATGGCGGCGGCTCCTCCGGCAGCGGCGGTGGCTCCCCCTCCATCCTCGCCTCCCCCTCCCCCGCCGTCGGGGGGCCCGGCTTGCCTGGGCTCGTGGCCCAACTTCGCCGTGATCTGTTCCTTCCTGGACCGCTACGGGGCCCTGCTCGACCTGCCCGAGCTGCCCTTCCCGGACCTGGAGCGCGTCCTGCAGCCGCCGCAGGAGCCCGGCGAGCAGGGTAAGCGCCGGGGACTGGGCCCCCTCGGAGCCCCTTGGGAGGGGGAGCTGGGCTGTTGCTTTCCCCTCCCCCCCCCTCAAAGACCGGGTGGGCGGGGCGCGTTGGGGGGGGAGGAGCCTGAGGGGAGGGGGGGGACCTGACCCCCTCCCCACGGAAACACCTGAGATCGGTGAGAGGCCGCCTCCCCCAGCCCTCAGTCTCCTTAGGGGGCTGCCCCTCCCTGCAGCCTCGGGGGAGGCTCCCTTGTGTGGGGGAGTTATCACCCCCCCTTCCCTCTGGCTCCCTGGGGGGGGGGGGCTGTTCCTCCCCGCCCCCCCTCCCCCGTGTGTGGGTGAGTCTCCCTTTGTGTGGGGGAGGTGCATGTTTTCCTTTCTTTGGGCTTCTGGGGGGGCCTCCTGTTCCCCACCCCCTGTGTGGTGGGTGTCTCCCCTTTTCCTTGTGGCACCTCCTTCCTGCTCCCCTGTGGAGAGGTGTCTCCCCATGTATTTACTTTGGGGGGGGGCTGCTTGTCACCTCTGGGGGTGTGTCCACTTTCCCTTGGGGGGGCATGGGGGTGTGCACTCCCTCCCCCTTTCTGTGGTGGGCTGGATTCAGGGGTGACCACTCGCACACTTTGGGGGGGTCTGCTTCCCCTATTTACCCCTTCATGTGTGTCCCTCTTTCTTCTCCAGAAGAAGGAAACTTGTGGCAGTTGGCCAGGCTGAGAGTCACTGTTGAATCTACAACACCCCACCCCCCTTTCAGCTGCTGAAAAGGCAGTTGAAGGGGAAGGGGTTGGTGAATTCCTGTCTCGGTTCTCATTCCCCTGTTCTGGACTGTATGGACCCCCTCCCCCCCCCCCCCCTCTATTTCAACTGTAGCGAGAGAGGATTCGGTGGCAGAGCGTGCGCCTTCCCCGCTCTCCTGTTTAGGTTTTGTTCTCCCTCTGCTGCTCAGATTCTTCACAGCAACAGAAATGCTTAGGATTCAGAGGGTCCCATACTCCTCGATCCTTGCTGGGTTTGGGGGTGCGGATAAAGGAAGCAATGTGAGTTCCTTCTGGGGAAAGGGGAGAGACACAG
Source organism: Sphenodon punctatus (assembly GCA_003113815.1). Classification (NCBI taxonomy): domain Eukaryota; kingdom Metazoa; phylum Chordata; class Lepidosauria; order Sphenodontia; family Sphenodontidae; genus Sphenodon; species Sphenodon punctatus. Next base: position 1,132,610 of record QEPC01006909.1, on the reverse strand, counting down.
ACACGCAAGCGGAGAAGGGAAACTGATTGCTGCTTTTGCTCTCTGTTTTATAGTGTTGTCTTGCTTGCCACATCGAGAGACCGTGTAGCTCAGGTCACATGCTTGCCTGACCCCATAGAAAGAAACTCCCTGCTGCTGGAGAATCCAAGCTTTGCAATTGCTTTGGTCCATGCAGCCCCTTTCTGTTATATTTGTTAATTCCCAAACCTGCAGCATCAGAAAATTGGTTGTGTTCTGTGAGCAAAGAAAGCTCTACGCATGTGTGCAGGAAAAGAAAGATGGTTTGTTTTGGTATTACCTTATTACCGCCTTAAGATCCTTAGCATCACTCTTCCTGAAAAGTCAGCAGTTTCTTAAATGGTGCTGGTCCTTGCCTATGCAGCCCATAACCATTTCTTCAGAGAAATATATTTATTCCTAAATGTTCAAGACTATAGTATCTTTTTTCTTTTCCTTTGCAAGCAAGAGAACATTTTTGAGAGCGTACTTGTCAGGTTACTTAGATCATGTTTGCATGAAAGATTTAAAAGAAGTATGATGTAATGATGAGCATGCTTCTATAAACTTTCAGAAACTTTCACTGGTAAACTTTTATAGTCATATTTCTGTTCTGCTGCTGGAGAACTAAGCTGAATGAAAACAAATGAATTTGATCAAGCTGAAGGATGTGCAGAAAGCATTGTAACTTGAGTTTTCAGTTTTAGTCTCCAGCTGAGAGCCCTTGGGGGGACGGTCCGGAGACGGCAGCTGGTGCAGAATGCAGTGGCCCGCCTCCTTACGGGGACAGGTCGCCATGAGTATATAACCTCTGTATTTCCTCACAGCACTGACTGCCTATTTCAAGGCTCATTTCAAGGTGTTGGTTCTTATCTATAAAGCCCTAAAGGGTCTGAGCCTAGCCTATTTGTGGGACCGCTTCACTCCCCTGGTCCTGGATTGACCTCTCTGGTCAGCCAGGGATGCCCTGTTAGAGGTCCCCTGTGTGCGGTGGGGGGGCCACGTTCGAGAGGGCGTTCTCAGTGGCAGCACCGCAACTGTGGAACGCCCTGCTGGTTGAGGCCTGTTTGTCTCCGGATCTCCCCTCCTTTAGATGTTTTTGAAAGACGTGGCTGGTTTCCCAGGCTCTTCAGAGGGGAGATGGGTAGTGGGTGGGGGGTTACGGTGCGGATGTTGTTTCTCTTTTTTATGGACTCTTCCTTGTTGGTTTTACTGATATTTTAAATATTTCTTTGTATCTTGTTTGTTGAAATGTTTGTTTTGTTGTTGTGAGCTGCCCAGAGCTGTCAGTGGCAGGAGTGGGCAGCATAAAAATTGCAGTATAAATAAATAAAATTAAATTAAGTTTTCAGTTGTGGTCTGTGACGGAGAACCTGAGCCTGTTTAAATCTATGACAAAGCTCCCAATGGTTTTAGCTGGGGAGAACTGCACCATAGTATTATGCTGATAAATTAGATACCGGTTTAAAAATTATAACCTTAATAGTCTATAAATTGCTTGAATAAATAACTTCTTTCACAGTGGCCATGACCAAGAATTTGAAATAGCCCCCCCCCCCCTTTATTTTTACTATTCTTGCTGTGCAGTACAGGAAATTTTACATATTGGATTGTTTATAAGATGTGAGAGAGGTTTCCAACCTTTACCTGTTCTAATTTTAGGAAAGGGTAGGGAGGAAACTACTAAATAGACCTGCTTTTTGCTTCAAAAGTGGGAGATATCCAAATGATCTAAAAACCACAAGCTTCCATTGTTTGTGGATACTACATTAGAGTAGGCTGCGAGGTGTTTGGTGTAATTGTGCCCTAAAAACTGGAAGTATATTGGAATAAAACTTAAAATTTGATAAGGTAACCTTTAATTTCTCGGTCTTGGAGGAAAACCTATTTGATCGATAACATGCCAAAAGGGAAAAACAAAGTTCTTCTCGCCTACCATGATTTTGTTACATTATAAAAAGAAAGATGTAGCTTTTTTTGGTGCTTTTTTTTTTTTTTTTGGTCAGCTCTTGTGTTCACAAAATGTAATCTTTGTTCTATGAAACTTTCGAACCTTTAAGCAAGAAGACTTTCGTCGTTCTACGTTGTGTTTGGTGCAACATGGGTTTGTTGCTGCTGCACCATAAACATCTACTTATCTACCTACCTTTTCTTGTTTAACATACATTAAAATGGGAAATGAGTAATGTTTTCTGATTTCTCTTTAGCATTGTTGTTTGATTACGGAATGTATTTCATTCAAGTTGGACAGCATAATTAGTATGGTTGACTTAATACTATTTTGTTTAGCCCGTTTCACTTTCTTTAGCCCATTTCACGTCACCCTTGTAGAATGGTGCTAATGCACAAGCAGTGTATGGGGAACACCTAAAGCCAGACAAGTAGTTTAATAAAGTATTTTTCTTTTTTCCCCTCAAACTGAAAAAGAAACCGCGTTTGGGAGCTTTAGCTAACTGATAGTGTCACTATTTTTATGTAGCCCATTAACTTTTTCAAGTAACAAAAAAAAAAGTTCTCTGGAAAAATTAATTCGTGGAATGAACTGCTCTATACGCTGTATGTTGCAATCTTAAAATATTTAACATTTAGATATGGGATACTGCAGTGAGAATATAATTAGTCTTGTATCGTATTAGTTTGTTGGCACTACTATAAACCTCATTTTAAAAAAAAAAAAATGCTTCCAAACTGAAATTTCGTGTGTAAGTGAAATAAGCCTGTGAGACTTGTTTTTATGGAATGTGAATAAAATGTGTATAAGACATATATTTTCCTATTGCACAATAAAAAACCCTGAGTTTGAACCAAATTTGCTTGGCACAGAACAGTCATGATTAGAGAGAAGTCCCTGGCCCGAGGGGCTTACAGTCTAGGATGGGCAAGGAAGGGAAGGACAAGGATGGATTCAGGATGTTGAGAAGTACAGGTGCACATGCTTAGCTTCTTTGCAAGGGAAGGATATATAGTGTGGGGGGGTGGGCATGTGAGCTGGCTAGGGAAAGCCTGGTGGAACAGAGGTATTTAGGAGGGATTTGATGGTGAGGGAGGTGGCAGAGGAGAAGCAAATTACTTGGGTAGGAACAGAAGGGAAAACGAGGGTGAAAAGACAGGGAGCAGCAAGGCCATGAAGATCCTTGGAAGTGAAGATGAGAAACGGGCTGGATGTGGAGGGGGAGAAGGAGCAGAGGAAGAATGTGGAATGTGATCAGAGTGGTGGGTGAGGTGGACGACCTTGGTATGCGAGTATTGAACAGAAGTGAGAGTATCAAGAGGAGCGTAGAGGTCCGTGAGGAGGAGGTGGTAGTAATCAAGCTAAGAGATGGCTAGAATAGGGACTAAAGTTTTGGAAGTGGGAGCAGTAAGGAAGTACTGGATTTCAGCAGGCCTTAGTAACTTTCACTGTCTCAGGGTCCTTTGTCAGGCAAGTCAGGAGTAAGAACAGGCAGCTCTTGCCCTTACCTGAGGAAGGACCCTGTGAGGTCCGAAAGCTTACACCTCCACTCTCTGAAGCTGGTCCAATAAAAGATATTGCTACTATTTTGTCTCTATCGGCATACAGGTGATAGTGGAAGCCATGAGACTCTGTTTGCCCAGGGATAGAGTGTTGGGTGAAGGACAAATCCCCGAGGAATTCTGACCCAAGATAAAAGCGATGGAGGCGGTACCAGCCAAGGACGCTGGAAGTCAGTTGAGAACGGACGCTTGGAAACTGAAGGAGGAATGAGAATCAAGGAGCCCTTAATTCAGCATTCTACTTGACCCTGAACAGTCATTAGAGATGGGTCCCTGCCCCGAGGGACGTCTAGTCTAGGAGGGAGAAGGGAACATAGGGAGAAGCAGAGAGACATTCACGAAGTTGAGAAGTCACAGCTACGCTTGCTCAGCTTAGTTACATATTTTTTGGGTGGGATGGTGAAGCGTCTTGGGAGAACTGTGGTTTTTCTAGGTAATATGCAGTAACGCAAGCTTTTAAACACAGCTGGTGATTCTAAAAGCATACGTTATATGTACAAAGTGATGAGATTTCATTTCCTGGAGATTTCATTTATTGTGTCTAAATTTATTGCTAATTTATTGACTCTCTGTGTCTTCGTCAGGAGGCTTTTCCTCCTTGACTGCCTCCACCTTCTTGTTGCGCTGTATCCCCAATATAGGGCGACTGTCATTAGCACTGTGGCTGTAACTCTCAATGTTGGGTCTCAAAAGGAGAGAAGTGGATTATGTAGCACGATTGGTAGCAGCATACAGTATCTACAGAGCATGTTTCTGAATATACAAATTGATGTTTGTTTACACTAGGGTTCTTTTAAAAGCAACGGTTATTAGTTAATGAATTGAATCTTTATTCCGGCAGGGAAATTTCATTAAGTTCAAAATAAAGTGTAGTTTATCATATAAGGATTTGGTGAATCAGGGATCACCCTATATTGATGCACAGAAACCTTGTCTTTTAATGACCGTACTTTCAGTGGCAAAACTGTACAAATTGTAACTAATTGTCACTCTGGAGCAATATTTGGTCTATGAAACTCATCATGCAGGCTCCCTTAGTAAGCATTATATTTGCAGCGGGGAGGCAGCAGTATTTAATATTAAAAAATGCATGTGATTGGGGTGGGCAGAATATAGATATCTACTGCTACATTTAGGAAGGAAAATATCAAATCACTGCTTCTATTGTGTTTGCAAATAGCTTGAGTGCCAGTATAAATGTTAATTAAGTACTCAGTCCCCTGTGAATGAAAATATTAGTAGCGTGTTAGCTTGCAGAACAGATCTAATTTTACACACGACTACGCAAAAGACCTGCTAGTTTGCCAGGTTCCCTGGTGAATGAATTGGGGCGGCGGGGCGAGGAGGCTTGCTGAGGTAAATGACATGCTCAAGTTATGCTACAGTGGGCATTTTTCAGTTTATCAAACTTGCAAGTCTGTCTTAGGATTCAGTTGAAACTGTAGTAGTGGGATAAGTGCTTTGCATGCTCCTCTTTCGACAAAAGAAAGAACCGATGTCAGAGATCAGCATCTTCATGTAGAATCTTCGAAAGCCGAATAGAATAGGGACCAGCATGCAGTGTGTTGTGCTCAAAATTGGGGCAACCTGTTTTGTAAGGAGTTTCTGGAGACCTTGACTGAATGAGTAGAAATCTTAGAATTTGTACTTCTTGTGATGGTGGTTTCCTTCTCCAAATGCTGAGAGGAAAACTACTAGTCTTGGCGCACTAGCTGCTTAACCCTAAAAGCTCTCCTTAACTTGCCACGATCCTTGTGAAAAACATCTTGAGGAGGAGTTGGTAGGAAGGAAAGATGAAGTGGCTTTGAGGATATTTACAGGGAATCGCGCCCATGTTGAAGGGAAGGCATGAATGCGTTTGCAGTTTTAATGGGCCAGGACAGAGAGGATGATCCAGTCTGGCATCACTCTCACAATTAAAGGGAAAGACATTGTGAAGAGCCTTTAAAGGCATAAGGACTGCCATGCTGGGTCAGCCAATGATCCATCTAGCTGAGCATCCCGTCTCCAACAGTGGCCAGACTCGGGGACATGCACAGCCAGCTGTAATATGGATCCATTTCTTACTGTTGGCCCCAAGCAGTCAGGAATCTCATCCCCTGATCATCTTGATTAGTACATCGCTGTTTATCAAACTCTCCTTGAAGAACGTTACCAGTACTTTTTTTTGAACCCGGTTATGCTATTCATGACTGCCCCTGGCGATGAGCTCCATAGATTTACTGTGTATTAGTACTTCCTTTGGCTTGTCTTTTCTGAACCTGCTGTCCTTTAATTGTATTGGACATCCCGTAGTCTTAACATTTTGAGGGGGGTAAACTTCCCTGTACAATTTACTTGCTTTGTGCCACTCAAGATTTTGTAAAAGTCTCTCGTATCCCTCTTCAGTTGTCTCTTGTAAGCTGAAGAGCCCTAACCTAATGAGCTGCTCCTCGTGTGGAAGCCGTTCTATACCTTTGGCCATCTGTGCTGCCCTTCTCTGCAGCTTTTTGAGTTCTACCATGTCTTTGTTTGGGATGGGAGTGTCCAGAGCTGCACACAGTATTCAAGGTGTGTTCAAGGAATGGATTAATACAGGGTCATTGCCTCATTGTGGTATTCTCCATCTTATTTTCTATCCTTTCCCAATTGCTAACATTGAAGAACATTAAAAAATGCTATACTGAGCCAGACCAATGGTCCATCAAACCCAGCATCCTGTCTCTGACAGTGGCCAATTTTGGTTGCCTGGGAGAAGTACCAGGAGTCACAATGGGCAATCTACTTCCTGCTCCTGACAATAAGAAGTTCCCATCTTGTAATCTGCCTGGCTAATAGCAGTTAATAGACCTATTCTCCAAGAACTTATCCAGCTCTCTTTAAAAACTCAGGTATGCTACTGGCCCTGACAACCTCCTCTGCCAACAAATCCACAATTTAACTGTGTATTTAGTGATATTTAGTGATATTTTTTTTCCTTTTATGTGTGTGAAATCTGCCACCAGTTAGTTTCATGGAGTGTCCTAGTGCTACTTGAGAGGGTAAATAAATGTTCCCTATCTACTTGTTCCACTCCACTCAAGATTTTATAAACCTCTGTCATATTCCCTGCTTTTGGCTGGTTTTGCACATTGAGTTTGTGTTTTTGGTCAACTATCCATAGTGACTCCCAAGATCCTAACAATTTAGAACCCAAATTGTATAGTTAAGAATATTTTTCCTAATTCTGTTTTGTTGCAGGTGAGGTCTATCGGACTTCTCGGTCTGCTTTTGACTAAATAACTTTATCTAATTCTTGAAAGTATCTTTAATTTCTTCTGCAAACTTGGCCAATTTATTCTTAACTCCCTTTTTCAGATGATTAATGGATGTCAAGCAAATATAAGTAGTTTTGACTTGGACGTGGTGGAAAAGGAGGGGAGGCCAGAGAAGGAATGCAAAGGGCAGGGGAGTCTTAGCAGCATTTTCAGTGGATATGGGAGGCAAGATGGCATTTGTCGCATCTGGAGAAGAGAACGATATAGTCTAGGTGGGAGATAATAGTCTGGAAAAGCCCAGTGGGAAATAGTCACTGACGGGCCTATCAACCAAGCTGGTTAGGGTATGAAAGATTGTCAAAAGCAGGGAGAGAGGGCTCACTCCATAAATGACTCATTTTTGTACAGTTTCTCTGAAGCCATCTGTACTAGCTATTCAGATGTGATGAGTTAAGTGAACTATTAGCCTGTCCCAGTATGATAGGTTTTATATTCTTAAGACCTTGCTATATTTCTCTCTCTGCTAGAGAATATCTTATAAAATATATGGAACCATAAAATCATCCTGACTTCCAGTCCCTGAAAGTCACTTGAACGCAACTGCTTCATAGCTTTTTGTCCTCTGTTCCTCTCTCTAATTTGACTTTCCTACACATTGGATCTCTCTACAATACATGCAGTGGGATCTGGCTCTTTTTTTTTCTTCTTTTCCCTGGAATTAGGAAGTTCTCTAATTTAGTAGTCGGAGATGCACAAGAAGTGCTGTATTGGGTCAGACCAATCGGTCCATCCAGCCCAGCATTTTGTCTCCTCCAATGGTGGCCATTGTCAGTCATTTCAGAGAAGTACACTATTTTCTAAGAACTTTATGTAATCTTTTTCAAAACCCAGCTATACTATTGGTCTTGACAACATCCTCTGGCAATGAGTTCCACTGGTTAATTATATATTGAGTGAAAAAATACATTTGTGTTGAATCTGCTGCTAGTTGACTTCACCGGTGTCTGTTAATCCTAGTATTTATAGAGAGGGTAAATAACTGCTCCCTGTTGTTTACACATTCCACATTCTATAAAAATTACAAAATTAATAATCCATTAAATTTTAGGTTTGGAAGTTACCCTAAAGGTCATCTACTCCATTCATATTCTCTCTTGGTTGTGTCTAAGATGATGAGCCCTTTTTGAGATGAGGCAACCAGAACTGCACAAGATAGTCAATGTGTGGTCACACTATAGATTTATATAATTGCATTATAACTTGCTTTTTTATGCTCCATCTACTTCCCAAGGATTCCAACACTATTTGCCTTTTTGACTGCTGCTGCTGAACACAAAGCTTTGTTTTGTTTTTCAGTGAATTGTCCAAAATGACTCCCAAGGTCCTTTTCCTGAATGGTAACGTTTGATTTGGAACATAGCATTGTGAATGTAGAGTTAGGATTATTTTTTCCAGTGTGCATCACTTTGCAGTTGTTAGCATTAAATTTTATTTGCCATTTTATTGCCCAGTCATACAAGATCTTCCTGTAGCTCTTTACAGTCTGCTTCAGACTTAACTGTATCTTGAATAATTCTGTCCTCTGCAAATTTGGCCACTTGACTCATTTCTCCCTTTTCCAGATCGAGTTTGTTAGACAACCTTGGCCCCAGTGCAGACCCTGAGGCACCCCTGCTATTTACTTCTATTTTAAAAACTGCCCATCTCTTCCTACCATTTTGCGTGCTGTACTTTAACCAGTTACTGATCCATGATGACACCCATCCTCTTATCCCATACCTACTTTAGCTTTCTCAAAAATCTCTGGTGTCAAAGACTTTCTGACAATTCAAATTTGCTGTATCGACTGGATCGCTCTTACACGTATGCTTGTTGACAAAGAATTCCAGTAGGTTTGTGAGGCATGACATCCCTTTGCAAAAACCTCAGTGGCTCTCCCTATCATGTCATGTTTGTCAATATGCCTGATTCTATTCTTTACAATGGTCTCCACCAATTTGCCTGGGGCTGATCTGTAGTTTCCAGATTCTATGGTTGGAAGCTAAATGGAAACAGGAAGTAAGATTCAAATATTTGAATGCTGGCAACTAACCACTGAAATGGCTTACTGAGGATTGGAGTGAATTCTTACCTTGAAAGCTTTTTTTTATCTGGAGTGGATAGATTTCTGAAAGAGATGCCACCCTGAGCTGTTTTTACAGGAGGGGTAGGATATAAATTGATATTTAAATATAAATAAAATATGCCCCCACTTAATGCTTGATGCAAAAATAGTGGGCAGAAATTTGTTACAGTAATCTAGTTTGGTATCAAATCTATTTTTAGAATTTTCCATCAGTACCAAAATATTGGGGATTTAAATAATAATTTTAAAAATGGAGTTAGGAAGAGTAGGCTCGAACTTTATTTTTCCCCCTAGCATTTCTTCTGTAGAAAACTTCATGATTTTTTAATTAATCTTGCATAGGGACTCTTAAACTAGATTCCCCCCCTCCCCTTGTCTTGCGCCCTTCCTTTACCCGCTATTCTCCCCCCCCTCTCTTTTTGAATAAAATCTAAACTGTTCATCAATAACAATTTGAATTGGTTGGAGAGAAAATGGCTGAATGATCATGGGTAGAACAGAAGCGGATTGTAAATTCTGTCCTGGTGGTTAACCAAAATTCCAGATAGCGAATTGATTAACCGATTGGTGAAGGCATAATTACAGAACTTAACAAGTTAATTGAAATACCAATTAATACCCCTTTACTGATTTTATCATTTTTCTGAATTCCGTCATTTCTGCTTTTCTTCTGAACTAATAGCAAAGTTGTATCCAGCAGATTTTGAACTAGGCATCCAGCAGGAAACTGAATTTTTGAAACCAGGCCCCAGGGGATGAATAGGAAAGGAATTACTTTATGAATATCTCTTGGTAAATGAGAGTTGACGGTACGGAATAGTTACCGCATGGTTAACTCTTTCAGTGCTAGTTACGGGGTGTGTGTGTGGTCTTCTGGGACCCAAGTTCAATTCTTGCTCCAGCACGTTGTCCTTACACCAGGGGTCCCCAGTACTGGGGGAAAGTTGGCATTGTTTTTCTTACCCCAGCCAGGAGTGGAGATGGCCTGGCAAGTTAGTGGTAAGGCCCTGTTGTCAGGGTAGGGACTGACCATGCTGTGGGGGGCACCATCTCCTAGTTCTTTCAATCTCCCTCACCAGGAATGGCAGTCTGGGTTCTGCTGACAGTGGCTTCAGGGTGTCTAGTCCTGTCCTGTAGTAGCTTTGGTGCTATAATTCCAGCACCTGACTAGAACGGAGCCATACCATGGGACCTGGAGCGTCTGCCCCCTGCAGGGCTCTCCCCTTACAGGTGCTGCCCCAGCTCTTACTGTTTCAGCGGGCGCGGGGATGTGGGGGCAGCTTCTGTCTGCACCTGGGTTTTATGCAGCCACATCTCCAGCCCCTTGGCATACTGGCTGGGCTCATGCTCAGCACCATTCTGGCTGGTGCTGCAGCGAGTCTCTGCTCCAGCCAACTGGGAAGTGGTTTTATTCAATACCTCTGCTAAAATATGCACCCCATGCACTTTTCTAGGTTCCCATTCCCTAATGCTGTTGCTAGCTGGACATAATGATAGGATAGGCTTTTAAAAACGTTAAAAAGTATTTCTTACATTATTTAGTCAAGTAAGTTGGGGGATGTGACCTTTGACTAAAGGAAATGGATGACTCCATTATGACCTATTTTGCACTACTCTGAAATGACTGACTGTGGGCATTGTCAGAGGATGTTGGGCTCGATGGGCCATTGGTGTGACCCAGTATAACAGCTTCCTGTGTGTGACCTCCCACTCCTAGCTGAGAGGGCATGTGTGTCTTGGATGGCTGATGGGGAATTTGCTAGGACCTGTGAGGTTCATGCTGTCATGTATCCGACTGAGGGCGTTGTGTAGTGCAGGCTAAGCTGCCCTTAAAGCTAAGAGTGTGTCAGAATCCAAACGGATTGGACATTTATATTTTATTTTATACAAAAATGTATATCCCGCACCCTCCTGCACACTGGCAGCTTGGGGCGGCGCACAACATTAAAAATGACAATAAAACCGTCTAAAATACTACAATATATAAAATATACATCATAAAATTCAGCAGCAGCTAAGGCAAATAAAACCACTCCCCTCCCCAAAGGCCCGGCAGAACGACCAGGTCTTAGAACATCTACGGAAAGAGGGGAGGTCTGGGGACAGACGGGCCTCCAACAGGAGGGAGTTCCACAGCTGAGGTGCGACCACCGAGAACACCCTGTCTGCCATCGCCACCCGGTATATGCGGAGAACTTCGAGCCGGGTGCCCCCGGCCGACTGCAAGGGCCGCAAAGTGACCCGAGGCCGGAGGCGGTCTCGCAGGTAAGCAGGACCCAAGCCGTTGTGGGCATTATAGGTCATAACCAACACCTTGAATTTATTTATATTAAAATTTTTATGCCGCCCCTTCCTGCCTCAGGCATCCCGGGATGGCTCACAGCATATTAAAAATATTAATACAAATAATAATTTAATTAAACAACAATATAAAACCCCACCCCATCTCCCTCGGGAAAGGCCTGACGGAACAGCCAGGTTTTATATTGTCTGCGGAAAGATGGGAGGCCGGCAGCCAAGCGGATCTCCGATGGGAGGGAGTTCCAAAGCTGCGGCGCAGCCATGGTGAACGTCCTCCTCATAGTGGACACTCGGGGGACCTCGAGGAGGGTGACCCCAGCCGACCACAAGGTCTGCTCCAGGACCTGGAGGGTGAGGCGGTCCTGCATATAGGCGGGGCCCAAGCTTTAAAGGTCAGCACCAACACCTTGAATTGGCCCCGGAAACCTACCAGCAGCCAGTGCAGAGAGTGAAGTACCGGTGTAATATGCTCGCGTTGGCCCGTTTCCGTCAAGAGACGGGCCGCCACATTCTGCACCAGCTGCAGCTTCTGAACCAGCACCAAGGGTAGCCCCACGTAGAGCGCGTTGCAGTAATCCAGTCTCGAGGTAATAAAAGCATGGATTATTATTTATTTATATTATTTATTATTTTGTAGATTTTTATCCCACCCCATCCTGCAACGCAGCTCGGGGCGGCTAACTGGATGACTGTGGCCAGATCCGAGTCCGAGACCGTCTAAGCCGATGCACCAGGTGTAACTGGCGGAGCTGTGGGTCCAGGAGCAGCCCCAGACTCTGGACCTGAGAAACCAGGGGAGGGCAGAGATGGGGTCCACCACTCCCCGCAACCATCATCTCTGTCTTGTCAGGATTAAACCTCAGCCGGCTTGCCCTCATCCAATCCCCCACAGCAGACAAACACCAAGTAAGCACTGAGACTGCCGGGCCTGAGTCAGGAAAATTAGAGAGATAGCTGGGTGTCGTCAGCATTTTGATGACATCTCACTCCATACTCGCTAACAACCTCTCCCAGAGGCTGCATGTACACATTGAACAAGAGAGAGGATAAGATGGAACCCTGCGGTACGCCACACGTGAGGCCCCGGGGGACGATGAAAACCTCCAGCACCACACGCTGGGTTCTCCCAGCCAGGAAAGAGCGGAACCATTCAAGAACAGTCCAGCCAATCCCTGCCCGGTACTGCAGCCGAGTCACTAACAACTCATGATCAACGGTATCAAATGCAGCCAAGAGATCTAACAAGATCAGCAGGGTCGAACGACCCTGGTCCAACTCACGGGAGAGGTCGTTGACCAAGGTCACAAGCGCAGTCTCCGTGCCATAACCCAGATGAAAGCCCGACTGTGAGGGATTGAGAAAGTTAACCCGGTCCAAATGCCCATGAAGCCACCACCCGTTCAATAACCTTTCCTAAAAAGGGAAGGTTAGAGACTGACTGATAACTGGCAAGGGCGTCAACATCCAAAGATGGTTCCTTGAGCAGAGGCCGCACCACCGCCTCCTTGAGACAGCCTGGCACCTCGCCCTCTCCAAGGGAGGCGTTGACTATCCTCGCCAGCAACGGCCCCCATGTCTCCCGGCTAGCCTTAACCAGCCAGGATGGGCAAGGATCTAGTTCACAATAGGTGGCTCGAACAGTCCCAAGAGCATCCCCCGCATCCGAGGGCAACACCGCCCGAAACTCATCCCATAAAATGGGACAAGAAGGGGCTTCTACTACCTCTGACCCATTCCCTGCTGAAAAAGTCGCATCAAAACTCTGGTGAATTTGAGCGATTTTTATCTGCAAAAAAGTCTGCAAACAAGTCACAGCGAGCATTCGATGGTTCTGCGTTCAAGCCAGCCCCCTTACCACCCAGAACAGCTCAGCCAGGTGGGACTGAGCTGGAAAAGCTTCTTTGCTGCCCGCACCACAACGGCATAGGTTCGTAATCACACTACGCCACAGCAAGTCAACTTCAGTACGCGAATGACGCCACCGTCACTCTAACCGTCGCCCTTCCTGCTTCCTCTGCCGCAACTCCCCAGTATACCACGGGAGCTGCATTGTCGGCAATTCAGGAGTGCACGCCTGGGAGCCACACAGTCGATGGCCTCCGTTAGCACGGTATTCCACCTGGACACGAGGTCATTGAGCGAGTGGTCATTGAGGTCAGAGGAAACATCCCCTAGAACTATCAGGAACCTTTCAGGTTTCAAACCAACCTAACTGGTTCCACACCCGCCCGGGGGCCAACATGTGCCAGGATATCCGCCCGGAGGAGATAATGATCCATCCATGATAAGGGCACTGTTGACACCTCCTCCACCAATGGATTCCCTGCCTCAAGGCCTGTGCAAAATATCATGTCCAGGGTATGTCCCCCAACATGTGTGGGGCCCACTACTCTCTGAGACAGGCCCATGGTTGCCATGGCGGCCATGAACTCACGCTCTGTCCCTCCTAGACTGGCGTGGATATTGAAGTCCCTCCTGAACTATTGTCCTGGGGGACTGCAAAACCACCTCTGACACCGACTCGGTCAGTGCATGCAGGGAGGCTGCCGTACAGGTGGGTGCACGGTATATCAGCAGTATCCCCAGTCTGTCTCTGGCGAAATCCAACCCCAGATGGAGACCCTCTATACCCATGGTAGATCGCACAGGGAATCTCCTCACAGATCAGGTATTCTTAAAAAGAATGGCTACCCCCCCCCCCCC
>QEPC01006909.1:1081546-1114270 GCA_003113815.1 Sphenodon punctatus | reverse complement strand
GAGAGAGGACCAGGGGGACGGTAGATGACAGCTGGTCCCTGATAGCTGGTCAGGGATTCAACGTCCAAAGACGACGACTTGAGCAGAGATCGTACCACTGCCTCTTTGAGACGACTTGGCACCCTAAAGGAGGCATTGATCACCCCCGCCAGCAATGACCCTAATGCCTCCCGGCTGGACTTCACCAGCCAGGACGGGCACGGATCTAATTCACAACAGGTGGCCCGAACCGTCCCAAGGACATTCGCTATGTCAGCGGGCGATACCCTCTGAAACTGGTCCCACAACAACAGTAATGACGGGGCTTCCCGTACCTCTGATTCACTCACTGTCATAAGCGCAGCATCGAGGTCGTGGTGAATCTTGGTGATTTTTATCAGCGAACATGTCACAGCGGGCACTGGAAAATTCCAGTTCGAGGCGGAGAGAGGCCAGACTGACCAGCCTCTGCACCACCCAGAAAAGCTCCACTGGACGTGATTTTGCAGACTCAATGAAGGCAGCAAAGAACTCTTTCTTTGCTACCCGCACTGTAACAGCATCAGCTCTTAAACTAGCTTTATGCTGCAGTTGGTCAGCTTCAGTACGAGTTCGTCGCTCCAACTGCCGTCCATCCTGCTTCATCTGGTGCAGGTCCTCCATGAACCACAGCGACCCCCGCCGTCGGCTTTCTGGAAGTGAATGCTTAGGAGCCGTTCGGTCTATAATCTCCACCAACAAGCTGTTCCAGAAGGCAACGAGGTCATTGAGTGAACGATCATCAAGGTCGGAAGGCATTTCCCCATGAGCATTCCGGGACCTCTCTGGTTTCACAAGTCTCCGGGGACGGACCGAATGAACTGGTCCTGCACCTTTCCGGGGGCAGACATGAGCCAGGAGACTGGTCCGGAGAAGGTAATGATCTGTCCATGACCGGGGTAAAGCTACTACATCCCCCCCACCAGATCCCCCGCCTCAAGGCTGGTGCAGAACATCAGGTCAAGGGTATGTCCCCCCCTCATGTGTCAGGCCCTTAACCCTCTAAGACAGTCCCATGTTGTCATGGCATCCATGAACTCACACTCTGCACCCCCTAAATTGGTATCGGCGTGGATATTGAAGTCCCCCAAGACCAAAGTCTTCAGGGATCTCAAAACCACCTCTGATACCAATGCTCAGCTGACACACTATGCTCAGTGTGTAGGGATGCTGTGGTACAGGTAGGTGCGCGGTATACCAAAAGCAGCCCTAATCGGACTCCTGCCAAATCGATCACAAGGTGGACCCCCTCCATGCCCAAGATGTTCTGCACAGGATACGGCCTCATGGACCAACTGTCCTTAAAAACAACAGCTACACTGCCTCCCCGCCCCTCTGATCTGGGCTGGTGCTGCACAGAGTACCCGACTGGAACAAAGTCAGCCAATCTCGCCCCCGACTCATTGTCCAGCAGGGTCTCTGTAATACATACGAGGTCGGCCGATCGATCCATGATCAGTTCCCGGATTGACGTTGACTTATTACCGACTGACCTCGCATTCAACAGCTCCAGACCAGGGGCTCCTCCGATCTTGATTCCTGCATCGCCTACCTGTGGGCCTAATGCAAGGGACAGGAACGAAGTATCTGTCCCTCCTCACAGTTGTTCTCTGCCTCCCAGAGAGACCATAATTATCCCGGCCCATCACGACCCTAATGGCTGTGGACAACCCCCACCCCCCAAGTGGTCATGTCCACATGGACAGCAGGAATATCCAGAGTTGTTGTCGTGCTCAAGGACTTAGGCCAATTTTATAGAAGTATTTGCCGATAGTTGTGGGGCACATTATTTTTCACCTTCATGTGAAACATCAGGTTTTTGTGTTGGACATGACATACTGAGAACGAGCTTCATCATAGCAGTTAGTTTCATCCTGGAGTACAGTGGTGCAAGACTTGATGAAACGCTGCAGCTTTCATGCTGGCTACTGCCTTTGGCATAACTTTATTTTAATTTTAATTTTACTCTGTCTACTCCGCCCCTTTTGTAAGCTCAGGATGGCTTACAAAACTTAAGTCGGCAGGTGATTGGATCTTTGCTGTGGTAGCCCCTCGGTGTGGAATTTGCTTCCTCCAGATATTTGTCTCCGTTCCTCCCTCCTCACCTGAAGACTCTCTTGTTCTTGAGATGCTGTTAGATCAGGGGATGGTCAGACTTACGGTGAACATGGTCCACTTGATCCAGGCATCGGTCTCATGCAGTTGAACAATACTCTTCCCACGGGTTTTGGTGTTCCAGGCTGGGGCCTCTCCCATTGGCTCCCAGCTCTAGGGCACCTCAGCAACTGGTCTCAGGAGTGGAGAGAAGCGCTCCCTTTTAGAGCGAGCCTTCTCTGCTGTACTGGAGGAACTCTGCTAGCTTGTGTCCTTCCTGGAGACACTCTGTCTTTGAGAGGAGGGGTAAAACTAGTGCCACGCTATCTCTGAGGGACTGCCCCTCTCCCCGCACCATAATCCACTGGATACTGGTTTGTGAATCGCAGTCTACTACTTGCCCACCCCTGTTCTAGAGGAGCCGCTGCTGGTTCCTTTTAATGTATCTTTTCCTCCCCTCTTCACCTTTTTAAAGCTGTTTTAAATGGATTTTCCATGTTTCAGTTTGCTTTATTATAGAGTTACGGTGTAGAGTTACGGTGACTGCATCACTGTTAGTCATGACTTTAAATTTTGGAGGCAGAACTGTTTTTTCTGTGGTTTGCAACACTTTTTTTGTGGACACAGAAAAGTATAATTTAAGTTACCAAAGTCTGGAGGCGTAGAGATGTCCAGAAAATTCAAGCATGTACTGTAGTGCGTTCCTGAGCTTACATTTTGAAAATGCGTTCTGTAGTTATGATACTTTGAAATTCCCGTTTTATCCAGTGGAGACTATGTGATTTTTAAGTTATGTCAGGTTGACTGGGCTCTGGGGTAAGACTGGTTTCCTTGGAGGGTTGACGTATCCTCCTTTCGGGAAGGGAGGGAAGTGGGCTGCTGACCTGGAGCCCCAGGTTTGGCAGATTGCTTTGTCTGCCCTGTCAGGGCCTGATGCTTTAGATGTGGAGGGTCTCAATCCAAAGCAGGTTGGCCTGGACTCCTGGGTGAGACTGTTTCTGGGGGAGATGACTTGTCCTCCACCAGGAAGGGAAAGAAGCGGGTAGCTGCACCTCATCCCCTGGGCAGAGGAGCACAATCTAAAGCACGTTAACTTATCCCTCCCCTTGGCTCTCTCCCCAGGGATGGCTAGGTGGGCTCCTGGAGCCCCAGGGCAGCTGGGCAGGACTGTTGGGTCACCCAAGAAAGGCTGTGGGCAGAGACCCTGTTCCAAAGTGGGAAGAAGTGAGGCATTGTCATTTTCCTGGGAGGTTGACTTATCCTCTTCCGGGAAGGGAGGGAAGCAGGTGGCTATGTATGAAACAGAAACGCGCTGGAAGAAGGGATGAGACTGTAGATTATGTGAACTGAAAAGCTGTACGGGAGTAGGATGGAACTCCTGCTATGTAACTTAATAAGCTTGCAGCTGCAAGGGAAATCAAGCGAGGAGGTAACGTTTGTTTCCAGGTGTTAAACACCCCCCCCCCCCTCAAAGTGACAAAGTTTGGGATGAAAAGAGAACTCGCAGGGTGCTTTGCAATGAAAGGAAGGTTGATAGTGTTGTAGGGGGAATTTGGTATTTTTTTTAAAAAAACAGGGAAATTCTGGGATAAAAAAAATTCTGATTCCTGCTGTCCCCAGCATCAATGTTGCCCCCAACCTGCAGAGGAAGAAAACTGGGGCTGAAAGATCAAGGCAAAGTGTGGGTGCATGGAGCCTAAGGCCGCTTTCTTTCTCACATTGCATTATCTTCTGTGTTGTTATGGTATTCCTTAAATGTCTGTGACATTGCTGATTGCAGGAGGAGACCGTTGGTACGCATTCTGCTTGATCTCTCTGCTGCCTTTGACACTGTTGACCATTCACTCCTTCTTGACTTGCTCCACACTGTTGGTTTCTGGGACTCTGTCCTTGACTGGTTCTCTTCCTACCTCTCTAACCACTCCTTCAGTGTCTCTCTTGCTGGTGTCTCCTCCATGTCACTTCCCCTGTCAGTTGGAGGTCCCCAAGGTTCTGTCCTTGGCCTGCGTTGCTTCTCCCTCTATACTCTGTCCCTGGGCAAATTCATTGAATCTCATGGCTTCCAATATAACCTCTAGGTTAATGACATTCAACTCTCCCTTTCCACCCCCACTTCCTTTCCGTCTGTCCAATCACGTGTTGCAAACTGTGTCTCTGACCACTCTGTCTGGATGTCTTGCCGTCAACTTAAACTTAATGTGGCCCAAACTGAACTCCTAGTCTTCCCACCAAAGCCTTCCTTATTCTCAGTTTCCATCAACGTGGTCACCGTTCAGTCTGTCCCTCGGGCGCATATCGTGGGCTTCATCTTCAGCTCCTCCCTCTCCTTTAAACTTCAAATCGAATCCATTCCTAAATCCTGTCCTCCTCCTTCTTGCGCAACATTGCTAAGATCTGTCCTTCCCTCACTGTTTCCACTGCTAAAACCCTACTCCGTGCTTCATTTTATTTATTTATTTATTCGAATCTCTCCTATCCTGCACCCTCCTGCTCACCGAGCAGCTCTCGGCTGCTTACAACAGAAGAGCTCTGGTTATCTCTCACCTTGACTATTGCAACCTGCTTCTCGCTTGCCTTCCCTACTTTCACCTGGCCCCCTCTTCCCCCCCCCCCAGCCCCCGTTTATTCAAAACTCTGCTGCCAAGATCATCCACCTCGCCTGCTGTTTTGATCATGTACAGTCCCTTCTCTTCTCTCTCCACTGACTATCTGAATGCATTCAGCACAAGCTGCTTGTCTCTACCTACAAGGCTATCCATGGCCTTGCTCAACCCCCACCCCCCCGGGACAGTGTCTATCTTATTCTCTGTAAAGCACCAGGTACATAGCTGGTGCTATATAAAAGGTTAATAATAATAATCTCTCTAAACTAGTCTCCTGCTATGCTGCCAACCAAAAGCTCTGCTCCTCCTCTGCTACCATCCTTGCTTGCTCATGGCTCTGCTGCTCCTCAAAGCGTATTCGCCCTTGGTGTCCCTCCTCCTTGGAACTTCCTCCCCAAATACATTCACTCCTTTCCCTCCCTCCTGAAAACCTCTCTTTTCCTCAGGCCTTCCCTAGCTCCTCATCACCTTAGTCCCCCTTCCTTCCCTGATGTACTGTGTAACTAAGCTAAGCACGTGTACCTGCAGCTTCACGCCTTCATAAATATATTCTCATCTCTCCCTCTGTTGCCCCCATCCCTCGTCTCCCCTTCCTTGTCTGTCTTGGATTTGTAAGCCCCCTGCGGCAGGGACCCTGTCTGTTTTCAACAGTTGCAAAGTGCCAGGTACATTGCTGGCACTATATTAATAATTCCCATTTTTGTGCAGAATCCTCGAGACTAGCCAATAATTTCCTCCCATTCATGTCAATAAAGGATGGCTGGGACCCTTCACGTTTGAGTGTTCAAGCCAGATTGGTTATGGAACTAAGTGAGCACTGAAGAGCTGACGAATGAGCCCTCCTGTTTTTAATCTACAAGAGGTGTCCACGCTTACTCCTGTAGCTGTACGGCATGGCATGGCATGGCAGGCTGTCTAGCTTGAGAAGCTTAATGGGTGTTGACAGGAAAGTTCTGAAATGGCTTCTTCACTTGAGGCATGCTCAAATGTAGAGTCTCGAAGTTCTGTGCTGCTCTTCTGTCTTTCCTCACGTGCGTGAGGATGCTAGTGGGGGGACTAGAGAAGATGAAACGGTTCAATTCTTGTGTGTTAAGTGTGATATACCTTCAGGCTAGAGACCAATTCAATTCACCACGTAGCTGAGAGTTGTCGTCTTTGTTCCGAAGTTAAGCACAAAACTTGGGGTATTGCATTCGATTTATTGAAGAGGTTCGGCTACTGTGAAAGCCCTGTCTACCCTTACACCCCTGAAGACTCAAATGCTGCCCTGTTGGACAGGTGCCATAGTTTTGTCTCTGAACTGTGATAGTAAAAAAGACCAATTGTTTGTTCTTCTGTAGCGGACACTGCTATGGATGCTTCATGTCAAACAGCATCTCTTTGATTTCTTTACTTTAAAAAAAAAAAAAAAAAAAAGATAGCAAAGCAATGCCTGTGATTTCTAGGGTTTGTTTCCATGATAGTTTTCATAACTTTTATCCTTTTCGCCATGACCACACAAAACCTACAATTTAGAATTACCATGCCACAACGGTATTTCTACTAACTGCAGAACAAATCTCTAACCTCTGAGGACATGTTGCAAAGAACAACATACTTGGATCTAGCTAAAGCCTTAAATCACTTCACTCCTGAATTGTTCACACAGAGCTCTAAACTGAAGTTATTCAGGGCAAGGAAGAGAAGTTGGAACTCCTGAAAAGAGTACATTCTCCCGTTTGCTATTTACATTGAAAATAGCGGTGGGTGAACCTTTTACTTTTCAGTCTTCCCTAATGATCATGACAAGCAGTGTTGCCCTTTTCTTCATACTTCAAAGTAACTACATCTGTTGGCAGCTGCAGCGTGAATAGCACCAAAGCTGAATAGTTTGTTTTTAATTAAATCAAAGTAATTACTTTGGTTTAACGTTATTTGACATAACAAACCCTAAGAATCTCTTATCTCTTCCCTCTTTTTTTTGATCTTTGTTTTAGTTATTGAAGCTTGTTTATTCTTTGGATCCTGAGCTATTTTTTCCTCCTCCTCCTGCACCATTTGTTTTTGAATTTCAGGTTAAGGTGTAGACAGTCATGTAGTGATAATGTCGGAGGACGTGATTGTAGACATTGAGCCCCTCAGAGCAGGTATTGTCCTCCATGAGTACCTGGTAGCCTGCTTGCTTACTCTTTGTGTACGTACCGATGGCACTTCTTGCTGCTGTGTCTTAATGACTCTCTGCATTAATGGATTGTTCTTCTCAGAGAGAGAGAGAGAGAGAGAGAGAGGTATTATCAGTTCTGCATCTTGAGAAGTCAAAAAGCACAGGTTAGATTAAATTGCCATGTCTAATCGTGAGCTAGGAACTGAACTTCTGCCTCTTGAGATCCAATTCAGTGCTCTGTCCAGTAGACCTGTCCTCCCTAGTTAAGTCCATTCCTTTTTACTTGCTGACCACTTTCACATAAGACAATTTTCCACACAAATTTGATAGCACAAGTTTTATCCTTGTGTGAATGTGCTTTTCTGCATCCTTTACACGACTCGGGTAAATGTAATCATGGATGTCGGGGTGGGGAAATCCTACTTTTACGGTGATGGGAGTTAATCTGCCACAAAATTTGGACCGTGGGAATGCAGTGTTTGTCACAGGTATTACAATTACGTGAAATCTGGAATGTGGGAATATGTGTGTTATGATATTTCCAGATTTGGACATCACTTAAAATGCACGTGAGAAAGGTGTGCAGTGATTTTCCCTCCAAATTGGTGTCAGTGTGTTTATGGGAGATATCTTCCGTGGGAATGGGTACCGACTGTCTCCTCCCGCAATCGGGGACGTTGCAGACCTATCATGGAAGATACACCACAGAAGATAAGGTAACGTGAGAAAGCATCCTCTGTCTCCTCCATTCTGGCCTGTGACTTCTCATGAAAATCCCTAGCAGACAACACAGCCCTTTCCTGGAAATGCAAGGATCCTTTCCTCAAACAAATGTTGTTCTGTTCCAACCTTTGCCAACTCAATTGCTGACTTACCACCAAACCCAGTTATGGGGATATTTCCAAACCCAAATTAAGTTTATTTGCACCTGTGCGCTCATCTTTCCCTAATTCATAGCCTAAAAGGCTATCGTCTTGCGTTGTAGGCCTAAAATTTGATCAGTCTTAAAGATTATCTACTTGGGGAAAATCTTTCAGGATTTAATTTTGGCTTTAGTGTCACCATATTATTGCCAAAGGCGTTTGCAGTAGCTTCTGTGTTTTGTTGTTGTTAGCAGAATGAGACACCAAAGTGGAAAAATTGTTACACTGTTCTTAGAGCTTAGTTTATGGCGTCAGATGCTGGCTTGCTAACAATGGGAGTAAATGAGGCTGAGCCTGGTTTTGTTCCATAAGAAACGCTGTGGAGATAGTTAGTTTCTACTGCTGAAGAATAAAACATTAAATCCATCTTATTTTCAAGTCTCTGTGAGTGCTGGATATGGAATTTAGGAAATGCTTTTTAAAAAATAAAATGATACCCTTTTTCATTACCTTGAGGTAATGCCTTCATTACCTTGAGACTAGCCTACTGCAACGCCCTTGAGCTGGGGCTGCCCTTGAAGATTGTTTGGAGGCTGAGCTGGGTTCAGAACATGGCGGCCCGCCTCTGAACAGGAGTGGGTTGCTGGGAGCAGATTACACCGGTGCTTCAGAGGCTGCGCTTGCTGCTAATAGTGTTTTGGGCACAATTCAAGGTGCTGGTTTAAACCTATAAAGCCCTAAACAGCCTGGGCCGTATACTTCTAAAAGATCGCCTTTCTCCTTATGTCCTTCTGCAGCCTCTAAGATCAGCTGAGGGGTGCACCCTCTTGCAAGTTCCATCATAAGACCCATCCAGGGCATGAAATTTTTAGATTGAACTCCAGGAGCAAAAAAAATAATAAAAAAATTCAGTTGCCAGACTTTATCTTGATATTAAACCATTCTTACCCTACTACATCCCTGAACCAGTCGCAAGCCTCCGTTTCCTAGGTGCCAATGGCTCCCAGGTGCCTGCAAATCTTGTGCCCTGGAATCGGGTCTATACAATCTGGGAAGGCAGAGAGCCGTTCTCCGTGGCTGACCCACAGCTTTGGAAGTCCCTCCCCTTGGAGGTTTGTCTAAGGCAGGGGTGGGGAACGTTGGGCCTGTGATCTGGGCCCTCCTTTCCTTGAGTGTATCCCTTGAGCACCTCCGCCCCAACTTCTGTGTGGCCCTCGGAGCTTGTGCAAGCTTTCAAAGTGGCCCCTGGGGTGGGAAAGGTTCCCCCACCCCTGGTCTAAGCCCTCGCCTGTGCAGTACCCAGAAGCAGTGCAAGACACACTTGACCAGGCCTTCAACAGCCAGGGGTAGGTACATCATGGGGTGGGGATTATAAGCATAGAGTGGGATATGGGTTTTATTTTTGTACCGTTTTATGTTTTTATAATAGCAAAGGGACCACCCCGGGGACCTCAAGAAGGGTGCTCCTGGCAGACCGCAGGGGTCGATCGAGGACACTGAGAGTGAGGCGATCCCACAGATAGGCTAGGAGCCAGCAGGAGGGTCCAAGCGTGGCATGCTGGAGCCAGCTGGAGGGGACATGGTAGATCACCTGAGGTTGTTGATGCCTGGATCAAGTGGATATTATTATTATTATTATTATTATTATTATTATTATTATTATTATTATTATTATTATTTTATTTATTTATTTATTTGTATAGCGCCAGCAGTGTACCTGGTGCTTTACACAACAGTAAGATAGACGCGGTCCCTGCCTATGGTTTACAATCTAATGTAAACCATTAGATTAAGCCATTAGATTAGGCCAGTAACTGTGGCCTCCCCTGCTTTAGATGGATCCTCGGCTGTAAATTATTCCCTGCTTATGGCTTACACTCTAATGTTAACCATTAGATTAAGCCATTAAGTGGCTTGATTAAGCCATTAAGTGTGGCCTCCCCTGCTTTAGATGGATCCTCGGCTGTAAATTATATTCTGAATACACTGTGAAAACCTTATTGGAAAAAACACATGGAGCTTTACCACCCTGTTCTAAATGAGCATTGTACTCTACCAAAATTTTAGTTTAAAGCAGTTGATTATCTTCCATTTATTACCTGTATTGCAGTAGCACCTGCAGCTCAATTATGAATTGGTGCTTAACTGTGCTAGATGCTGTACAAACTACATCTCCTGGTTGGGTGTTCCTCCCAAAACACACATTTCCTGTGACAGCTAGCAAAACTTACGGTTCATGTTGCAGGAAGTACAATACTTTATAAATACATAATAAATTAAGCTAGCAACAAACTCCCATTGAGTGCCATTGTGTTCTGGTGCTCTGTAAGGGACGGGTTCGATGTGTCTCCTGCCCCTTTGTAACTTTGCCTTCCTGCCCGTGCCCCCCCCCCCCAATGGAGAGGCATGACATGGTGCTCTGGAGGCGTCTCCCACCACTGGGGAGCCCCACCCGAGCTCTGTGGGCTTGGGCGTGGACTGCGTCCACTGCAACCCAAGCTCAGCAGGATCTATGGCTGGCTTCCAGGCCTAGAGTTCTGTACAGACATGACCAGTCAAAATAAACGGCAGAAATATCCACGTAGCTTTGCCCTTCTTACATGTGGCTACCAACAATAGAAATACATTGAAATGTAAAGGTTAATTTTAGTCATACTTAAATAGGACCTCTCTGTTTTGTCTTACTAATAAGAACGACTTATAGAATGTCATATGAAGGACGAAACTAACTGGCAGCAGACTTCCAAGCAAAGTGAATGACGGACTCCACCCCCCACTATACAGTTTCCATGTGGAACTTGTTGCCAGAGGATGTGGTCAAGGCCAGTAGTGTCGCGTGGTTTAAATGAGAATGGGATGCTAAGTCCATAAATGGCTGTTAATCAGTTGGATCAGGGGACACAACTTCTGACTGTTGGGATCTGGGATTGAACAGCAGGACACGGATCACCCCGTTATGACCTGTTGGGTGTTTCCGATGTGACTTGAGTGTGGCTACTGTCCGAGATAGGATGTTGGGCTGGATGGAGCGCTGTGTGACCCAGTACGGCACTTATGTCCTTATCAAGGGATTTCTTTCAGGAAAATGGAACAAACAAGGTCTTGAAATCAGTTATGAAACTTCCATGTGAATGTGGGAACAGCACTGGGATGTTACATCTAAATAGGCCTTGTGATACTGGGCCCGACAGACCAGGGTTTTAAGGATAAGAACGTCCGCAGAGGGGCAAGACTTAAGTGGGTTCATCTAAAAACTTCTAGTACGTTCCCACTGACTGCTGGCACTATATAAATAATAATCGGGGCATGAAATTTCAGATCAGACTCCAGGAGCAAAAAGAAAATAAAAAAAATCGGTCTCCAGACTTGATCCTAATATTAAACTGTTATTGCCCCACTAGACCCCTGAACCAGTCGCCAGCATCAATGGGTGAAAACAGACATGACGCTAACCACCCTTTAACCACCCTTGGTGGTCATTTATGCATGTTTCAGGGCTGCATAAGGCACCAATACAGCCCTGCAACGTGCATAAATAACCAAGGATGGTTAAAGGGTGGTTAGTGTCATGTCTGTTTTCACCCAATGGCTCCCAGGCGCCTGCAAATTCACACCCTGTGATGATGATGATGATGATGATGATTAATGAAAACAAGCGGATGCCCTTGGATGATAAAACTGATAATGAAGCAGCCGCTGTTCATGAAAATATGAAAGAGCAAAGCTTTGAGTCTTGTTAGAGTTGCAGCACTAATAGAATTTGTTTTCTTGAGTAAAATGAGAGAACAGGTCAGAATAGTTTGTAACTTGTCTAGGGGCAGTTCACAGTGTTCGCCACTTGGTGGTGCCGCTGCAGCATTTATTATCCCTCAGCAAAAAAGACGGGTGAGCTCGCGGTTCTTGCTATGATCCGATAGCAACCCTTCCTTTTCCCCTGCCCCTTCCTGTAGAAGTTTTTTAAATAGGTGAGGTGAACATCTGTCGTGGATGGTTCAGATTTAATTTATCTTGGCTGCCTATAGCGTACTGAGCCCAATTCAAGGTGCTAGTGTTGATCTATAAAGCCCTACATGATCTGGGCCCCTCATACCTCAGGGACCGCCGCACCTCAGAGCAATCCCTCTGGTCCACCGGGGGCGCCTTTCTGGAGGTCCCCTGTGTCAAATGGGGGGCTACAATGGAGAGGGCGTTCTCGGTGGCTGGGCTGCAAATTTGGAACTCCCGGAGGAAGCTCGCCTGGTCTGCTGCCTTTTCGCCGAGCCTGCAAGTCCTGGCTCGCCCAGGCCTTCGGAGGGGAGGTGGGGTAGTTGGGGGGTAAATTTGGTTTTTTTTAAAGAGACTTTGATACATTGTGGTTTTTTTTTAGTATTTTATTGTATTTTAATGTATTTTTAGTTGTTGTATGCTGCTCCGAGATGCCGTAGGCATGAGTGGGACGGCTAATAAATATAAATAAATAAAAATAAATCTTGCCTTACTGCAGGGGGTTGGGCTAAATAATCTCTAAAGATCTCTTCCATTCTTCTTTTGAAAACATTGGTGTTCCAGCACAGCCATGGATTAAAAATTGTCTCTGTTTTTTAAGCTGTCATGACTTTGGTTTTGGTGTGGAACTTCTGTTATAGTGTCCGACCATATTCAAGTTTTTATGCACTTAATTCTCACTGCCTTATCTTAGTAGCTAAGTATTAGAAATTATTCAACTTGGTCATTTTTAAACTTTTACTATTCTTACCACCCACCCACCCCCAACCCCTTTCTAATGCAGTTCCGAAAGAGTTGGTGGAGCTTCACTTGAAACTGATGAGGAAGATTGGGAAGTCCGTCACCGCAGACAGATGGGAAAAATACTTGATCAAGGTACAATAAATAATCATGCTTCATGTTGTTTTCACCTTTTTGAAGAGTGTGTGTAACTATGAAATTCCTCCTATGAATTTTAGCTTGTGCTCCACAACCCGTTGACTCTCAAGTCTTACTCTGGGATTCATTGAGACTTTTCTGGAGAGAGCAAGTTGTAGATCACGGGCTTATTAAAGTGAGATTGCAATCAAAATCTTTGTGTGCTTGCTTACAGCTAGATTTTCAGTTTGCCTGGGAATGCCCACAAATATTTTTGAAAGTAGATGCTATCCTGTGCATGAGAAGAAGGGTACTTCTGCAGGCTTTACTCTGCATGTAATGCTATTGTGTTCCAGTTAATGAAGGAAGAAGCGGTTGCATGTATAAAATCACGACCGGCCATGCTGAGAATTGCATAACTGAAGGGAAGAGTAGTTAACCATTTGTAGTGCATCTGGTATCTTTCCCTCTGACTGAGCCCATTCCATTTTAGTATCCTAAAGCATGCACTTAGGACTATAAAATATAAGTAAATAATTCACAAGCCAGGCATAAAAGGTTATGTGGCACTGCCAGGCTGGGCCTAGCAATGGGGGAAAGGGGTCCAAGTTTGTAAAAGCCCACTTGCCAAGTCAAAAGAAATATTTGCCACAGGTAAGAAGGCAAGTGGATTTTCACAGCTGTGCATTTCATCCATATATCCACTCCCTGTCTCATCTCTGCTCCCTTCTTCCTGAGAGCACTCCTGTTTGGGGGCAGGGCCTGGATCTATGGGCCAGATCCAGGAGTTGGAAAGGGGCCAAATAAAAACAGGCTGCAGTCCACATTTGGCCTCTGGTCCTAAGGTTCCCCATCTTAGTAGGACATCGTTTTTCCTCCAAAGACTTTGTACTGCAAGTATAATATATAATTGGCATGAATGAATTACACCAGCTTCAGAACACCCAAGAGTGGAATTGATAACCTCCTTTCCACTGTAAACATTCTGGCTTGTTTCTTTCGTTCCATGTCAAAAGGAGATTAGTCTTCCCCCTATCCCTGCTTCTGCTCTCGGCTTTGTTATTACTACTAATGCAATGATTATAAATCCATGTTCTGCTACGTCCCAGACAGCACCCATCAGAATTGAACCCCTATTGCATTGTTTAGAGAGAGGCTGATCCTTGTTCCCTTGGCGGCTGGGCAGCCTGTAAATGTTCCCTGATGGTGCAGTCTACTACGTATAATGTTGCAGTGGGATCTGGGAGACCAGGGCTGCAATCCCATCTTAGCCATGAACTCACTGGGTGAGCCGTGAGCGAGCCACTCTTTATCCACCTTAGTTCCTCATCTGAGAAATGAGAATAATAATCAGGGACCCGTTCTCACTGCATTTTTCCTCAGTCTTTCTCCAATGAGGAAAATGCAGTGAACACAGGTCCCTGATAGTAATGATCTCTATCCTAAAGCTGTTGTGAGGATGAACTAGGGAAGGATTATAACGCACTTTGAACACTGAAAGTGCTGTATAAATCATCATCATCCCCCGCAGCTCCCTCAGTCATCCTGTGTTGTAAAGGGCAGACAGAAGAAGCAGGCATGGTAGGAAGTAACTTGGACATGGCTCGCAGGACGGCAGTAACCTTTTGCAGCAGAAAACTAGTGTCAGCTTTGTTGGTTGAGGCACATTGGAGAGACGATGGTTAGGCTGGTTTTGGTGTCTGATTAATTTTTGACCTACACAAGGATTCCTGTGGTCATAGAGAAGACTGACGGAGGCCAAGGTGTGTTGTGTGTTTTCAGGCTGGGTCCAAGACAGTGGTGGGGAATACTACCTACAGCTAGTCTTATTTTGCCTCCTTTCCATTTCTTGGATCTGGACCCAGTTCCTGCCCCAAACCATGAAAAAATGAGCTCAGGGGGAAGGTAGAAGAGATGAAGGCATGCACACAAGGAAAGGGGATGGCTCCATGGCGCAGATCATGATCTGGACCCACTTTTTTATTTATTTATTTATTTATTTGATTTGATATCCCGCCCCCTCCTGCCATTGGCAGTTTGGGGTGACTTACAATTTAAAACCATAAAATACAGAAAACCAGTATAAAACAAATCAACAATCCACTTCTTCCTTGACTTCCCCTGAAAATACCACTTAAACACCCCTACCTCCAACTTCTGTGTGGTCCTAGGAGATTATACTAATTTTCAGAGTGGCCTCTGGGAGGGAAAAGGTTCGCTATCCCTGGTCTAAAAACCACCATCCTGCTTTGGACTTCTGGGAAGTGCCCAGTCTAATCTTTGCTTGGTCCCATATATGTGAGACCCGCAGCCTGCCTCTTCCCTGGTTAACAGGCAAGGAGATCTGTGTTCTTCCATGTCCTGAGTAAAGAATAGTGCACTTGGTGAACGAATGAGTGCGTCATCTCATTTCACTTATGTTTGTATTACATTAGTGCCTCCTGTCAATATGGTGCCCTATTGCCTTAGTCACAGTACAGATACATAGAGCAGAGCCTGTCTCAAAGAGCTCACAAATTAAATAAACACGGGGGAGTAGCCAGGCACTGATTGTTGATATAATTTGCTCAGTCTTGCACAGCAGGTCAGTGTTGGAGCTGGGGATTAATCCTGAGTCTCAGTCCAGCACCCTCTATATTACACATGTTGTCTCTTAAAGCAGATGATGTGGTGCTAGAGCTTGACATTATTTCAAACCTGAATGGAAGCTTCCCCACCTGTGGCTATCCGACTTTTGTGGGGCTGCCTGACTCAAGAGTTCACTTCAGTTCGTTAGTCATGCAACCATCACAATCCTAAACAATTTAAAAACAAACATTAAAATAACGAAGTTCCAAGGTGTAAATATATCCCCTTATCCTAAAGTCTGTCTAATTTTATGCACTTTTACAGCAAGCATAGCAAGTGAATTTATAACGCGTTTGGATACAGTTGTGCGGACTTGTGACCAAGATGATAAACCTGGCAAAGGACAGTGAGAATAAATTCTAAAAGTAGGAACAGCTTTTGAAAAAATGTAAAGATTGGTGACACAGCAATATCCTCCCTGTGTGTAGACATTTTAAGTGGCTTTTATGTCCCAATGTGAATTTATTTTATTATCTGACAGATATGCCAAGAATTCAACTGCACCTGGGCGTGGGAGATGGAGAAGAAAGGATATATGGAAATGAATGTTGAATGCAAGCTGGGAATTCTGAAGGTAGTCTCTTTTTTTAAAAAAAAATTTAAATGATCTATTTTATGTAAACTTTTGGCAGATCTTTTTTTTTTTTTTTTTTTGCACAGCTGGAAATTTTCCATTTCAATAATTAGCTGTCTTGGTGCTGATATTGGACAACGTGTGTCAAACCTCAGAGCGTAATGTTACTGAAAGTCTTATCAATGGGCTTGTTCCTGTTGAATGTGTCCTTGTTTAGATGTCCAGTTTTTAATGTTTGTGCTAGACTAGGACTGTTGTAGTAAGTTAAGTGTTTTGTCCAAGAGGGGTTGTTTGCCCATGCAGTGTATTTTTTTTAAAAAAACAAACAAACCTTGCATTAATTTTTGGTGAAATAACTTTTTCCTTAAGCCCTCTCCCTCACCTTTGCACTTAACTTTAGCTTTACCTGGACACCAGGTATCTGAGAGACCACCTCTTCCCTGTGTCCTGTTGTGGCCTCTGAGGTTGGCCAGGGACACCCTACTGCGAGTTCCAAGTGCCCGTGAAGTTGTTACAATAAAGGTGTACAGGGGGGGGCGCGTTCTCAGTTGCTGTCCCACAATTATGGAAGTCCCTCCCCTTGGAGCTCTGCCTAAGCCCGGGCCTGTTCATCTTCCGGAGAAGATGTAAGACCTTTTTGTTTGGCCAGGTGTTTGGCGGGCAGGGGTAGGGCTGAGTGGGTATAGGGAGTAGGATTGATTGGTGGGGATAAAGGGTGGCGTGGGTGATCGGGATGGTGTGGATTTTAAGGGTTTTAAATGTATTTAATTGGATTTTATATTATTTTAATCCTGTAAGCCATCCCGAGTCCTTGGAGAAAAGTGGGGTAAAAATGTAGATAAATTTTCTACTTATGAGAATAGGCAGGATTGAGAAGTCCCATATGCGATGACTTTGGATGCTAATATTCTGAATAAATAGTAAAATCCACAGTTCAGGTAGGTTCTTCACACAAAATAAACTGCCCATGTACACAAACTATAGATCCCTTTTAAAAAGGGAATAAGAACACCATGCTCTGCGTGTATGCTTTGCAGACTGATTGTTTTTATCCTACTCTAGCTCATTCCAGAGTTCTGAGTACAGTAAAGATGGTTTCAGTCTTCCCTATTCAAAAGTAGTTTTTGAGCAGGTTTAAAGTCAATTAAAATGAGCCCTAGAAACGAGTTAAAGCTAATAACACTTCAGGTGTAATTTGGAGAGGCCTGTTTACTGTATCCAACTTGTTAAGTGTAAAAAAACAAACAAACAAAAACCACCAGCCAAATTTTAAAAGCAATCTCCAATCCCATTAAAAAGGAATCTTTTGGTGGTGGTTGGCTTTTTTTAAATCAAAGTTTGATGTTTTCTTTCTCCATTAATTTTTTGCAGTACCTTTGTGAGTGTCAATTTGATGACAATCTGAAATTTAAGAATATTATCAATGAGGAGGATGCAGATGCTATGCGTCTTCAGCCTATTGGCAGAGACAAGGACGGCCTCATGTATTGGTACCAGCTGGATCAAGAACATAATGTTAGGGTGTATGTGGAAGAACAGGACGATCAGGATGGGTCTACATGGAAATGCATTGTCAGGTAGTTCTCTGTTTTGTTTTGTTTTGTTTTATTTTATTTATTTATTTTTATTTATTTAAAATGTATATCCCGCCCCTCCTGCCCTCAGGGCAGCCCGGGGCGCGAACAGTGGCATGTTAAATGGCATGGTTAAATGGTTATAATGGCATGTTAAATGTTATGACTGTGAAGTTTAGAGTTTGACTGAAGTCTTCCTTTCTCAGAGAACAGGATTGCTGTCAACCTTAATTTACTGTTGTAAGTCACAGTGATGAAGAGGATGTGCACAGCTACCTGTTAAGTAAACTGGACTGCAAAATTGCAGTCCATGCAGTTTTTGTGCGAAGAGCTTTCAAGAACACGACTAATATATGAAATGAGGATCTGGATGAAAATCCTGCTCTGGGATGATTGGAGCGTTAGTGTTAAGCAATGGCAACTTGCATGATGCTTTGAAAGCATGGTGGAAGATACGGGCTCTGCTGGTACAGGCTCAGTGGGCAGACAAAAAGCCAACACTCTTATCACAGCATCAATCTGAATGATCCTGTGCAAGGCCCCATGAATTCTGCTGTACTGCAGTAACAGCCATTTTTGCAGAATTTTGTATTTGGCCAAACTCTTGCTGAAATTGCCTCTGCTAATGTAAAATCACAGCCTAAGTGGGGAGCGCTATCAGCAGGCCAATGAGAGATTAGTTAGCACTGCGAGCTAACTAATGGAGTGCTGGCACTGTTAGTGGCTGGCATATTTTCCAGGGTGACAGGGCCCTGTGCCACAGCTACTGTAGAGGAGCAGTTCACGACTACTTGTGGAGGAATATTGTGACCTTGTGCCAGTCACAATATTTTCTCAGCCTAACCTACCTCATAGGGTTGTTGTGAGGATTAAACGTTTTGTTATATGTAAAGCGCTCAGAGTGCAATGGCAGGGGGGCACTATATAAAAATAATTACTTATTATTAATGAAGAAAGTGTGGCAAGGGCGAGGGAGTGTGCGTGGGATAAGGCCAGATGGAAGCTATAAACATAAGAGTGAGGAAAAGATGCAGGGATATAACTTGGATGGTGTTAGTCTATTAGATGGCTGGGTGCTGCAAGTCAGTCTTGGTACTAGAAACTTCAAGAGCCCTCCCTAATATATTAACATTTTTCTTGCTCTAAGCGCTTAAATGCAGTGCAGCTTATAAGAAAAATGGCACAGTATAATGGACCTGTAGTTCTGTCACTTCCCTACTTCAGCCTTTACTGGACAGAATTACCAGGGGACTCTACTGTAACAGAGCTGGCTCGTAGAATGCTCAGAACTCTCTGTAATTCAATCTTGGCAGCCAGGGAGAAGGGTGGTCTTCTGGATTAGTGCTTGGATAGAGATGCCATTACCAGCACCTAGTAACTCCTAAAATGCAGGTATTCACTGCTCTCCCATGAGTGATACTGGACTCCAGCAAGCTCCTTCAGTGACATCTTTATCATCTAGCTAGACTCCGTGATGTTTTTTGTCCTTAGAACTTTAATAAAAGAGACTACTTATTCTACGCGTTTGCCTTATTTTTATGAAAATGGGCTTAATACCTATAATTTTCCTTCCTATGGAATATCTTTTTTATCTCAAACCTTAAATTAGGCATTAGAGTATACAAATAACTGATTTCTAATATGAGAGCCAGTTTTTTGTTTGTTTGTTGTTTTTTAACTGGCCCCTGCAGTCAGCTGGGGGCACCCTCCTCGAGGTCCCCCGAGTTTCTCAGGTGGTAACCATGGGGAAGGTGTTCTCAGTAGCTGCCTCAAGGCTGTGGAACTCCCTTCTGACAGCAGTCGGTTTGGCCCCGGACCTCACCACCTTCAGAAGACCGTGTAAAACCTGGCTCTTCTGCCAGACTTTCCTGGCGGGGGAGATGGGTGCAGGGGTGGGGATTGGGTGAGGTATTTTTAGCTCCATTCAAATATTGTATTTTATGATTTGTTGAATTTTCTAATGTATTTTATCTTGTTTTATATTTTGTTTTAAACTCTTATGTATGCCACCCCGAGCTTCCTAAACTTGGCAGGAGGGGGCAGGATACCGAATTGTTGTATGTACAAATAAATAAATCTAAAATATCCTACCCCATTAGCAGATTAGTACAGAAGGTTTTTAAAACCAGAGTTGGGGTTAAAGGGCTGGCCTTGGAATAGGTGATGCCCCAGGGCTCTTGGCAGGGGTGGTGGTGGAACCAGGGCCTCTAGGGGGAGGCAGGACCTCCTAGAAATGCCTGTCACAGTAACTGCCTTTCCGGAGCAGTGGCAGCCTCGCACTGAGGCAACAGCAAGTCGTTCTGCCGCCGCACCTGAGGCTCCTGCTAGGACCCTGCCACTGACCTGAGAAGCCTCGGATATGGTTTGGGGGCGGGAGCAGGAATCTGGTGGGAGCAGTCAGCATGACAACAGAATCTCGGGTCACTACAGAACGGGGAGAATGCACCAGACTGGGAGCTTCAGGAGTGGCAGCATCATGCCGGTGGGTGTGTGCTTCCTGCAGGCCCCCTCACACCATGGAGCCTGGAGCAGCTGCTGTGCTCTTAAGGCTGGGACTGAAGGTTTAAATAAGTAACTTGACTGGCCTGAATCTATCTATCTTTATTATTTTTCTTTTTTTAAAATGATTTCCCAGTAAACTGAGGGTGCATCAGTGCATAAAGGGGTTACGCACTTGTGAGTTGTGTGCTGTAGTGCTGCACTAGGCTTACAGTAGTGCCAAATTTTTGCTCAGGGAGGCATCATTGTCCCTCACCCACTCTCGCACATGCAGCATCACCCCCTCAGAGCTCTGCTCTCCAGCTTGATCTGACCAGTCATAAATATGCTCCCAGGCAGTGGTGCATTCCATATTACAGACAAATGAATGAGGCAGTTACTCTGGGCGGCCGTAGTTACTAACGTGTGCCAGAAATTCCTCTTCGTCTTTGTTAGTGTTATGAATTCTTTGGTATGTAGACATAAGATCCTGAGTTACTTGGATGCCTTTGGCAATTTGACTTAGGCTGCAAAGCAGGGGTGGCCAAGAGGTAGACCATGAGCTACTGGGAGATCAGGAGCTAGGCTTCAATAGATCATGGTATGGGGAGGGGGACCAGCCTCTCTGAGATTGCTTCTGTGTGGGAGAGTGGGATCGGTGCCCCAGGCAGCCTCTTCAGGAAGGAGAGGGGCTAGGAAAGCTGCTCCAGTGCAGTGGGGAAGACTGTCTCTAAAGGGGAGTGCTCCTCTCCATTCCAGAGACTGGTTACAAAGGTGCCCTAGAGCTGGGAGCCAGCAGGGCGGGTCTTGGTATATTGCCTGAGGCTGACGCCAGGATCAAATGGGGGCTGAATCGGATGCTGCACAGTAGGCACTTGTGAAAACTTATTCTTCATGATAAACACTTTTTTTTTTTAAAAAAAAAGTAGTACACTATAGAACTTCCCAGCAACGGAATCTGCACGTTGTAAGGGAAAACAAAATGGCAGCAGTAATATTCCTAAAACAGGGGTGGTGGCTCTTCGTCTTGTAATAAATGGGTTTTTGGGAGATTTGATTTTTCTTGTGTGTGTTGTTCAGAAACCGGAACGAGCTGGCTGAGACTCTTGAACTCCTGAAAGCCCAAATCGATCCTGCGCTATTGAAAACCAGCCAGCAGGACAGCTCCTTGCATGAAAGCCCTAGCATCGAAGGAGAAGACCCCAAGAAGGAAGAAGCATCTCCACAAGGTGGTTAGCTTGCCGTCTCTTTGTGTTTCTGAACATTATGGTGCGTCAGTATTCGGTGCTGAGGGTTAGAGTTGCCAGTATAAAACAAGTAGCCGAGTGTCTTTTTCTTATCTGTGAAAACTGAATAAACCACCAGAGGTTGGTTTAATTTTGCAACTAGATTTCTTGGTGACATACTTGCATATGCTATAATCTATAGAATTGGGGAGTGTTGTCAATATAGTTGAGAAACAGCAGAGCTTGTCACTAGAGTTGAAATGGGTAGCGCATATGCTACCTGTGGGTAATTACCACATTTTCGGGTGGTCTACCAGGTACCTGATTAGTACTCGAGTACCAGGTCAGGCACCTGATCACCCGAAAATACCGGATACTGCATTCTTACCTTTTTAAAAAAAAACCCAACAACCTTGTACCGAACGATAAAACAGTGAATCATAAGAACATGCATAGTGGCATGCTGGGTCAGACCACGATGGTACATCGAACCCAGCACCTGTCTCCAACAGTGGCCAATATGTCGCTTGGAAGAAGTACCCAACAGGTCACAAGGGGGCAATCCATTCTCTATTGTTCACTCCCAGTTCCTGACAGTAAGAGGTAACATTTCCCAAACCTATCTGGCTGATAGCTGCTAATGGACCTGTCCTCCAGAAACTTGTCCAACCCTTTCTTAAACCCAGTTATACCACTGGCTTTGACCACATCTTCTGGCAACAAATTCCACAACTTAATTGTGCATTGAGTGAAAAAATACTTTTTTATTTGTTTTAAATCTGTTACCCATTAGCTTCATGGAGTGTCCCCCCTAGTTCTAGTACTGTTTGAGAGTTTGTCTAGGGCAAGACAGCTAGGTCCAGCCCTGTGCAAGCTAGTTGGAAAAGTTATCAAGAAATATGCAGTGACAAACCAATAAGGAATGAAGTAGCTCTTTGCAAGCGGAAGACACAGAATGTGCATGCATGCGTTACCTATAATTTGTTCCAGTAATGGCGGAACGGTAAATAACTGTTCCCTATTAACTTGTACCACACCACGTAAGATTTTATAAGCTTCTGTCCTATCCCCCTCAGTTGTCTCCACTCCAAACTGAAGAGCCCCAACCTATCCAGCCTTTCGACTTCCTTATTGGAAGTCAAAAAATAGTGACAAGAAGTCAGAAAATTGGGGCAAAGACAGTAAATCGGTACCTCAGGTAGCCCGTCCGGCACTAATCAGGTACCAACAATTAGCTGATGAGGGCGGTTTGAGTTTTGTAATTTTGATGAGTAGAATGTTTCTGCTGCATGTCCTGGGTATAATACCATCTTTTCACATTATTTTCTTTGTTTCCTTCCACTCGTCAAGCGCTGGGTTTCTACCCACCTAGAAGATTTTAATAAAGTTTTAAGTTTCTATAGTTGTATTTTTCTGCACAGGCATGGCTATCGGCACTGCCGTGGGTGCGGTATTCCTTTTAGCAGTGCCGCCAAATTTTCAGAAGCATCTTTTAAAAATCAGAAGTCATCCCGTCAGATTAAAGCAGTGGTTTGTAGCACCCCCATACACGCATGCATGCACATTCTGTGTCTTCCACTTGCAAAGAGCTACTTCATTCCTTATGGGTTTCTCACGGCATATTTCTTGATAATTTTTCCACCTAGCTTGCACAGGGCTGGACCTAGCCGTCTTGCCCTAGACAAATTAATCTTTTCTCCCCCCCCAACCCGTAAGCCCTCTTGCTATCTCACATTAGTATCTGTAGGTGCACATAATGAATGAGTAAAATATGTTAGTAAGCATCGGAACACCATAATGGGACAGGCCAATGATGGTCCATCTAACCCAGCATCCTGTCTCTGATCATGGCCGGCTTTGAGTCCCCTTTTGATTTCTCAATGGCCCAACTGATACTGTAGCAGGCTTCCTGCTTTTGATGCAGTTTAAAAAAAATAATAGATTTAGCATCTTTAGCTAGTTGCTCCTTAAACTACCTCTTGGCCTTCCTTATTGTACATTCAACTTGATAGTGGTTCTACTCCTTCCTATTTCCTGCTTTTAGACTTGCCTTCCATTTTTCAAAAGACCTATTTTGGGCTCTAATAGTTTCATTTACTATTCGCATTGGTTTTATCTTCTTGCTACCGTATCCGATTTGTGGAATACATTTGTTCTGGGCCTCCAAGCTGGTTCTTTTAAATAGACTCCATGCCTCTTGCAGACATTTGATCCTCATGACTGCTCCTTTTAGCCTTCTAACTAGCTTCCTCATTTTTTGCATAGATCCCCTGTTTTAATTCTACTGTGGTGGATTTATTAGCCATTTCTCCTTCTAGAATACTGAATTTAATTACATTATTATGGCCACGATTGCTGAATGACTCGGCTACAGTTCCCCCTTGGACCAGATTCTGTATTCCCTTTATGACTAAATTCAGAGTCACCTCTCCTGTTGTCCGTTTCCAAGACTAGCTGCTCGGAGAGGTAGTTGTTTATGTCACCTAGAAATATTTTATTCTTAATTTACATCCTGCCCTAATCAAAAAGGGTCGGGGTGGCTCACAATGATAAAAACAACAAATTTAAACAAACAAACAAATAAATAAATTGCGTTACATACAATCCCACCATCCTGCCCTGCGCTACCTAATTTTCCCATTCAGACCATAAACGTTCATTCCCAGAACACCTGTTACAGTTCAAAATCAATTACAATTTAAAACCTCCCCAACCGGTACCCTAACCCTTTCTCAAAAGGGCCCTGGTTATCCCAACATCCCACCAGAATAAAAGTGTAATTCATAAATTAAAGCAACCTCAACTCTGTCCCGTGGCCACGAATGGCCAATGCCTTCAGCTGCCATCTTTGGGCGAGATGAAAACTGCTTCAAGGCTTCGCCAGTTAGGCAGCTATGGCCGTCTCCTTTGTTCATCTGGATTGGACTGCGGGACTTTTGCTTTTGGAATGAGCATCTCTGTATGTGCCCTGAGACGCATTCACTCAGTCTGTATGAGGGTAATTACATCACTCATTATTGTGTTGTCGTCTGCTTTTGTAGTTTGCGTAATCTCCGTTAGCATTTAATATATAATGAGGTTATTCATAGAAATATAAATTGTTCACAGAGGTCGTCAGTCCTGCCCGTCCCTAAATCACCTGCCATTGCATACTATGATCTAAATCACATGGCCAACAGTGAATGCCGTTACATGCCATGAAATGCCTAAGTAAAATTTACATGCCGGATCCTTGTTTTGTGGGTGGGGAATTGGAAGAGCTGTTACAAATCAATGTGACGTTGGAGGATGTTCTAGGGCAAATTGACAAACTGAATACTAACACGTCACCAGGACCAAATGCAATTCACCCCAGAGTTCTGAAGGAACTCAAATATGAAATCGCAGACCTACTGTTAGTAATTTGTAACCTGTCACTAAAATCTGCCACTGTACCTGAGGACTGGAGGGTGGCAGTTGTAACCCCCGATATTTAAAAAGGGATCCAGAGGTGATCTTGGAAATCGACATCGCTTCCCACTCCTTTCCTCTTCCTACTCCCTCCCCTCCCCCATCCTCCTTTCTTCCCACCTCCCTTGAGGAAATCTCCTTTCTGCTCTCCTCTTCCAACCCTTCCACTTGCCCCCTTGACCGCATCCCTTCCTGCCTCCTGACCTCCATTGCTTCCACTGTCGCCCCATCCCTCCTGCACATCATAAATCTCTCCCTCTCGACTGGCTCCTTCTCTTCCACCTTCAAGCATGCCACTGTCTCTCCTATCCTCAAAAAGTCCACTCTTGATCCCTCTGACCCTTCTAGCTACCATCCTGTCTCACTCCTTCCTTTTGCTTCCAAGCTTCTTGAATGTGTTGTCTACTCCCGCTGCCTCGACTTCCTCTCCACCAACTCCTCCCTTAGCCCTCTCCAATCTGGATTCCGCCTCCAGCTAAATCTAATCGCCTCTATTTCATTCTTGTCCTCCTTGACCTCTCTGCTGCCTTCGATACTGTTGACCACTCACTCTTGCTGGACTCACTTCACACCCTTGGCTTCTGTGGCTCTGTCCTCGACTGGTTCTCCTACCACTCTGACCTCTCCATCCATGTGTGTCTTGCCAATTCCACCTCCTCCTCCCTTCCCTTCTCGGTTCGTGTTCCCCAAGGCTCTGTCCTTGACTCTCTCCTCTATCTATACCCTGTCCCTAGGCAAACTCATTGCCTCCCATGACATCCAATATCACCTCTATGCTGATGACATGCAACTCTATCTCTCTGCTCCCTCTCTCTCTCTCCATCTATCCAAGCTCGCCTCACCAGCTGTGTCTGATATCTCTACCTGGATGTCTCAATGTCAGCTCAAGCTCAAGATGGCTAAAACTGAACTCATCTTCCCCTGCTCATCCTTCCTTTTTCTCCTCCCTGTTGATCCTTATCGACGGGATCACCATCCTTCCTGTCCCCCAAACCCGTAGCTTAGGTTTCATCTTTGACTCACCCCTTTCTTTTAAACCCTACATCGACTGTTGCCAAATCCTGTTGCTTCTCCCTCCATACGTTGCTAAGATTCGCCCTTTTCTCTGTCTCCTCTGACAAAACCCTTGCTCATGCCCTTGTCATCTTCCACCTCGATTACTGTAACCTCCTTCTCACTGGCCTCCCCCACTCTCCCCTTTCTCCCCTTAACTCTGTCCAAAACTCTGCTGCCAGGGTCATCCACCTCGCCCGTCGCTTCAACCACGTGTAGCCCCTTCTCTCTTCTCTTCACTGGCTCTCCCTTCCTGAACGAATCCTGCACAAGCTCCTAGTCTTCACCTGTAAAGCTCTTCACAACCTCGCTCCCCTCTACCTCTCTGCGCTAATTTCCCTCTGTACTCCAATCTGTGAACTCCACTCCTCCTCTATTCCCTCTCTCGCCCTCCCACGCCACCCCCTGCTCCCCTAAGCGCCTTCGTCCCTTCTCCCTAGCTGCCCCCCATGCCTGGAACTCCCTCCCTGCCCACATCTGCCTCGCCTCCTCCCTTCGTACCTTCAGACCCCTCCTCAAGACTCACCTCTT
This sequence comes from Sphenodon punctatus, assembly GCA_003113815.1. Lineage (NCBI taxonomy): Eukaryota > Metazoa > Chordata > Lepidosauria > Sphenodontia > Sphenodontidae > Sphenodon > Sphenodon punctatus. The sequence continues at coordinate 1,088,193 of QEPC01006909.1, read as the reverse complement.
CCGCTCTGCCCTCCCCGACTCTCATCTAACTCCTGCTGATACCTTCTATCCAGTAGAATCTGTTACCTGAGGTCTGTGTACTCATATCCTCACCACACGGACCAGCCAGCCATCATTCTTGATGTAACCAAGCCAAGCGCATGCACCTGGGAGCTCGCATCTTTGTGAACATTACACCCCTTCTCTCCCTCTGTTCCCCTCCCCCAGGTCTGTCAGATTGTAAGCCCTAGGACAGGGACTATGTCTATTCCATTACTTTGTAAAACACCAGGTACATTGCTGGCGCTATATAAATGCTTGCTAATAACAATAATAATAAATCTCACTCACTCTGGGCTTCCTGCACGCTTTTCCTGTCTCAGTTTTCTGACTGATGCACATGCTCAGTGCTGCCTCTGCCACGCCCGCGCCTGGCCCTTAGGCTGGTGGAGTGGGAACCTTTTAAAGGGAGGGGCAGAAATCCCTTCAGGCCGCTCCCTGCCACACCCTACGCTGGCACTAAACAATCAGATTTGAAAAGGATCCTTACACCTGCTTAAATTTTGACCTATAAAGCCCTAAATGGCTTGAGCCCCGCTCACCTGCGGGACCACCTCACTCCCCCAGGCTCTGGAGTGGCCTCGGCAGTAAGTTGGGGGCGCTTTCCTGGAGGTCCCCCAAGTATCCTGGAGAGGGCATTCACGGTGGCTGCACCTAGGCTGTGGAACTGGCTTCCGGCAGAGGCCCAGCTGACTCCGGATCTCCCTTCCTTTGGCGAAAATGCAAGACCTGGCAGTTCCGCCAGGCATTTGGTGAGAGTGATGGGTGCGGGTGGGTTAGAGGGGCAGGGGTTGATTATTCTCCCCAGTCTTTTATTTTTTTTATTAATTATTATTATTATAATGTTTATAAAACCTTATTTCCACTAACAATATATCAAAAATCATTGCAAACCATAAACAATAGCCAGTAAATATCCAATACAATATTCAGTATATTAAATACCTTCCAGCTTTCACTATCCAATCTTCCATTATATCTCACTAAATCATACCAAAATAACATCATTAAAATATCGTTCTTTCATATCCATGATACTTCCCCTTCCAGTAATTCATCAACTTCCCCCATCTGTCCAGAAATAAATTCTCTGAAATACGTCCCTCTTTAAATCTGAGAATAGCAGTTAATTTTACTATCGTTCAGGTTTCCCAACAGTTAACATTCCATTCTGACATTTCCAATTTCCCCCCCTTTCCAGTACCTTGCGACTTGTATTCTGGCTGCTACCAACAAATTAAATAGTAGTTCCCGGTGACCTTTATGAACATCATCCATATATCCTAATAAATACGTTCGTGGAGAAAAAGGAATCGGATACCCCAGAATCTGTTCACATTTTTTCTTAAACTTACTCCAGAAATCATTCACAAAACTACAGCTCCACCAGCAATGATAGCAATCCGCTTTAAATTTCTGACACCTCCAACACTTGACCACGCAATTATACATCTGGGGTAGCCGGTGAGGTGTCTAATGCCATCTCGTCACAATTTAAACAGATTCTCATATTTTGTTGATACCGAATATCTAAATATGTTGCTATATATTCTTTTCCACATATCTGGAGTTATTACACCAAGATCCTTCTGCCAATTCTTTTCATGAAGTAATTCATTTATCTCCTCTTTTGGGAGGCGTCTCAAAACTCAATAGATCTTAAGAGATTTTTACCAAGAAATGCATTCTCCCCCCTCCCTCCCCCGTCTTAATTGCACAATGTGCACTGTTTTAATTAATAAACTTTTAAATCTGTTTATTAAAATAGAGATACTTGTAGCAGGAGGGAGAGGCATATACATTTTAATAATAAATAAATGGTTGTATTTTGTATTATTGTTTTACTGATTGCTACCTGCCTCGAGATGCTGTGAGCAGAAGAGGTGGGGTATAAATTTTTGATAAATAAATAAAGGTTACTTGTAAACTGAATGAAGCACTTTTTAAATGCAGGGACACACACAGTGTATGGTGAACAATCCAGTTCCTCGAGCTGCAACCTTTTCTAGTGTAAGCAGTCTAGGGATGCTACTGACTTCTAATATTACGAGTCTGTAGGATACGTCTTGCAATAAAAGTGGTTGCAAGGAAGTGAGGCCAGAGAGAACAGAAGGAAGAAAAAGGCAAGACACCTTTTTAAAAAAAATGTTGGATGCAAAATATATATTGCTCTTCTCCTCCTAAATAAGCACCGACTTCAGATAGCCATTTCAGGCACTGGCGAGACAGAGGGCCAAGCTTATCTGCTCTAAGCAAGTAGAGAGGTAAGCAGGGCCTGACCCTTTAAAATACTCTCCCTGTCTTGCATTATGCAGAGCTGATCTCTCTCACTTGGACTAACTTGAATACTCTGAAATTTGCAAGCGTCTCTCTCTTCACCCTTCATTACAATCTTCTCCTTTCCCCTTCTTCCTTCCTCTCTTTTCATGCAAGTCAAAACTCTTAGATGCTTCTTCTTCTTCTTTAGAAGTAAATAAAGACGCTGGGAAGCTTTCTTCTTTGGAAAGGGCTTAGGGTAGCGCAGGTAGAAAAGGTCAAGCAGGGACTGAGGCTTATCGAACACTGGAATGCTTGGAGCTTTTGTGGGACTGGAGAGTCGTTGTGGGATACGTACTTCAGTTAACTCCATTTCCTCACTGTTGTTTTTTTTGAGGCTTTTCACCTGTATCACAATTTTTACCAGACTCGAAACAATCAAGAGAAAATAAATTGAGACCGTGTAGAAATCGCGGGAAAAGTCCCAAAATACTACTTTTACTCTCTATCTTGATGTAGTTAGTGAAATTCTAGCCACAAAAGTGCCAAGAGAAGAATGACTTCACGTTATGGCACTCCTGTCCAGGTGATTTGGTGGCTGGTACATGAGGTGAAAGCAGATTATGCACTAAAGAGTTGGAAGTTAGTGTGGATTTTGTTTTAAATAGCAGAACAGAAGGCCACGTGCTGGCGATCAGTGAATTTGATATAGTTGTTGTTACTATTGTTGTTACTACTTATTATTATTGCTTATATAGCACCAGCAGTGTTCCTGGCACTGTACAATCAATAGTTGTAGACAGATCCCTATCCTAGGGGACTTACAATCTAAGAGAGACAAAGAAGGGGAAGACTTGGGAGGGGTGAACATCGGGAGAGACAAGGATACGTTCATGAGCGTGAGAAGTTGCAGGCTCGCGTACTTCATTTAGTTACAGGGAACTAGATTCTGGGGGCGGGGAGAGCAGAGAGAGATGGGGGAGCAAGTCAATGAAGACCCTTGAAGGTGAAAACCAGGAGCTTGTGCTGAATGCGTTCCCGTAGAGTGAGCCAATGTAGGGCGGAGACGAGGGGCTCAGCATTGTGAAAGCGACGGACAAGGTGGATGATTTGGTTTTACACAAAGTGTTCACTTGAACAGAGAGTTAAACCGAAGTTATTCAGGAGTAGGAAGAGAAATAAGGAAAAATAAGCGTACATATTCCCTTTTGGTTTGTAACCTGAAGTAACCATTTGTATGAAATTTATCAGTGTGAGGAGAGTAATGTTGGTTCAGTGATTGTTACACCTCAGCTAGGGGGAAATGACGCGGTGCTACTTCTGTTTGCCCTGTCTGTCTGAACAGTACCAAGCGCAGTAGTTACTTGGATTTCATTAAATTGAAGTAGTTACTTCCGTTTGTTTTTTGTTAATTGGAACGTGACCAAAGAATCTTAAGGGGCCTTAAGCGTTATCTTGTCCAGCTCCCTGTTGAGGCAGGATACCTGAATCACAGATGCCCGTCCAGTTCTTCCTTGAAACCCTACAGAGAAGGAGATTTCGCAGCCTGCCTAGGAAGCCTATTCCAAAAAGGAAGTGTTTTTCCTAATACATAGCCTAAAAACCTACCATCCTGTAATAAAAATTGATTGCTTCTTTTCCTATCCTCCGTGGGTGGCAAAGCAGAACAAATGGTTCCTCATCTTAGTTTGTTTTTTTTTATTATTATTTGTATGGCATTCTTTTTGTTGTTTGAAAAATGTCCTGGTGTTGATCACATGAATGACTCGACTCCTTGTATTGCAGCTTTCAGTTCCATTTCCTTATGTCTGAATCAGAGAAAATGTTAGGAAAACTGCTGGAACCATTAATACGTATATTCAAATACCAACGCCTGCAAAACCTTCTGTTGTAGCAGCATAACTCAAACTTCTGAATGATTTTAAAAAACTCCTCCTCCTTCTCTTCTTTGCTTTTATGTTACTGCATGCTGCAGAAGCAGTAGGTTGCAGCTAGTCTTAGAGGTGAAGCTCAACCTGAAAAGGAGCAAAATCTGGCGGTTCTGCTGGTGGTCTGTTATGTTTGGTAAAGGTAAGATAACTTGAACTTTTTGTCCTAGAATGCCTATAGCGTATAATTTTTTTCTTTCTTTTAACAGAAAACAAATTAAAAATAAAAGAAGAAAAAGAGACAGTGGAGGGCCAGTCAAAGGAATTGGAAAGGCTTCCACCACCTGCAGTCTCGGAAGGTGAAAACATGGTAAAAACAGAGGCGGTGGAAGAAAAAGAAACTATTAAACTGCCTGTCATAGTAAAGCTAGAGAAGTCTTCAGAAAACAATGAGGAAAAACAGATAACCAAAGAAGAAAGTGATTCCTTTAAAGAAAATGTCAAGCCGGTTAAAGCAGAGGTAAAGGAAAATAAAGTAGAACCAAAAGACTTAAAGGATGTTAAAAGCAGCACAGATAAAATAGTTCATGAACCTGAGAGACTGGAGTTCTGTGTCAATTTGAAAACTCCCCAGGAAATTGTAGAAAAATCTGCAGAGGAAAGTGAGAAGCTTAAAAATGACCAGCAGGCAAAGATCCCGCTGAAAAAGCGAGAGATTAAACTGACAGATGATTATGAGAGCCCATTAAAGGCACCCTTGTGTAAGTGTGTTACTCCCACAAAAGATGTCTTAAAGGAGGATGGGAAACCAGAAGAGGAAGCTTTCAAGAGGGTTCCTACAATCACCGCTTTATGTCCTGATGGAAAAGTGTTAGTAAACGGGGAGGTTAGCAGTGAAAGAGTCTCACAAAATAATAAGTCCGAGCATACTTCCAGCACAAAGGAAGACGGTAGCAATTTGGTCAAGGAGAAAAACGGCCTAAGCGGGGGGAAAATAGACTCTGTAAACTCTGTTAGCACAATTGTGAAGATGTGCGATGCTGAGAGGAACCTGGTGCCTACGGGAAAAGATGTAGCTGCTGCGGTATCTGAGGTTTCTGATCAGAAAGTGCCTTTGAAGGAGGAAGCTAGTCTTGCAGAAAAGGACACTCTCAACAATGCGACTTCTGGGGTGGCCATGGAAGTACCTTCAAAAATTGAAGACTGTCCCAAGAAACCTGAAGCAAAAGTAATTGTGAAAAGCAAGAAGGACAGACGGCCACAGCTCAAGGCATGCCTTGAAAAGCTAGAGAAGTCTGTGAAGACGTCCGTTCCTAAAGAGTCCCTGAAGGTTGATCTAGCAGATGAAGAGGGTTTGAAAAGTAAAAATGAGCCAGAGAAGAAACAAGACTCGCCAAAACGAGCTGAGACTCCTCCTCCATCGTTGGCTCCTCCAGTTTCTTCTGATAAGCCTGTTTCAGAAAAAGAAAGCTCAGATTCCAGAAGCGCGCTCCCTGATGTAAGCAAAGCAGAGGAACGCTTGGACTCCAGAACCCAGAAAGAGGAATCTGAAGCTACCAAAAGAGAAGCAGATAAATTGGACAAGACCCAAACCTCTCCTGCTGAAGAACCTTCAGAGACAAAAAAGGAATCTGTAGTACACAAGAGCAAATTCAAGTATAAACTGGTTTCGGATGAGGAAAGTTCTCTAGGAGAAAACAAGGAAATAACCTCTGAGAGGCAGAAAGAAGGTATCAAACTAACAATCAGGATCTCCAATAAGATGAAAAAGCCCGACCAGCCTCCAAAGGCTCAGACCATTGAGGCTGAAAAGGGTGAGGAGGAAGTCAGTGTTGTTCGCGCTTTAAGGAGGTCTCCAAGAATATCCAAGCCTACCCCCAAAGTAGTGGAGACGCGGGATCAGAAGCCAGACAAAAAACGATGTGAAGATGAGGAGGAGAAACTAGCTGTCGTGCAAAAGCAGGACCGGAAAGAAGATACGAGAAAACCGGAAAAGGAGTCCAGTTCTAAAGTCAGCAAGGTAAGGCCCGCTACAGTATGGTGTAAGAGTGTGTTGCTTTTAACTTACCAATAAAATCTCATCTTGAGAGTTTTGTCTCCTATGACAAAGCCTTTGGTGCATGTTGCCTCATTTGGAAAGGGCATGAAACAGCCTGCAAGAGACGGCTAGCGATTATTAAACCCCGCAGGTAGTGAGCCTCAGGATTCTCAAACTGAGATTTGGCTGAGAACCAAATTCAGCATGGTTAGTATCGGAAAGACTGCCTCATCCATCATGTCCCTTGGTGGCCTCTGAGGTCAGCTGGGAGTGTCATCTTGCAGATACCACCTGGCCGCCAAGTCTCTCTAACAAGGGCGTGCAGAGAGGCGTTCTCCATAGTTGCCTAGCAATTATGGAACTCCCTTACCTTGGAGGTTTGTCAAAGCCCAAGCCTGCTCATCTTTCAGAGGCAACAGATGACATTTTTTTTGTTTGGCCAGGTG
>QEPC01006909.1:1065141-1080262 GCA_003113815.1 Sphenodon punctatus | reverse complement strand
GGTTTTCCCCACATTGTATTGTATTTTAAATTGTTTTTAAAAATGTTTTATTGACTGTTGTTTGGCGCCCCGGGCTGCCCTGTGGGCAGGAGGGGCGGGATATAAATTTTAATAAATAAATAAATAATTAGTTTTTTCCTTAATTACCTTGAGTATATAAGCACAGTCGCTCAGTTTGAGGTTATTTGTGGGCAGAAGAGGACTTGAGAGGGTGCGGGGAATAGAGAATCTATTGCACCGAAGCTGAAGTTGTTGTACTTAAAGAAAAACTGAATGACCATGTAGAATATAGTCAAAGGGTGTTAATCTGGTTTGTGCTTGGTCACAGGGGAAGGGTCATGAGGGAACCTTTTACTGGCCATGCATTTCTCTGACTTGATATGGTTTTGTTTTGATTAAAAGGATGGTTTCACTTTTATTTTTTGGTATGGAAAGCTTTTGCTGGTCTGATCCTGGAATTTTAAATTTAGAGCGGTGCCCTTTTGGCCTTTCTTTTATCTGGCCCATCAGAAAGGTTAGTAACCTGGTGGGCTAAACAGTGACTGTATAGCTTGAGTTTTTCCTCATTTTAATTTTATATCCATGTTCTTTATATATACCTTGTTACCTTCAGGGTAGGGCCGTCTATAAATCAAATGCATTTCAAAGACTTTAATGTGCTTTTGTGCTTCTCACCTGGTGCAGCATAGTTATCTGGTCCAGGCCTTTATTTGAGCCAGAGCCGCATGCACACTCAGCCTGACCCCAGGCACCGTAGCCTGCTCCCTCATGGACCTTTCCCTGCCTCTCCCTTCTGCGGCCCTTCCTCGGAGATCCGTTCTACCTTGACTTGCGTCTGTTCAAACAGAGAGCTTCCTGGCTGAGGCTGTTGTCAGCTCATTGGATGAGTGCTTCCTGGGTCTTAACGTGACGGTCTAGTTCTTAGCTGCTGGCGGCGTGCAGTTGGGCTGCTTGGTCTTCTCTTTGACCTACCATTTGCTCTTCCCTTACCACCTGCCCCTAGGCAGTGGCTGGGCTGTAGCCCCTTGAAAAGCTTGAGCTCTCTGAAAAGTGCCCTTATTCAAGGGGTAATTTTGACTTGTTTTTAAAAAGGGCATGTGGAAAAAGGGGGCTTACCATCTGGGTGCAGGAAGGGGGTGTAGTTGCAAGAGGGACTCCCACCTGACCCCCACCCCTCAAGTCTTCTGGCAGGGAAATGGATGAGGTCAAAGGGTTTCTCCTGCCCCTTTCCAATGTGGTGTCACCCCTTTGAGCACCAGGATGTCAACCCTCAGAAAAGGGGTGGCCCTATGTCAGAAAAGGGTGGGAGAAGCGTGCGACATCACAGTGCTCAGAAAGAGGCAGGGCTACATCAGGGACCTGGCAGATGGGTGTACCAGCTCCCTTTCCCCACAAAGTACATTCTGCTGGCACTCCTGGGTTCCTCTCTGGCAACTTCTGTAGTTCTGCAGCCATGCTTCCCTTATTGTAGTGTGTGTGTGTGTGTGGTTTTGTTTTGTTTTGAAGTTCTCCCAAGATTTTTGTGGGGGAAAATCCCAGACAAAATGGAGAAACTGGTTTTACCCAGGGACACAGTAAAACTGTCTATAGATTGATTGCTCTCAGAGGCAAAAAGTAAACTGTAAAAGTAAAGAAGTATTTTTTTAATCTTTAGGTGCCAGACGTGATAGCAGCAGATTTGGAATGTAAACTCTGGTTTTGTTTTTAATTGAGGCTCCTTCTGAAAGATGCTGAAAACATCTGCTGCTCCAGTGATTGGACAGAGAGGATTTTGAGCCAAAAGCTCTGTCTTCATCAATCTGTCTTCATCCCCCTAATTTTTCTCCTTTTTAAATTGTGTGCAAACATTAGATTCTATGAAAGATCTGCAATTTAAGGTTGCTGTATTGCATTTTGCTTATCTTATGATTTGAAACTGCTTTTCGAATAGAATGCTTGCTTGGGCTTTACAAGAGATCCTTATTTTTGACTTAGAAAACTATAGTTTAAGCCAGGGTGGTGAAGCTCTTATTTGTGGGGTTTTTGTGTGCGTCTTGGGGGACCATATTTACAATGTTAAGGTGGGCTACACCAAAATATATGGAGAAATGTTGACTATTATTATTATTATTATTATTATTATTATTATAATAAACATTTGTATAGCACCAGCGGTGTACCTGGTGCTTTACAGAACAAAGATAAAGATGTGGTCCCTGCCTACGGCTTACAATCTAAAAAGACAAGGAGGGGGTGACAAGGAGAGGGGACAATGGGAAGACAAGGGAGAAGCAAACAAACATGGAAGCAGCTGCGAAGTCTCAGGTGCGCGTGCTTGGCTTGGTTACAGTTAGGCAGGAGTCTGCAGAGGAGGGCAGACCATAAGTAATTTGGGGAAAGCAACTAGCAGGCATTGGGCAAGGCGGCACGGAAGAAGTGGGTCTTGAGGGAGGGATTTGAAGGAGCGGAGGGAGGAGGCGAGGCGGATGTGGGCAGGGAGGGAGTTCCAGGCATGGGGGGCAGCGAGGGAGAAGGGACGAAGGCGGTTAGGGGAGCATGGGAGATGAGGGAGGGGACAGAGGAGGGGCGGAGAGCGCGTGCAGGAGTGCGTAAGGAGATTAGGGCTGAGAGGTAGGGGGGAGCTTTGCTGTGAAGTGTTTTAAAGGACTTGCATCACCCCACATTTAATTTTTATGTTTGTCCTTACTCCTAGAGTAGAGGTGGGCATGCAGAGGTGGGTGACTTTGGGGCACCTGTAGTGCAGCTTCTCATCTTCAGAAACAAGAGAAGTCAAGCCACTAGAGTGGAAATGGGGGGAGGGGGGAGGAATGGTCTGATTTTTGGTACCCACAAGCAATACCTGCATTTTGAGGTACTATCTCAGTCGGCACCTGAATACTGATCATGTATTCAAAAAAACCAAAATTATGGTTACTTTAAAAAAAAGTTCCTGAAATTACTCCCCCCAAACTAACATCCCCCTGCCATATTTCCAAAATCCAGATGGTACCAGTATTTCAACATTTCGGTATGCAAACCAGTTGTTGATCAGGTACCCAAAATATGGAGAAGTACCCCAAATTTTTTGTTTGATTCGGGTGCTGGAAATTCAGCGGATCTCCCCATTTTTGCAGGTACTTGTTTCAGCTCTACAAAGCCATTCCAGCTGCTGGTGGAGCCTCATGGGGTCATGCAAACAAAAGGAGCATGTTCTGTGCCACTATTGCTGCTGTCCAAACTCACCAGATCACCTAAGAGCCAGAGCTTTGATATGGGGTGGGGTGGCTGGGGAGGCAGCACTGCCCTGCCCCTGGTATTGGAGGAAGCCACGGTCAACGTAGTGCGTGCTGTGACTCTGGACTTTGGTACGTGCCTCTTGGGCTTGAGAACTTTTTGTCCACCCCTGTCATAGAGTCTGAGCTGTTTTCAGTGCCAAAATAGAAGCATTATTTAAGACCGTAACAAGGAATTTTCAGGGCCCTGGTAATAGGCTGCAGGGTGTGGATTTCAGAAAGATATCGATGGGGGTAGAGTTGTAGGGAAAGCATGCTGAAGCCATAATCGCTGCGCGAACGCCCATAACTATATATATATATAAAATATATTTTTGTCTTTGGGTTAGCAGGTTGCACAGAAAAGTAAAGTTCGATGGACGGGTACTCGAACTCGCGGCAGGTGGAGATATTCGAGCAATGACGAAAGTGAGTCTGAGAGCGAAGAAGAGGAGGAGGAGGAGGAAGAGGAGGAGGAACCTGCACCTGCTGACGACGACGAACCATGCAAGAAGTGCGGCCTTCCCAATCACCCTGAGCTAGTACGTGTTGGGGGGATGGGGTAGAAGAGTGGGAAGGGAAGGGAAGGAGTAGTAGGGTTGAGTCCTTGACTAGGTTTCCAACTCTCTGGCGATACCACGGGGTAGGTAATTCCCTCAGGGTCTTGTTTGGGCTTTCTCTCAATGACTGAGAGCAACCTGGATCATCACAGGGAAGGAGAGGAGGAATATGCTCAATGTACAAAGTCAGGTAAGGACAAACAATAACAACGCTACTCACAGCTTCCAAGGGTTCTAGGGCACTGTGATAAGACTGGTGTGGAATGGAGGATCCCAGGTTTCCCAAAGGAGTGATAAGGGGAGGAAGGGAAGGAAAGGGGGAAAGGAAAGAGGATAGGACTAGCACTCGGGGAGCGGGGAAAAGGGAATAAGGAAACAAGGTAAGTGAAGGCAACACTAAGCAGGCAGTCAAGACGCACTCCCCCAACTAGAGCAAGAACACTGGAAGGGAAGCAGGGAGACAAACACACAAGCAAGGAGTTACAGAGTGGGGAACAAACAGTAACCAGGATCAAGGTATAGCGAGCAAGGAAGGGGCCAGCCTCTCAAATGATTACCGGCGGGGATCTGCTGCCCCGCCGGTACCTTTATACTAACAGGCCAGGTGTGGGCACTTAGTTTGGCGTCATGGCTCCACCCCCTAGCATCCTACGCTGCCCAACCAATCTCATGCTGCGTCTGGGCGGGGCCGGGCCTGCTGACCCTGCGGCATGTTTCTGCGGGGGCTGTGCTTGGCCCACCACGTCTCTGTTGCCTACAGCTAGGGTGTTGCCCCTGGTGTTTCCTTCAGGTTGCCTAGCAACCCACTGCTCACTATTTAGCATGCGCGTGTTACAGCGCGGCGTGACAGTCCGTGCTTGTGAAAGGAGGCCACCTCTAGTAAAGGCCCCCTAGGACAGTGGACTGTCTACACAGATAGGTCTAAAATAGAATGGCTGTCTGCCATGGGAAAGCTTGTTCAGCAGGACGGCTGATGGCTTTTAATTAACCCTCCTGTGGGGTTAATTGCGTAACCACAGTTGGAGCACAGAGATAGGGTGGTAGTGTTGGAGACCTGCAACCTGCAGCATCTGACTAGCCCCATCGGGGCCAGGTTATGGGCTTTGTCTGTCTTGAACCCCTTGGCTCCCCAACTTGCAAAAGTCCTGCCCTAGGAAATCCTGTGTACAAGCAGGGGGTTGGAAGATGACCCCCAAGGTCCCTTCCAAATCTGAGATTCTAAGTGCTATGAAATTATTATGGCATTGAGTAGGGAGGGGTCTTTGACCAGATTGAAAAAAGGCAGAGAGCACCGTAGTTTATTATTTATTAAATATATTTGAGTGACTCAGTTTCCTTTGCGCACAGTTGTCTTGAATCAGTTTCTCTCTCTGGCTAATTCAAGTGTGCCACAATGAAACTCCTTTGTCACCCAAGGGCCGATCCTTCCCGTTTACAGACTCTTTACTCTCTGGGTTCGCAAGAGCTTGAGGGCTCTTGTTGCTCACTTGTGTTCCAATGTTAGACACAGACACTTCTTCATAAGAAGTAAGTTTATTGATTATATAAGCAAGATAGTTGATACAGAGTGGTTATTAGAAATCAAAGGTAAATATAACGCATTCCTGACCTATACTGGTTGAGTTCCTAAACTACGCATCTTACCCTACCAAGGTCCAGAAGTTCTGGTTTCTCTCAGCCCTTAAACGTAAGCGGCTGGGTTCTCGCTTTAGAGAGCAAAGTTCTCCTCTCAGTTCATGTTTCTGCAGCCTAACTGTTGGCAGGCAGGCTTTCACATGTAGATCAACTCTCAAGATGGCTTTAGGATGGAAGAGCCTCAAGGTGACTCACTGACCACTTTAAATAGTTTCCCCCTTCTTGTCTCTGTTCCTGCCTTTGGGGAATCGTGGGGTCAGTCACGTACCAACCTAGGCGCAAACAAAGGCCTATCTAAATGTCAACAGGGCTGTCTGGCAAGAGTTTTCAATACACATTTTGGTATCTCTTTGTATTTCCTGTAGCCTGGTGACGTGTCAGAGCCCTAATTTGAGTTATACAGCTCTCAATTGTAACCTTACATACATGGGGAACCTTTGGCATTCCATATTTACCAGACTTGTAGTCTACACGTAGTCCCGTGTTATACGTGTGTGACCCTATGTTACGTAAAACCGGAAGAACGAGAGAGGGACAAACAGAGAATATCAACTCGCTCTCCTAAAAATACAGGTAGATGCAGGAATGCAACCCACGCTACCCTCGGGAAGCATCCCAGAAAGAGACAGGAGGCAACTAATCAGAGACTGTTCAGCACTTCTGCCCATATACAAAGAAAGCGAATGCATAGATAAATTTTTCACAACTGCCCAGCACATCTTTCAACGAGAAAAGATCCCAGAGGACTCGTGGATCAGTTTGGTGATACCCAAGATCCCCGAGGAAGCAAGAGATGTGTACAGTGTAAAGCTTCTGGAAAACGAAGCATTGACTTTTGAGGAATTCAAAAAAGCAGTTCTCGAGGAGTACAGAAGCACTCCAGAAACTTTTCGCCTGAAACTACGCAACTTTAAAAAGGGAGATGGTATGTCTTATTCAGATATGGGGAAAAATTTACATCAGTACAGGGGGAAGTGGTTGAATGAACAAGGAAAGGTTACGAAGGAGCAAGTAATGGACCTTGTAATCCTTGAGCAATTCCTAAATAATTGTACCCCTAATCTCAAATCATACTTGCTTAATTAAGGGATCACGAATGTCAAACAGGCTGGGAGGAGAGCAGATGAGTATATTTCAAATGCTATCTCAGTTTATGGGGAAAAGAAACCACATAATGGGGAAAAATCCAAACAAGGGTTTTACCATAAGCAGAATGGGTACAATCCACAATCTGAACAAGTAAACTTAACCCAGAACAAACCAATCGAGAATGGGGGTGGAGGGAGACAGGGATCACCCAGACTCCAAAGAGCACACACCTCCCAATCCCCTACTAATGATTCAAGACAGTGCTATAATTGCAAACAAACAGGGCATGTGGTAAGAGAATGCCCCCCCAAAAGAGAGTTTCATACCCCTAAAAGAGAGGCTGATGAGATTATTGGGACTGTCAGTGCAAATTTTGTGTCTGTACTTCAGCCAATCCCAAGAGGCCTTAATGATTGCTATAGCATTCCTAACCCAGCCACAGGAGATTAGTTACTACAAAAACCTGGTAAGATTAACCGAGTAAACTGTGTGGGAAGATTAGACAATGGTGCACAAATGGTGATGGTACGGGAAGATTTGATCCCAAAACATAAAATAAACACTCATAGAAAGGCTGTGGTCTCACTGGCAACAGGGATCACAGATATTTTACCCACAGCCACTGTACAGTTAGAATGGGGAAGCGCAAAAGGACCAATCCAAGTTGCTGTCCTCCCAAGAAAAGCACAAAATGAAATGTTGGTGGGGAATGATATAAACAAATGGATGCTGGACGGGAGGGTGGAAAAAGCCCAATCCCAGAAACACAGGGGACTAGAGAACAACCCGGGAACAGAGGGTGAGGGGCAACAAGGCTCAGAGAGCCCTAAACAGGTTGCACCTCTACCCCAGGAACATGGGAAGCCAGAGAGCAACCCAGGAAGGGAGGATGAGGGGCATCAAGACTCGGAGAACCCTGAACAAGTTGCACCTCTACCCCTAAAACATGGGGAGACACAAAACAACCCTAGTGGAGGGGAAGGGTTACAGGAAGGCTTTACAGATCCTATACCCCAACCCCAAACAGGAGTCCCCAAACCAGCCAGAAGGCAGGGGAGGACAAGACTCAGGGAGTGAACTGCAAATCTCTGTCTCACATGGGGAACTGCAGGGAGTGAAGCAAACGGGTCAAACTGATTCTGAAGCCCAGGACTTGGCACCCCACCTTACACAGGAGGGACCCAATCCTGCAGAATCAAACCAAGTAACCACTGCAGGGGGAGAGTTAGAGGCTGCAAACGCCCCTACTCAAACCAGGGGTTGCAGAATGACCCGGAGGTTTGTTGTCCTACCTTAAGAGAAGGTGGGAAGTGGCTACCTGAAACCAAGCGGAGACAGGCAAGCTGGGAGGTGGAGGATTCTACCTTAGGAGGAGGCGGGAATGTACAGGAAACTTATGGAGGGGGGGAACGAGGGATATCTCTTCCCCCAGGGATAGAAATGCACCACCCTGTAATCCTAAATGGCCAGGAGCAACAGTCTAAGAGTAAACTGTGCACCTCTGCCTTACCTAAGAAGGAGCAGGGAAACGCCGCTGAAGTAGAAACTGGAGGTGAGGAAACGGTTAGCAGAGTCCAAACTCAAACCGCTGAACTCGGTAAAATAAATCCGCCGGAGTTTGGTGTGGGAAGGTCTGAAGGGATACTTGGAGGTTCTAACAACCATGTCACAAACTCAGACTCCCCAGAAGGAGAAAGACATGGTTATACCGACCCAGGGGATCCGGGAGGTACAAACAGAAGTTGGGGGCAGGGCACAAGAAAGACTGCTCACAATAGCCCCTCCACAGAAACAGTTTCTGGCTGGGCTATTGAGTTGAATGCAAAGACATCAACGCACAGCATCACAGCCAAAGGGGAAATATGAATGCCACATGATAACACTGGGAATTACAACCTTACTCCTGGTGAAAAGTGTTTGGAAATGCAGAATTACACAGACAACAGAGCCGGGGCGCTCAGTAGCGTAAAAATTACGCCGCACTTCTTCTTTTGTCTCCTAATAATATTTCTGATGGGAACAGACATACAGCCGGTAAAAAACAGGCTGCCAGAAAATCTGGAAACATGGCCAAAGTTTGTGACTGGGGAACAAAGGTTGTTAACATGGCGTTCCCACCCATTTGTCACAGTCTTATGCAAACACTTACTGATGTACCTTGAAGTGTATAATCTACAGGATCACTCCACTACAACATGGTGGAAAACACGTGAACATGATAGCCCCACAGGGCTGACAGAGGGTTTGGAAAACCAAAGGGCTAACTGTAATAGGATTCAACCACATGGAAAGGAAGTAGGGAAGTTGCATATCCCTACACACACTGAAAGGACACGCCAGTCTCAGCATGTTACGGGACTCTGCCGTGCCCACTTCACGATGCTATCTTATCGGGGGGGGGGGCTGTCACGGAAGAACATTGGTTCACATGTGTAACACGGGACTACATGTAGACTACAAGTCTGGTAAATATGTAATGCCAAAGGTTCCCCATGTATGTAAGGTTACAATTGAGAGCTGTATAACTCAAATTAGGACTCTGACACGTCACTAGGCTACAGGAAATACAATGAGATACCAAAATGTGTATTTAAAACTCTTGCCAGACAGCCCTGTTGACATTTAGATAGGCCTTTGTGTTTGCCTGGGTTGGTATGTGACCGACCCCACGATTCCCCAAAAGTGAGAACAGAGACAAAGAAGGGGAAAACTATTTAAAGTGGACAGTGAGTCACCTTGAGGCTCTTCCATCCTAAAGCCATCTTGAGAGTTGATCTACATGTGAAAGTCTGCCTGCTAGCAGTTAGGCTGCAGAAACCTGAACTGAGAGGAGGATTTTGCTCTCTAAAGCGAGAACCCAGTCACTTGAGAAACCAGAACTTCTGGACCTTGGTAGGATAAGATGCGTAGTTTAGGAACTCAACCAGTATAGGTCGGGAATGCGTTATATTTACCTTTGATTTCTAATAACCACTCTATCAACTATCTTGCTTATGTAATCAATAAACTTACTACTTATCTTTATGAAGAAGTGTCTGTGTCTAACATTGGAACACAAGTGAGCAACAAGAGTTCTCAAGCTCTTGCGAACCCAGAGAGTAAGAGCTTCCCGTTTACAGACGTAAACGGGAAGGATCGGCCCTTGGGTGACAAAGAAGTTTCATTGTGGCACACTTGAATTAGCCAGAGAGAGAAACTGATTCAAGAGAACTGTGCGCAAGGGAAACTGAGTCACTCAAACCCGGTAAAATGTGGGGGGTGGGGGTGGACCCTCCAACCCATGACAGCTACCTCCAGTAAAGGCCCCCTAGGACAATGGACCGTCTACGCAGATAGGTCTAAAATAGAATGGCTGTCTGCCATGGGAGAGCTTCTTCAGCAGGACGGCTGATGGCTTTTAATTAACCCTCCTGTGGGGTTAGTTGGGTAACCACAGTTGGAGCACAGAGATAGGGTGGTAGTGTTGGAGACCTGCAACCTGCAGCATCTGACTAGCCCCATCGGGGCCAGGTTATGGGCTTTGTCTGTCTTGAACCCCTTGACTCCCCAACTTGCGAAAGTCCTGCCCTAGGAAATCCTGTGTACAAGCAGGGGGTTGGAAGATGACCCCCAAGGTCCCTTCCAAATCTGAGATTCTAAGTGCTGTGACATTATGGCATTGAGTAGCGAGGGGTCTTTGACCAGATTGAAAAAAGGCAGAGAGCACCGTAGTTTATTATTTATTAAATATACTTTTACCCCACCCCTCTTGCTCAAGGCGAGTTGGGCCAGCTTACAATTTAGAATACATTGTTAATACAAATATAAACCATAATTTCAAACCTAAAAATTCATCACAATGATCTGCATAAAACACCCTCCTAAAACACTCCTTCCCCTTGTAACTAAGCTAAGCATGTGCACCTGCAGTTTCTTAACTATATTGCTGTTTCTCCTTATGATTACTCAGTACTTGATTGTAAGCCTCTTGAGGCAGGGACTTGCCTCCACTATTTGTATAGTGCCAGCAACGTGCCTGGCACTGAACAGTCATGATTAATTACTTAAAATAATTCAACAAATTTTATGTGTTCAGATTATTATTTCCACAAAATTGTATTCTGTTTGGGCACCCCATTTTAAGGACATAAAGTTGGAGAGGGTGCAGAGGACAGCAGCTACAAAGATGAGAAAGGGTTTCGAACAGGACTGAACAAGCGGCCCAGTTTTTTTTCTCAGCATTGGTCTGAGTTCTTGGTGGCGGGGAATGTCACCGTGTGGATGATGGCTGCCACCCGTAATCAAAATGCAGCAATAGCGTTGCTTCCATTTTGGGTAAGGGCAGTGGACTGCGCATGTGCCCCTGTCCCTTAACCAAAATGGCAGCGACACCTGCCACCATTTTGGTTAAGGACAGTGACCATTTTGCACATGCACAATGATTTTTTAATTTTTTAAAAATTTTTCTTGCCGAGACCATGGCACAACAGTCCCAGTTCTCAGTTCATCTGGGATGAACCGAGAACAGTTGTTCCCTTTTGTTATGGAGGGCAGGACAAGAGGCTCTAAGTATAAGCTGCAGAAAGGGAGATTTAGATTGCGCCTCAGCGATAAAGTCCTGACTCTAAGGACAGTCAGGCAGTGGTACTGGCTACCTAGAGAAGTCGTGGATTCTCCATCATGAGAGGTTTCTCAGAGGAGACTGGGCGAGCATCTATTTGGGATGGTATAGGTAGGACAAATCCTGCACTAAGCAGGCGTCTGAACTTAAGGACCCTCGCGGTCCCTTCCACCTCCACGATGATGAAGCTGAAGATGTTAGTCCACAAACAATTCTATGAAAAGTAAAGGCTTTTCAGGCAGGGAAACCCCAGTTCTAGTCTCGCCTTAGCCAGAAACTCACTGGGTGACCCTGGGCCAGTCACATTGAGTGTTTTCGGACATGACGCTAACCTCAGTGTAACCGCAGTTGAGCATTGCTTATGCATGTTGCAGGGCTGTATAGGTGCCCTCTGCAGCCCTGCAACATGCATAAGAAATGTTAGTGTGGTTAAACTGGGGTTAGCGTCATGTCTGAAAACACCCATTATTCTCTCAGCCTAACCTACCTCACAGGGGGGTTGTGAGGATTAAAAGTGTTAATTGTTGCATATAAAGCGCTTAGAGTGTCATGGCAGGGGGGTGCTATATAAAAATTATTATTATTATTATTCACACATATTCCTGGAGGTTTTCAAAATCTGTTTTAAAGCGTAGAGTATTTATTTATTTACAACAGCACTTTAAAAATGTCAACCATTAACACAGTCCTAAAACTTCACCACAAAGAGGAGCAAGGTAGTGCTAATCTCTTGCTTTATTCCCCCAGATCTTGCTGTGCGACTCCTGCGACAGTGGCTATCACACAGCTTGCCTTCGCCCCCCGCTGATGATCATCCCCGATGGAGAATGGTTCTGCCCGCCGTGTCAACATGTAGGATTCACCTTTTGGGTTTTTAACTTTTTTTTGTTTAGTTCTGTTTTCAGTTCTAGTTAAGGATGCGGTTATCCAACCAAAGGAAAGCTCTTTCTTGAAACTGTTTTTCCTATTTTTAATGCATCCCTTAATTGGGGTTAAAATCCAGCTGCTCTGTTCCTAAATTGACCTCTGACAGCCCCCTTCCTATCTGTCAGTAGTCAAAGAGCTTAACATACCTGTCCTGTTCTGCTTTATACAAAGTTTACATTGAAGTTGTTGTAGAATTGGAAATCCTCATCATCGCTTGATTTTTCACACCCACACACCCACCCTGAGTATTAGAATATTATTGGCCTGACTCAGAAGCACCAGGCAGCAGGAGCGGCCATGCTGGCCAAATTTGTTTATTTCAAAATGTATATCCCGCTTTCTCCCGCCACAGGCGGCCCAAATGAACCAGCTGTGCTGCTGGAAGCCACCTCTTCCCTGCATTTGGTTGGAGAGGGCTCTTGGAGACCCAGCAAGAGTATGTTTTGGCTCTGCCAGCTGGCCTCTGCTCAGAGCGGGTATTGGCACTGCCTAGCATCAGGCAAGCAGCAGCGCTACCTCCATGTTTGGAGGCTGCTGGGTACATGTCTCACATGTGGGGTTGGTATTCACTTGAAATCAAGGCATAAATACGGGGAGCTGTGCAGTAGCAACTTGGATTCCAAAACAGAGCGTGGTCAGTGCCTTTTCTACTGAATGAGAATTAGGAATTTAGCTGTAAATATTTCATGAAGAGGCTTATGTGTGAAGCTAACACTGTGTCTGCTGTTCCCTCCCCCCCCAGAAACTACTTTGTGAAAAGTTAGAAGAACAGTTGCAGGATTTGGATGTCATCTTGAAAAAGAAGGAACGAGCAGAGCGGAGGTACTGATACGTCATTGGTTTTAGTGTGTGTGTGTGTGTGTGTGTGTGTGTGTGTGTTTATATACACACACACAATAATATTGTGCTTCATCATCATCATCGAGGTGGAAGGGACCGCGAGGGTCATTAAGTTCAGACCCCTGCTTAGTGCAGGATTTGCCCTACCTATACATAAATAATTAATTTTTAAAAATGTATTGCTTTGCGAAGCACAGGAATGTTGGTAGCTGACCTTGTGTTAAGGGAAGCTTGTGAAAGCATGTTTGTTAATAAGACCATTAGCCATTTAGGCTGCTTGCCCATGTTATGTTTTCCCGTGAGATTCAGTCTCATGAGAAAACAGCACTAACACGAGATCAACATGGGCTTCGTTCCCATGTTGATTTCTCACGTGTGTTTAAAGTGGGATGGATCCTCAACGGATCCATGCCCACATTTGACCCCCAGCCCCTGATTTCCCCCTCTGGTTCCCCTGCTCTTCATATTCCTCCATCTTCCCTACCCCCAGAGCTGGATTGTGGGGGTTGGAGTGTCGTCCCCCCCCCTTCCCCCCCATATCCTCCGCAGTCCAACAACTCACCTGGCTGGTGGTGGAACGATTCCAGCAGCGCAGCCTGAGCCTGGCAGGTCTGTACCCTCAGAGGAGGGTCCCAATGCACCGGATTCAGGCTGTGCTGCCAGAACCACTCCACTGCTGGCCAGGTGAGTTTCCCCCCACTCATGGCTATCCACCCCCCATCCCCCTCTGCACCCCAGTCTGGGCTGGGGTTGCCTCCCCCCCCCACCTCCCTCACCTGCAGCCCCTCCCTCTCCTTCCACAATCTAACATTAGTTTAACTAATGTTAAATTTGAATGCACACATCAAATTTAATGTTAGTTTCTACTCACGTGAGTGATGGTGCTGGATTTTCCAGCCCTGTCTGATAAAATTAACATTAACTTCCCTGCTGAATGAGGAAGGCTGTTTTCCCACGTATTGTTGCTGATTCATGAGGATGTTGAAAAAGCCTACAGGTGGTAATAGAGAGATTATTATTTACATAGTGCCAGCAATATACCTGTCACTGTACAGTCTGTAGCTATAGCCCAGTTCCTACCTCAAAGGGCTTACAATCTAGGAGAGGAGGGAGAGGTGAACATCAGGAGAGACAAGGATACGTTCAGGAGCGTGAGAAGATGCAGGTGCACGTGCATAACTTAGTTACAGGGAAGAGATTCTGAGGGAGGGAGGAGGAAGCAGTTTCACTCATGACGAGCTAGGGATAGGCTGATGGAAGAGGTAGGTTTTCAGGATGGATTAAGTTGGGAGGGAGGGAACAGAATGAATGGATCCAGGGAGGGAGTTCCAGGCCTGGGGGCGTAGCAAGAGAGAAAGGGCAAAGACGTTTAGGGGAGTCGCAAGCAGATAAGAGTGGGGGCAGAGGAAGAGCAAAGCTCCCGGGCAGGAATGTGGCAGGATACAAGAGTGGAGAGATGGCGGAGCAAGGCCATGAAGAGCCTTGAAAATGAAGAGCAGGAGCTTGTGATGAATGTGTTTCTGTAGAGGGAGCCAGTGTAGGGCAGAAAGGAGGGGCTGAATGTGGTCCAAGCGATGACTTTGGCAGCAGAGCATTGGATGGAGATGGGGGGGGGCGCGATATCCGAGCAGGGGAGACGAGTAAGGAGGAAGCTGCAGTCGTCAAGGCGAGAGATGACTAGAGCGGGGACTAGAGTTTTTGCAGCGGCAACAGTAAGGCAGGGCCGGATTTTAGCAATATTATACAGGGCAAAGCAGCAGGATTTGACAACAGCTTGTAGTTAAAATCCAGTAGATAAAAAGGATGAGCCAATATAATTATAGTTGACCGAAGCTTCTGTTTGGAGGCCTAGAGCAGAACCAAGCTGTGCTTTCTCATAATATATTTTCAGCACTGGCTTAGAGACACCCAGTGATAATACTTGTCATCAATGCATAAGCTTCCTGCTGTGGGTAAGTTTTTTGAGGGCTTGCTCACATGAACGCTCTAAATTTAAATAAATATATAGAAAGCAATAACCTCTTAAGTCACTTAAACTCTGCTTTCGTTCACACAAAAACAGCGTTTAAAGTGAAGTAAAGATTAGAGGTGGGACCCCGGGCCCATTACCGGCTACCGGATTTACCGGTTCCCGGTTCTCTGAAAACCGGATTCCCGGATTAAATCCGGTATACCGGTACCGGATTTATTTCATTGATTTCAATGGGGCGCTGTGTCCA
>QEPC01006909.1:1048942-1061395 GCA_003113815.1 Sphenodon punctatus | reverse complement strand
CCCCCTTTTTTTTTTTGTCTTTTAGATTGTAAGCCACAGGCAGGGACCATGTCTAATTCTATGTTCTGTACAGCACCAGGTCACATGACTGGCGCTATATAAATGTTTATAATAATAATAATAATAATATCGCTAGTGAGAGTGCACCAGCTGGGGAGTAGTCTGTTTGAAGTTACTTGTCCTTGCAGAACTGTTTCCAGTTGCTGTACATTGCAGGCTCCTGCTGCCTTAAAGTTTGTCTTACACTGGAGAATTTCAAGTTACAGCTGTTCAGCATAACAGAAATTGCCGTAGAACTTTGTGCCTATCCTCAGCCATCCTCCTTATTAGTGTCAGCCTGTTCACAGATAGTATATCTCCAGATGCTGAAGCTGCAGTGTATTTTGGGTTCTATTGACCATTCCAAGCTTGAAATAGGGAAGTATCCAAGTACCAGCACAGAAAAGGGGATATGTTGTATTTCTTAAAATGTGACGCTGTGGAAAAAGCAAAGCTGTAGACTTACTGTTTAAAATTTTGATGTAATAGTAAACATTTGCATTGCAAAATACTTGTTAAATAAGTGCAATCTGTAAGTGTTTTCTAGAAAGAAAGAGTATTAATTAAATTTCAGGTGCTGAAGTGGCTGAAAACAAAGCAATTAGGAAACCTAAGAACAAGGGAACCACTTCATGAGTTGCAAGAACATCGTGATGCTCTGCTAGAGAAATCAACTGCAGCAGTGAACATAAGAATATAAACAGTGCCATTTTGGGTCAGACTAATCGTCCATCAAGCCCAGCATCCTGTCTCCGATAGTGGCCAGTCTTTCTTTCTCTTGGGAGAAGTACCCGACAGGTCACAATGGGTATTCCATTCCCTGTTGTTCTGGCTCCCAACAGAAAGAGGTTATGTCCCCAAAACCTATTTGGCTAATAGCTATGAATGGACCTCTCCTCCCAAGAACTTATCCAATCCCTTTTTATAACTAGCTACACTACCAGTCTTGACCACTTCCTCTGGCAGTAAATTCCACAAGTTAATTTTGCGCTTAGTGAAAAAAATACTTTCTCTTATTTGTTTTAAATCTGCTGCCAGTTAAATTTTATGGAGTGTCCCCTTGTTCTAGTACCGTTAGACAGTAAATAACTGTTCCCTATTTGTGTGTTCCTGCAAAGAATGTTGAAAATTTCTCTGTGTTCTGTTGAAGAAACTGTGGCTGGGTTACAGCAACTTTTGTGCGGCCGTTGGAGCATGCACTGATTTTTCAAAGTGTCCCCTGAGAGGGGAACATGCATTCCTGTGCTATACGCTAGTGTCATGCTTCTATTTCAAATGGGGAAAAAGGGGTGTTGCAATGGGCAAAACAACAGTTATTAGCTTAGATGTTTAGAAAAATATTTTCTTGAGGTTTTTAAGTAACCATAAGAATTACTAAATGTTTTACCTTCAGACTTTTTGGATAAATGTTAATTAGTGTTGAATCGAGCACTCTCAGCACAAATGGTTTTCATTGGAAACAGGCGATTCACCGGTTTGAAGCACAGCATTACCTGTGCTTGCATGATGAGGAAACTTACCGGCTTTTTCACTATTTTTGCTAGTTCCTGTTCAGTACTTCTGGTCATTCGTAGTAGGCAGGAGCAGCCCACGCAGGCTGTAACGTTCCTTCCATGCTGCTTATGTTTGCTTGTGTGTGATCGCAAGTTCACTACGTAACTTTCATCGTTTACCTTATTGGTCCTTGCTTTGGCGCCTTGTAAACTGTGTTTTAATGGGTGTATTTCAAGGGCTTAGTGAAACTGCTCTGCCAACTGTTGCAGAATCCTTGTCTTTACTAAGCCTTTCTAAAATCTCCTCCTAATGCTTTATAAAATGGACTCTCTCACAAGCAGTGTTTGAAATGTGGTTGGTTTTTAATTGCATTGGTGCCTGACATAGAAACCAAAAGTACTGTTGCTCTCTTTTCTTTTTGACCCTGATTTTGTTACTATTATTACTCCAGTTGTAAATTGGGGGGAAACAGGAAAATAATTCACTTCCAGGCTCTTGCTTTTAAATCAGCAAAATAAGATTTATATTTAAATATTTTTTTTGTAATTTATACCCTTAAGTGCACCATCATTCACATAGTGTAAGTGTATAGTCTGCCTTTTAACTTATATACAGAGAAGCTTTTCTGCAGTAATAGAGCCCATCTGAGTTTCAAGTCAGTCTGTTACGACTTTCTGTCTTACTGTAAAAGGGTGATGGTGTCTCAGGGTAAGTCCCTGCAGGATCAGGTCCAGCATTGCAGTCACTTGGCAGAGAATCGGCTCTATAGTCTCCTCGGATATTCAGAGTCCATACACCGCAGTATACAGTCTCTTTACATCCTGATTCTCCAGTATAGTATCAGCCTCTCCCAGTCAGGCGAGGATCTGCTGGCCTGCACTTACAGCTCCCAGGACCCAGGCTTCCTCAGGTTAGCCCTCCACTGTTACAGCCCATTCTTTCTTGTCGTCTTCAGCACCTAGGAGAGCAGTCTTCAGGGAGCTCCTCTCAGCCCCAGAGTCCAAGCCCAGACTGAAGCCCATATGAGCAGAGTGGGTGTGGCCAGCTCTCCAGGCTGCCAGGCCTTAAAGGTCCTGCCCCGCTCTTTGCTATATGTCGCCTTTGTGTTTTCAGCCTCTCGCTGCGCTGGCTCTACCAAGCAGTCGCCACCTAGCCTGCCCCGGGCTCAGGCTTGCATCCTCTACTCTTAAAGGGGCAGCAGCACCGCCAGGCTGTGCCCCTGCTACACGCACACATTATGAAACTCTGATCTCTCCTCCCCACTACCTCAAACACGTCTTTTTAAGCATCCGATCTTGGTTGATAAAAAGACAAAGTACTTTTATCAGAACTTCGCACAATAGTCACGATGTAGTCATACCCTAGATTTATATAGCAGCATTATGATGTCCTAAATAAGCTATTGAAGCACCTGAGGGGCTGAGAATTTTTCTCCAAGGCTTTGGTTGGATTTTACTATTCATTCTCTTGTGGCACTTAATTTTATATAAACTAGAAAATGAGAAGTAGAACAGACAACAAATCCCAGCACAGAGGGAAACCCAGTGCGTATTAAAGCCTTTTTCCTTCTAACAGCTGTTCCTTGCACATTGAGAGATTTTATTTTTCATGAACTTTGCCTAAATCCCGCTAGACAACTGAAACAAGCCTCTCCTCCCATCTCATCCAAATATCATCACTTGCAAAAAGGGCGATGAAGCAGCCTCTTTGATCTATGAGATAAGAGAACTGTTGCTGGGAGAGGCCATAAGAATCCACTAAAGGTGTTGTGTGTCAGGAACATGGAACCATCCCAGCTTGCTCGGCCCGTAGGAGAGCTTTCCAGAAGCCAAGCTTTCTCTTCATCTTTCAATCGATTATGGTGTTTGCTCTTCCAATTTTTTTTCTTTAATTAAAGCTAGACATACCCTTTCTGCGATCAGGGATTAAAAGAAAGTGTGTAGTTTAGATGTCCAGCCATAAGAATATTTCAAAAGCTGGTTTGAATGCTTAAGAAACTACCAGATAAAGTTTAGTTAGTTTAGTTTATTGTTTAGCCTAGGCCATTACAAATATATATTAGCATATATAATACAAACGTAAAATAAAATTCACGGCTCATATATACAATATCCCAATACAATAAATATATACAACACACAGCCTTAACAATTCATTCCAATCCTTCAATTAATTCAAATAATTCAGTGATTCAACCTTACTTCCTGCCTCTAGGTCCTTTGAGAATCAACATACACACTCCTAATTCGGATAACTGCCCAGCAAAATTTAGCCACAGCCCTAGTTATATCTGAATCAATAGGATGCAGTAGTCTTAGTAGAACTCTCTTAGGTATGTCCCCCTTCCCAAGATATCCCCCCCCAAGAACTTAAATCTTGGCCCATCAAAGGCAGAACAATACAGAATAATATGCACAGGGGTCTCTACCTCTCCCGACTGACACACACAGCATGTTCGCTGTTTCCACGGGGTCTTCGTATAACGTCCCTCAGGTGCTGCAGAGGGGAATACATTAGCCCTCATTCTAAAAAAAGCAACGCGGCAGTTGGCATCCTGCCATTCAAATAGGTAGTATTGGCTAGGCCTCTGTATAGCTTAGAAGGGGTAATAAGAATTATAATGGGGTATACCAGATAAATGCAAATGCCGCTGACCATATTTTTATAGCTGCCACACGTTTGTGCATAACTAGACGTTGCAGTAGTTTCAACAGTGAGTGCTTTATACAATTTTAGAGATTGAGACTTTAAAAAAAAAAAAAAAAGATCCATTAGGTCACATCCAGCCCATCCCCTGTCAATGCAGGACATCTCCATCCTGAAAATGTTTTAGTGCAATTACTTTGGTTTAATTTTAAATGCCTGAATGATCTGGTTTCCTGGGGAAGTTGTTTCACAGCTGTTCAGATCTCACCTAAAAAAATCCCCCGCCCCCCAAATATTCAGTAGCTTAACTTCCTGTTTGTTCCATTAGGTGCTAACTACTCTCATCTGCTGGATTCTAAGCATTTCCTATCACCCTCCTGGTATTGAGCTGCTTTTAAATAAATTGACCAACTTCATGTGTAAAGAAAGTTTTGACCTTTCAAGCCCTAACGCATGAAGTCTGCCAGCTTTCAACATGTCCTGGATCTTGTGGGGTTCTCAGTGGGGCAGAATGGTGGGTTGCGCTTGCTTCGCTGCAGGAAGTCGTTGAAATAGTGGGAATTATTAGAGTATTTTATAGAAGACTGTTCTATTGTGGAAATGGTAGGAAGGGTTTGGGGGGATGGCCAAACTGAATAAACAGCAAACAGAATGTCAGGAATCATCTGGAAAGGGATGGAGAGTAAAACTAAAAATATCATACAAATTAATGGTACGACCGCACCTGGAATATTATGTGCAGTTCTGGTCACCCCATCTCAAAAAAGACTTAGTAGAACTAAAAAAGGTACAGAGAAGGGCAACAAAAATGATCAAGGGTATGGAACGGCTCCCGTATTAATAGAGGCTGGATAGGTTGGGGCTCTTCAACTTGGAGAAGAGACGACTGAGGGGGGATAGGATAGAAGTGTCTTATTTACTGTCTAACACTACTAGAGCAAGGGGAGACTCCATGAAATTAACTGGCACCAGATTTAAAACAAATGAGAGAGTATTTTTTTTACTCAGCGCACAATTAATTTGTGAAATTTACTGCCAGTGGAATTGGTCAAGGCCAGTGGTGTAGCCAGATTTAAAAGGGATTGGATAAGTTCTTGGAGGATAGGTCCATTAATGGCTATTAGCCAAGTAGGTTTGGGGGATGTAACCTCTTCCTGTTGGAGGCTGGAAGAACAGGGAATGGATTCCCTATTGTGACCTGTCGGGTTCTTCTCCCAAGCAGCCGAGATTGGGCACTGTCAGAGACAGGATGCTGGGCTTGATGGACCGTTGGTCTGACCTAGCATGGCACTACTTCCCTTCACAATCCCTCTGAGCGACGGGAGTACGAGTTGGGTGGGGATGGGGACTCCCCCTGGTGAAAGATGGGGGAGTGAGGGGCTTGTTTTAATTATTGATATTTAAATTGTAATTTGTGTTGTGGGAATGGTTGGGAGGGGAGGAACTTGTGGGTTTTGTATTGTGACATTTGTTGCAAGCTGTCCTGACCCTTTTAGACAGGGGGTGGGGGGGGTATAAGTAAAAAATAAAATATTAGTTAGAGCTTTATTTTATACTACCACCTTCTTTCAAAATATATGCTTCTTATACGATTGTCTCCTTTTCCCCCCCTTCCTCAAGGAAAGAGCGACTTGTGTACGTGGGAATCAGTATTGAAAACATCATTCCACCACAAGTAAGTTCACTTGCTATGGGCTGTTACTCTTGTGGTGTTTGTATATTTTCGCTGGAAGATATGGCTCGTGTTTCAGATTACTACAACTTTTCAGCATTGTTGGGTTCAAAATTTGACCAGCTGAGCACTCCTCTTGTTCAGTGTGAAGCAGTTTGTATTGCTTTGCAGCCTAAACTAGAAATGGTCCGACGGCCCGGCGCCCTGTGACGTGTTGGTGGAGGGGAGTGGGGCACGGGGGGGGTAACCTAAAGAAAGGAAGTTCCCTCTGAAGGTCCTGATAGTGGTTAAAAAAGTTTGAAGCGAAACCAAAATAAAGAGAAACAGTTTGTCATTTTTAATTGTTGCTTTTATTAGGTTTTATTTGTGTACATTTTATGGCTATTTATAGTGATCCTGTTGTGAGCTGCCCTGAGTCTTTGGAGATGAGTGGGATAACAATAAAATAAACGTTTGTTGTGAAGATTTGTTCCCTTTCTTTCTTGGAGTTGGAATGACGGTCTGGCCGTCTGCTTCACTCTGAGGACCAGCAAATTTATTTTTTAAAATGATCTATATATTTTTAACCTTGTGGTGAAGGCCAGCCCTGGGCCGGAGCACTCCTTGCTTGGGGATGAGCGAGTGGGAGGAGTGACAGTTCCATACTGACAACAGGGCCCTGAGAGTGGCTCTGGCCTGAGAGGAATTTCCCCTCGTTCATGTTTCCAGCTCTCCTCCTATTCAAGGAGGGGAGAGCTATCGGGAAGAAGAGGACACATATCAGTTACTTGTTTCCCATGGGAGCATGGGAAGATTGCTGCTAAATCCTCCTGAGTGGCGGCAATGCTTTTTTTTTTTTTTTTCCAGGCCATGGACTGTCACCAGATCTAACACTTATCAATTTTAAACAGGAACCAGAAATGCCTGAAAGTCTGGAAGAAAAGAAAGACTCAAAGAAATCAAAGCCAAAATTACTTGAAAGGAGGTCAACTAGAACACGGAAATGCATAAGCTATAGGTAGGTAACTTGTTTTAACTGGGTTAGTGTGTTCTGTCGTAGGGCATTAATAAAAACATCGGCCTCTCCTTGTCCAGTTCTGAAAATACACTCGGCCATTTGTATATCCTACTGTCAGACTTAAGGAGACTTTAGCCTGTCTTCTGAATACTGTATGGCAGGGATGAGGAACCTTGGGTCTGGGGGCCAAATGCAGCCCAAGGCTAGTTCTTTGTGGCCTCATTTCAGTTTGTGGATCTGGCTTCCTTATCAATTTCCTATCTCCAGGCACTGAAAGACTGAGCTCGGGGTAAGGAAGCAGAGATGTGGGCATGCACACAGTGATAGGGAACAGATCCATGGCACAGATCCACAATCTGGACCCTTCTCTTTCCAACCGCTCCCCTTCTGCAGCCGTGCCTCCAACTTTACTCCTCGGATCTAGGCTGTTACTGAATCCTGTCGCTTTGCTCTGTACAATATTGCTAAAATCTGGCCCTACCTTACTGTTTCCACTGCAAAAAACCCTAGCCCATGCTCTAGTCATCTCCTGCCTTGACTAGTGCAACTTCCTCCTTACTGGTCTCCCCTGCTCTGATCTGACTCCCCTCATCTGCAGTCAATGCTCCGCAGCCAAAATCATCCACCTTGCCCGTCGCTTTGACTATGTACAGCCCCTCCTCTCTGCCCTACACTGGCTCCCTCTACAGGAATGCATTCAGCACAAACTCCTGGTCTTGACCTTCAAGGCTCTTGATGGCCGTGCTCCCCCATATCTATTAGCTCTTGTATCCCGCCACACTCCAGCCTGGGAGCTTCGCTCCTCCTCTGCCCCCACCCTCACCTGCTTGCAACTCCCATGCTCCTCTAAACATCTTTCCCTTTCTCTCTTGTTGACTCCCAGGCCTGGCACTCACTCTGAATATGTTGGTTTTGCTCCCTCCCTCCCAACTTTCAAATCCCTCCTGAAAGCTTACCCCTTCCGTCAGGCTTTCCCTAGCTTGTCACTAGTGAAATTGCATCCTCTTCCCCCTCACTCAGAATCTTTTCCCTATAAACAAGCTAAGCATGTGCACCTGCAACTTCTCAAACTGTCTTTCCTGATATTACCTCTCCCTTGTCTGCCTCTCCCGTGTGTCTCTTAGATTGTAAGCCCCTTGGCGTAGGGACCTTCCTATAACTATTGATTGTACAGGGGCAGATACACTGCTGGTGCTATATAAATATTATTATTATTATTAATAATAAATTAATTAATAACTTCTGTGTGGTCCTCGGAGCTTGTACAATTTTCAGATTGGTCCTTGGAGGGAGAAAGTTCCCCATCCCTATGTATGGGATTACACAGCATAAAACAAAGGGTTGTTTCTTACGCTACATCAGAGAAGAGAGATGCAAAAGTTGCTGCAACTCTAGCCCAGACTCTGCAGCATGCCGGATGCCGAGGGAGATCAACACCGCTTTCCTCTCCTCTCCCCTCCCTTCCAATACAAACATCCAAAGACCCCAACTCTTCTTCCCCCTTCTTTGAAATCTCTGAAGGAATGTACAAATGAGACTCTAATAAGAAGTGGAGCTAGAAGCACTCTTTCCTTCCAGCCTTAGTTCAAACTGGGAGTTGGCCAATAAAAGATAATGAATGAAGCAGAGAGAGATGAAGCACATTTATTGAGTCCTGCATTAAACCAAAACAGTAACACTTAAATAATTAATTGGAGAACCTAGGAGCTAGTGGAAAACTGGAGGGGAAGGCTCCCCCCGAGGGCCACAGAAGGTGTTGGGGAGGATGGGGAGAGAATATAAAAAGAACCCCAGCTGGCAAACACTTAGCCCCCCGTTCTCACTGAGCAAAGGGGAACCTCCAAAATAATGGGGTGGCACGGGGGAGAGTCAAAGAACAAGGGGAAGGAAGAGTGTGTGTAGTGTGGGGGTCCTCCATTGTATCAGACAAGTGGAACCCCCAGGGGGTATGGTTCAAAAAAGCTCAAGAATCACTGGCCTATCTAACGTTTGTGCGTTACCTAATGTGTGAACGTTAGCCTGCTTTCACCAGCTTTTTGAGACGCGTGAGCTTAACCCTTCTTAGCTAACAGTGCATCTCCCCCCCCCCCCCTTAACCAGTGTTAACTCTTCCTGCAGACCTGCCTAGTAGTGAGAGTCTGCCAGTAGAGCATGTTGAATTTTGTAGTCTCTTCTGCAGACGCTGAGCCCTTAGCAGCTCACTTCTGGCTAGGACTGATTTAATTGACAGCAGATGTTGCTCTTTGGTGCAAGTCACTACCGGTAGGTGAGATTGAATGTGGCCAGTATGGGGCATGATTGCCATGGGCAGCCGGCATTTATAGATTAGCTGTCAGGTTCCCGACAAACAAGGCAAGCTGCTGACCTAGCAGAAAGCGTTCTTGCTCCAGGATATTTGACGGGGCTCCGATGGGATTATACCATCCTGCAAGGGTAATGATTGTAAACAGGCATAGCTTGTTAATGGCACATTACACTTGGAACTCATTCTGCTCGGAAACACGATTGCTAAGTGTGGCATCTTGTTACCAAACAAGTCTCTGCTTTTTTTCCCCTTTATGTCTGCTTAATTTACTAATGAACAGACTTGCACAAAAGCAGGAGAACTGAACTAATACAGCTTCAGAAGAGTGAGCTAAAAGCCCATTATGCCTCGTGCATGGAAAAACAAATGCCAGTCATCTTTTAGCGCCGGAATTTTGGTTAACAGTTGTATGAAATGATGGGGGTGGGGAGGTGGGATTTGCCAGAGTTTTCTGAACAGCAAGAGCAGGTGGATGCTTTTCTGCTCAGGGCTTAGGCCAGTCCAGCTCACGGTGACACTGCGCTTGTCCAGCAGGAGGCAGGATTCAAAGAAAACTGACTGCGCATGCGTGGGTCACCCCCTTGCGCAAATCAGTTTTCTTCCTGCCTCCATGCTAGCAGGAGCAGTCTCACTCTGTATTAGAGCAGAGCTTGGATTCTTTTTTTTTTTTTTTTAATATAAAAGAAGAGAAAAGTTCCAAAGGGAAAGAGAGAGAAACGTATCAGGGGGCAAGGAGTTCAGCCCCAGGAGAGGCGCGCTCAACTTGTGACGGGACCCTGAGCTCAGCCTAGGGCTCCCCGGCCGCGCGCGACCTTCCTCCCCAGTCCCACTATTTCACTTGGAGTTGCTTATCTTAAAATACATTCACTTTGGAAGTGACCTACAACGGTCTCTGTGGGGAAGAGGGAGCCTGTAGTTACAACTTTCCATCTTAGGGATTTATAAAAGAAGCCTGGGAAGCATGTTCTTCTAAAATGTTATGCTTGCTTGTAAAAACCAGAAAGGAATTTTACATCTTTGTTTTTTCCAGTTTTGCTGCTCTGTGAAAAAAATGCCAATGAAACTGTTTTAATTATTTGAATACATTCGGCCACCGTCTGCATTTGACTTTTGCTTAAAGTCTCTTCCAATGAGAATAAGCTGGAAATTCAAATATTTTCCTATTTAAGAAACAAACGGGAGAAAAAGTAACTAAAAATGAGCATGTTTTTCCTAATGTGTTAGCGAAAACCAGAGGAACCATTTTGTTTTTCTGTGGTTCACACCGCTAATAAATACTTTTAATAATATGCTGAACCATATTCAGTATTTTATCAATGCTGCCACAGTAGTAACTTGGTAATATTTTGTTTTTCACATTTTACTAGCATTATTTGGTAGCGTATTTGACTTGTCAAATGGAGACTTCCACAGGATGATTAGATTGTTTTGGTAAAATGCAGATAACGCTTTATTGAACATACTGTAAACTTTGGAGAACAGAAACAACACTGGGTATTTTCAGACGTTACGAGATCAGTCAACCACAGTGAACCACACTAAACCCTGTGGCGGGGCCAAAGCACCCTGAAGGTCTGTTCAGCGGCTGCCAGATGTTCACCACACTCAATACCCACCAGGGGTCAAAATCAACCACACTTCTGGAGCGCCGGCCCGGACCATCGCCGAAAGCGTGGTCAATGCGATTCCCAACGGGAAACAATAAAAAGTAATGTATGAACGGCAACCACCGGCCGGAAGCAAACAAATTGATTCCCAGCCGGGGACCAAGCACGCAACTTCACTGCCAGGCAACCAGCAACAACACAGGCCACGGAGGGAAATTTAAAGGGCACACAGCAGCAGGGGGACATGACGGGATGGAGCGAGATGGAAGGGAGAGGAGAGGGGCGGGGGAAAGAGCTAGGGAGGAGGAAGAGGAGGTGGTCGTGCTGCACATGGAGGAGGTGGAGGGACAGCAGCAGCAGGAGCCGGGATGGGCCACCCCGGGGACAACGACTGGGCTGGGGGAGGAGGCACCCCAGAAACAAGTAAGGGGACCGAAGGGGAGGGGACCCGGTGGCACAGGGGCACCCGGGGGGAGGACCGGCCAGCCGGCAGGAGGGGAAAAGGCCAGAGGTGGACCACAGGACGGGCAGAACAGCAACCAACCAACCCCCTTATGTCCCACAGACACGGAAACGGGCCCAGGAGCCTGAGCCCCCAGAGGAGACGGGCGCAGCCCAGGCGAAGGAGGAGCAGGAGGAGGAACCGGAGGGACCACGAGGGAAACGGCCCTACCACAGTGGGGGGCAACAGGGGCTCAGGGAGACCCAGGAGTTTATTTTATATGTTTTACATTGTTTTATATTTATGTATTTTTTACTGTTGGAAGCCGCCCCGAGCTGTGTTCAGGAGGGGCGGGGTATAAATTGAATAAATAAATTAAAAATGTATCCGCATCTGGGAGACCCTGGAGCATCAACTGGAGCTCGCGCTCAATCAGCGCAACGAACACGTGTTCCGGGAGATCGTGCGGGAAATGGAGGCAGCGGGGCATCACGGGACTGTGGCACAGTGCCGCTCGAAGGCCAAGGAACTCAAGAGGGGGGAGTACAAGGCCATTCGGGAGAACAACCAGCGGTCCAGGCACGGAGTCCGGACTGCCCCCTACTATGATGCCCTGGACTGCATACTGCACATGAAGGGCTCAATAGTAGCCCCATGCCTCGTGGGGAGCGCCGTGGTCCAGGGCAGGGAGTGGGCCGATGTACCCCCTCCCTTCGCCACCCCCCAAGAAGGCACCGGCTCCAGAGCCCCTGACCCCCAGGAGGAACGCCCAGGGACCTCGGGGACCAGCAGGCCCCAGCCCCAGCCCGGAGAGCCCCCACCCCCTGGCAGGACAGGACGACTCTGAGGCCAGCACACTGGTCACCCTCAGCCAGTGGTCAATGGGGGACCTCAGCTACACGGAGGGGCCGGCCTCGGAGGGATCGGAGACAGACATCGAGGTTAAGCGAGCAGGTGGGAGGGGAGATGGACCAGGGGCAAGTGGGCTGGAGGAGGGGGCCCGGCCAGGGGGCAGGCCCCGTCCACCTCAGAGACCCCACACCACTGAAGGGGGGCACGGGGGCCTGCCCGGGAACACCTACAACCCATATCCCCACAGGGCATGCATGGCCCAGCACCAGAGACAGGAGGGCGAGGAGGCCGGAGGGGAACAGCCCCGGCAGCAGCCGGAGAGCCCAGGTGAGGCACATCGGCAAGGAGGGGGGGCCAGGGAGGCCGGGAGGCGAACCCGGGTCACATGGGGGGGGGGGG
>QEPC01006909.1:1005322-1044805 GCA_003113815.1 Sphenodon punctatus | reverse complement strand
CCCCCCCCCCCCATGCCCATTGTGCCGTGCGTGTTGTCTGTCCCGCTGTGTCCCCCCTTCCCTTCCTTTCCCGTATGGGTGTGTTTGGGCTGTGTGTTCCACTGTGCCCTCGTCTCTGTGCCTGTTGTGTGTGGTACCTCGGCGGCTCTCCTCCTTCTTCCTCCTCCCTTCCCGTTTCCCTTGTGTGGGTGTTCCCTGTAGGCGCTTTTGACTTCATTTGCCCTCTGCCGGCCATGTCTGTGTCCAGCCCCTCTCTGGTGCCTTCTGGGTTTTTTGACCATGGTTGGGGATCAGCATCACGTCTGTTGCGCTGTCCCGGGCCGTGGTCTGGCGGCCCGATTCCCTGCCGTGGTCCTGATCCCGTCACGTCTGTTCGGGGCTCTCCTTGACCACAGGGGGTGGTGGTTCGGTTCCCCACCACTGGGAATCCACTGTGGTGAATCGGGACCGTGTAACGTCTGAAAACACCCACTGTAGGGAGCTGGGGGGGATGCGGAATAGTAATCAAAATTCAAACAACTTCAGTATTTAAAATGAAACCTACATTTGCACATCTTGAAAGGTTTATCCACTTTGTTTTGCCAGGATATTGTCTTAAAAGCTTGGCAAATAAGTAAAACAAGCTATGGATTTCACCACAATGCTTCACAAAACAATAGTGCTTACACTTTAAAATACCTTCTTATTTAGAAGTCAGTTGCATGCTGTGCAAGGTGAAATTGTGCTGTTGTGAATTGGTGTGTCCATTTTAAAAAAAAATTCTTTTACCGCTGCAGAAGAAGACAGTAATTGGTATCTATTTGTGAGCTAATAGGAACAGTATTTGGTATTTTCAAAAGTACCTGCTTTGAGTTGCTGTGGTGTACGGTGCATCTCTTTGCATTCTGATTATTTTGTTACTTTGTCTCAATTTTGATTTGTTTAAATCATTTTGAAAACTCAGCCATTTATATTCGCTACGTCACATCTCAGTATCCAAGTTACGTTCTCGTGGCAAAGGAGTAAATGCAATCTATTATTTTTAGATTTGATGAATTTGATGAAGCAATTGACGAAGCAATAGAAGATGATATCAAGGAGGCTGATGGAGGGGGTATGTGTTTGCTATTTCTTGGGTCCTTATTGAAGCAGTGACAGAACAGGCTGGCACAGAACATGTTATGGGATGTTGCTGGAAGTGTCCCTGACCTCTGATCCACTGGGAATGACTGAATAGCTTGAATACTTGCTGCTGCATTTTGAAAACTGAGCACAGTAGCGGACTCCCTGATGGCTGGCAAAGGAAAAGCCTATAGCTTTTGTTAATGACGAGTTCAGCGTTTCTATCTACGGCTAAACACCTATAAGACAAGGAAGCCAAAACATCTGGATTCCCTAGTCAGTGCTGCTTTGGCCAAGACTTTTAAACCAAAATCTATTCACTGGTTTTTGGGTGCTTAAGACACAGCCAGGTTCTGAAGTAAGTGGCCTGTTTTAGATTAGAGTAATACACACGAATTGCTGCTGGGCCAGCAAATAGGTCTACGTTGCATCTGCCTGGCTTGTCTCCCAGCTCCCATGGTGATTTTTCTTTGTAGCTGAATATCCTTTCCTGTCAAATCCTGCATGTCTGGCTTGCTGCCATCTCGGGGCCAGTCTGTCTAAAACAGGGCTGCTCATCTCCCCCCCCCCCCCCCCCCAATCCTTTTAACTTCTTTCTTGGGCATCGCGGAGAACTTTGCCACAAGCCCCTTCTACCAAGCCCATAATCTTTAATGTCCCTTTTGGCTCCCTCATTTCTAAGTCCTTCTACTGTACCTCGCTGCTAAACTTGCAATCTGTCCCTTTTCTCCCCCTCCTCCTCCCACCATCCATGCCACCCTGAGGCTCCAAGGGTTAATTAAAATAAAATAAAACAGCTTGGGTATTTTTTGATGTACTGTAAGGTGTGTTTTGTTATTTCTGCCTCTCTCTCAGCATACCCTGGGCTCAACTTCATTAATGGCTCTCCTCCTTTCTCTGTATCGTGTTCAGATATCTCCCCTCCCTTTCAGTGCCCTGTATAGCTTGGTCAAGGGCACCTTTCAGACCTTGCGTAGAATCCTAGGGAAATGCTACCTTTGATCAGATTCAAGGCCACCTGGTGCAGCACCCTGTCTCTTGCGGAGCTTACCAGGTGCTGCTGCATTGGAAGATGTTAGAATCCATGTAGGCGTCAATTGGGGAGTAATAGGCAGTGTAAGACTTTTCTTTTGGGGGTGGAGGTTTTGGGTACTCTTTCATATATATTTTTAACTTTTTATTTTATATGGATTTTATGTTGTAATCTGCCCTGAGCCTTAGTGGAAGGGCAGGATATTAGCTAAATAAATACAAAATAAAATAGTTAATGGCTGGCTGGTACCAGAAGTGTATTCCTCTCAGGAATATAAATTGACCCATATAATACCAGGGACTCTTTGTAGGGTTGAAGGGTTTGCACTCGTTCACTACTGACTTCTGAAGGGTGAGGCTCCCCTCATTTGTACGAAGGATGTCTGGGCTGGCAGAACAGAGGAGGAAGTGTGTGTGAGGGGGGAAATAGATACTAAAACTAAACCTTGGGTTTTCTTCTGGTCCCATTAAATCTAGGTGGCGGCAGGGGCAAAGACATGTCCAATATTACTGGGCACCGTGGAAAGGACATCTCCACCATCCTGGAGGAAGAAAGGAAAGAAAACAAGCGACCACAGAGGGCCGCCACAGCGCGCCGCAAGAAACGACGGCGACTGAACGATCTGGATAGCGATAGTAATCTGGACGAGGAAGAGAGTGAGGACGAATTCAGGATCAGCGATGGGAAGAACCTATAGCATAACTTGGGCTTCATCTTGTTTTCAAGAAGTTGTTTTCAAGGCTCAATAACTCCAGACACCAGTTAAGTTTGTGTTATTGATTCTGTAGAAGAAATGTGTATTTNCGCCGCAAGAAACGACGGCGACTGAACGATCTGGATAGCGATAGTAATCTGGACGAGGAAGAGAGTGAGGACGAATTCAGGATCAGCGATGGGTAGGTTCTGCAGTGAAGCTGCCGTCGTGAGTCACTAAGCGATGCAGGCTTCTGTGTCTGAGTGGGACATTTTGTGGTTTTAAGCGGGGTGGGACACGGTGGGTTTTTTGGTTGGGTTCCCCCCCCCCCCCTTCAATTTCAGTTCTTTCTCGGTTTGGATCTTCCCCCGTTTGAAGTCGATGGGAAATCTCCCGAGGTGGGTTCCTGCTTGGCAGCGCGCACGTGCAAAATGGCTGCCGGGGATGTTCTGGGCGTGGGCAGCTCTTTCCCTGTTTCGGAAAAGGGCGACTGATCTGTGCATTCACAGATGCTGCCGGCACCATTTTGGAAAAGGGCTGCACGTGCGCGACACAGCCCCAGCGGCCATTTTGCACAAGTGCGTTGCTGAGCAGGGACCCACCCCGATAGCACGTTGATGGAGGCCTAGACCTGCCGGGAGGCCTCCCACCCCCAACCTTGGAGGTTGGTAAGTGCATGCAGCTGCCAGGGCTATAGAGGGTGGGGGTGTTAGGAACATGGCTGTGAATCCTCACCCCCCCACACGCCGAGGCCAGTACTGGGACCCCAGGGAATGGGGTTGAACCCCCCTGTCTTAAGGGTTGGGGGTGATGGGGGTTAAGGATGGCTTTTTTTCAGTCCCAGACCTGGTTCCCTTCCCATTAAAGTCAATAGGACGATTCCCCATTGGCTTCAGTGGGAAAAGATACGAAACCGAAAACCAGAACTGGAATTGGCCCAATTTTTTGGGATGCTCCGAATTTAAACAGAAACAGCCATTTTCAGGCTGTTTTGTTTCAAACCCGAAATGAAATCCCATCCCTAGTTTTAAAACACAGGGTGTTCAAAACGGATGGAATGCCATGCTGGGAAATGCATTTGCATTCAAATACTTACATAACTTTTAGGATTTATTTAGTTTGTGCAATTTTACCCTGCTGGCAGAATCTGGATTTTCCACTTGCAGGATTTGGGTTTCCTGGTTATGGAATTTGGGGAGGGGGGAAGATTGTGAAATATATGTGGCTTCTGACTCTATGAACCAAAAGGATTTTGAGGTTCGAAAGACAGCAGAAATTAATGTAGACAGTGGAGGAAAAGTAGACGTGTTAAATACAGTTGTTCGGTGCCACCATGAGTTTGATAAAAGCAAATGGACAACTTGCACTGTTGCAAAGTGCCCGGATGCTGGGGCATCTTGCCTGTTACCAACAAAGAGTTTACATGAAATCAAAAATGTTAACTCCCGTCACTTTGACCACATGCAGCCTCTCCTCTCTCCACTGGCTTCCCCTTCCTGAACGTATTCTGCACAAGGTCCTCGTCTTCGCCTACAAAGCCCTTCACAACCTCGCTCCCCCCTCACTTCTCTGCCCTGATCTCCCTCTGAACCCCCGCTCGAGCCCTTCGCTCCTCTTCCATCTCCTCCCTCGCCCTCCCACGCCTCCCCTGCTCCCCCAACCGCTTTCGTCTCTTTTCCCTCACTGCCCCGCACGCCTGGAACTCCCTCCCTGCCCTCGTCTGCCTTGCCCCCACCCTCCACACCTTCAGGTCCCTCCTCAAAACTCACCTCTTCCGCTCTGCCCTTCCTAACTCTTGCTAATCATCCCCACCCAGGATTATCCCCCACCTGTTATCTGCAAACTCCCAATTTACTGTAACCAAGCCAAAAACGTGTACCTAAGTTCTTGCATCCTCGTGAATGTTGCATCCCTTGTCTCTCCCTCTGTTCCCCCTTCCCTGTCTCCCCTCCCCCTGTCTTTAGATTGTAAGCTCTTGGGCAGGGACCATGTTTATCTTTTTCTCTGTAAAGCGCCAGGTACACTGCTGGCACTATATAAAAGCTTATAATAATAGTCTTTGCACTTGAGTCACAGCCGCTGAGTCACAGCTGCTCCTCTGTCTCAGTAGCCAGGACGGCAGAGCGCTGGACTCTACCCAGCCTGTCAAGAAACAGGAGAGGTTTGTGTGTGTACGCATGTACGTCTCTTGTGGCTTTCAACCATATGAAGATCTTGGTGCACAGTTATTGGGGCTAGGAACGTTGGCCGCCCCTGACCTAAGGGGACAATCTCTCTGAACTGTCTGGACTCATTTTGCTTTTCTCCAGTTGGGCAAAACTATGCTGGAACTTTCCTAGGTGAAGAATGTAGCCCCTTCTCAACTTCACTGAATTGAGAACCCATGAATCTGTTTCCTTGGTTCTGCCTGTTCTAAGCAACCATTTCTTGTTCATCGCCTACTGGATATTAGGGGGAAATGTGCAGTTCAGTGTGGGTGTTGACCATCGATACGCTCCTTTAAGCTTGGCTGCTTAGCTGCTGTCTAAACTGGCTCGGTGTGTCAATAACAGCAGTGCTGAAAAAGGAATAATCTAAATCAGGGCTGTCGGACTTCTTGGCCACCACAGGCTGGATCTCCTCACAACAATTTGCTGGTGGGATGCATTCAATTTTTTTTTTCTCGTCACAGGGTGAGCACACGCTAATTCTATAGTGCTGGGGTAGCCAAACCCTGTTTAAACTTATCCTCACGAACTGCCTAAGGTTTGAGCTGATATTGCATGACATTGTTTTTTGGAAGTTCTTATTTTATTTATAAAAAACCCCTGATATTTAATAAAATCAGATTTTAAGGGCGCAAGCCACCAGTTGGACAGTCCTGCTCTGAATGAACAAAGAGACATCAGCATCTGTGCATTATTATTATTCTTATTAAACATTTATAAAGCGCCAGTTGCAACCTGGCGCTGTACAGAACATACAATCAGATGCGGTCCCTACCTGTGGCTTACAATCTAAAAGACAAGGAGGGGGAGACAAGGAGAGGGGACAGCGGGAGAGACATGGGAGAAGACAAACAAACATTCAGGCGGATGCGAAGTCTCAGGTGCGTGTACTTGGCTTGGTTACAAGGTGGTCGGTAGCAGCAGTCAGCAGAGGAGGGCTGACAGTAAGAGCAAGGGGAAAGACTAGAGGGCATTGGGAAAGGCAGCATGGAAAAGGTGGGTCTTGAGGAGGGATTTGAAGGAGCGGAGGGAGTCAGCTTCGTGCTGCGATGTGGGCTTTTTAACTCTTGCAAGTCACACGAAATTGTGCTGGGTTGGTGCTCAGATGGGACCTCAAGGGGACCCTGCTGCAGGTGCATCGTGAGACTGGTGCTCTGACGGGGGCATTTATTTACTTATTCATTCATATTTTTATCCTGCCCTTTCTCCTCCTGCCTCCAGATACTCCTCCGTTCGGGTAGCTCTTCCTCTTGACCTCCAGGAGGCAGCATTCAAACTTCCTTTTGCGCATGCGCACTGAGCTACCCCCTTCCCCCTCCAGTCGGTATTCTGCCTCGGACCGACAGGAGGTTTTTCTTCAGCGCTCCCTCAGGGGCTCGAGTTCTTTCAGGCGTCTGATCCACTTTCCTGCTCTAAAAAATCTGAGGGTGAAGCCGAAGGGTCAGAGTGGAGGAGAAAGCCCGATTGCTTCTTAGGCGGGGCCGCAGAGCAAGGCTTTCCCAGACCCGTTCTTGGGAAGAGCGACGAAGCCGAGGCCAGCTCCCGTGCAAGGTGCCTGGGAGCTGGGTAAGCCGAGCAGGGAAGGATTTCCCGACTGAGGCCAGTCCCCAGTCTTAGCCGGCTTTCTCCGCCCCCCCGCTCGTCACAGGACTGACTCCCGCTGCTGCGCGAGTCAGCTCGAGCAGGAAATCCCCAGAACCGGCAGCCTTCGCTTGCTTCCTCCTTTGGGAGAAGTGCGGGGCAGAACGGAGAGTCTGGCACCGGAGGAATCTACATCCCAGGACACGCGAATACCTAACCAGCAAGATGCCTCTGTGTCATCTCTGACTACTTCCATGGGGAAAAGTTTGGAGTCCCTAGATAGGCTTTGTGAATTACAAGCCAAGGGGAAGAGAGAGAGGGTTCCCGCCAAAACGAAAAGCAAAGCACCTCAGAAAGCAGTTGCTAAAAGGGCGGGAAACCCAAGGGCCCAGCAGGTGGCGCTACAGCCCGCCTTTTAGCCTTCCCTCGTTCCTCGGGGGAAAGCTCCACGGAGGAAATCCCCAAGCATTATAGGGCTCAGTCTCAGCCTAGCGTGGCTTCCTCATCTGAAGATGATAGCCAAAGGGAGGAATCTGTGACCTTGCAGGCTGACCCCAAGGATAAGGAGAGACAATTCCCGCTCCAATACAGAGATGAGCTATTGGGCCAAATTGTGAAAACCCTGCGGATACCGGAGAAACCCCCAAAAGGGGACTCCTCTGATTCTCAGGAAGAGGATGAAAGGGAATACATTCCCAGTATACATGGCAAGGACCATGGAGTCCCTCTAGATAAAGCCTTCGAGAGGCTAGTTCTTGAGGAGTGGAAATTCCCCAACAAATCCTATAGGATGAATAGAACTCAAGATGCATTATACTCCTTTTCTAGGAAAAAGGAGCCACTTTTTAAAAATCCAAAAGTGGATGCCGCCGTAGCCTTGCTGGCCAGACAAACGGTGTTTCCCACAGACAGAAGGGGATTGTTTCCCCAGGGATCCAACTGATAGAGCTGTGGATGCAACCCTCAGGAGGGTCCTAGACTCCTCAGCTTCTACCCTAAGAATTAACATTTTCTCATCCTATGTAGCCTGGGCTCTACTATCCTGGTTCCAGGAGGTCCAGGACCCAGAGTTAGCCAAGAGAATGCGAGAAGTAAGCACCTGAGACGACTTCTCTGATATCTCCCTACTGGCGGACTCCACCATGGATGCTATGGCATGGTCGCCACGCTCAGTGGCAAGTTACGTATCAGCCAGAAGAAGGATTTGGCTGAGATCATGGCAGGGCGGTACCACAGGAAAAAAACTTTTGGTATCAGGCCCTTAGAAGGGCTTTAAATTGTTTGGTACGTCCTTGGATAAAGTTCTTGCTGACGCTACCGACAAGGGCAAAACCAAAACCCTCCAACAATTCAGCACTAAGAGGAAGTCCTTTTGCGGGCTGACCTTCAAATTTGGGGGTAACTCAGGGGCACTCAGAAAATGTCAATCCCAGCGTAGCATAGATCCCACCCAGAGTTTTTCCTTTCGCCCCAGAGGGCAAAGACACAACAGATTTGATAGACAAAAGCCTAAGGGTCCTGCCTCAGGTCAGTCCAAGCAGGATGCATGACTATCTGGAGGACATAAGGGGTGGGGGGCAGGATTATGGATTTCTCAGGAACCTGGGAAAATTCCATCTCGGACAAATGGGCCCTGTCCATCATCAGACAAGACTATTTGATAGAACTCGCCTGACGACCCAGAGAAAGGTTCTTGGTCTTGCCCACTTCCAACAACCCTGTAAAGCATCAGGCAATGCTCTTCGAAATACTAAGGCTGCACTC
The DNA here is from genome assembly GCA_003113815.1 of Sphenodon punctatus. Taxonomy (NCBI): domain Eukaryota; kingdom Metazoa; phylum Chordata; class Lepidosauria; order Sphenodontia; family Sphenodontidae; genus Sphenodon; species Sphenodon punctatus. The sequence continues at coordinate 1,036,425 of QEPC01006909.1, read as the reverse complement.
CATCCTATCCATAGAAAGGGTCCCAAAGGAGGAGATCGGCCTCGGCCTTTACTCAGTTTTATTTCTGGTTGCAAAAAAATCAGGGGATTGGAGAGCGGTACTAGATTTAAAGTCACTCAGCAAATCACTGAAAAGGCAAAAGTTCAAAATGGAGACAGTCAGGTCCATATCTCAGAATCTAAGGCAAGGGGATTGGATGGCTTCTCTGGATCTGAGGGCGGCTTATCTACACGTACCAATTTCACCAGCCCGCAGGAGATGGCTCAGGTTCTGTTACCAAGAGACTCACTGGCAATTCCGGGCTCTACCCTTTGGCCTGTCATCAGCTCCATGGACCTTTACGAAGCTATTAATCCCCATCATAGCCAGTCTTCGCAGGGAGGGGATTCACATATATCCCTACCTAGACGACATCCTGGTCAGAGCCCAGACAGACGCCAAGACCCTAGCAGACAGGAACAGGGTAATTCAGTATCTAACCCATCACGGCTTTCTCATCAACAGGGAAAAGAGCTTATTGATACCCACTCACAGGCTAGAACATCTGGGAGTGATTCTAGATAGTACCTTAGACATCGCGCTTATTCCCCTGCCCCGTCAGCAAAAGATTCGCAGACTGATCCAGTTATTGCAGGTAAAAAGGCGCATGAGACTAGAGTTTAGCACAGCTTTTGGGGTTACTCATATCCTGCACTCAGCAGATGCAATGGGGTTGTTTCCATCTCAGAAACTTACAACAGCTGCTGCGTCCTATGTAGCGAGAACTGACTCTCGGTCTCAATCCATGGGTAAACATCTCACCAGATCTTGGACCCTCAATGTTCTGGTGGTTAAGACCAGCAACGTTCGAAAGGGGAACCCCGTTGTCGGAACCCAGCAGGATGACAGTCACGACAGATGCCAGCTTACGAGGATGGGAGGCTCACTCGGGACTAGTATCCATACAGGGCCTCTGGAGCAAGAGGGACTCACAGAAGCATAAATTTCTTGGAGCTGAAGGCAATTCGACTTGCCCTGATACAGTTGACATCGTCACTGCAGAATTGTCACATTTTAGTATACGGGGACAACAGCACTGCGAGGGCACATATAAACCATTAGGGAGGTTGAGATCTCCCAGCCTACATCGGGAAGTGGTAAAGCTGTTTATATGGGCGCAATCACACCTGTTGTTGCTGAAAGTGCTGCATATCAGGGGCCTGGACAACTCACAGGCAGACTGGCTCAGCCGATGCACGGTAGACCCTCACAAATGGTCCCTCGACAAGGAGGGCTTCAAGGAAATCACCCACCGTTTCGGCCGTCCCTTAATGGATCTGTTCGCTTTGCAGGAAAACGCACAGGTCCCACTGTTCATGACCAAAGCACCATCCAAGGGCGCAGTGGATGCACTGAACCAGCCTTGGCCACGAGATCTCCTCTATGCCTTCCCGCCCTTTCCCCTAATAATGAGAACAATAGCAAAGATACACAAAGAGAGAGCCCAAGTGATATTAATAACTCCATGGTGGACCAGAAGACCATGGTTCTCGGACCTGATAGAGTTAAGCAAACTACCCCACATAATCTTACTGATCCACCCTACTCTTCTCGGACAGGGTCCGTTAGTACACAACAATATACAAATCTTGAAACTGACAGCATGGAAATTGAACGCTCCACTCTAAAGAAAAGAGGATACGCTGAGGTTGTCCTCACTACCCTCCTACTGTCCAGAAGACCAGCCACTAGGAGGGCTTATAGCACCACATGGCGAGCATTCGCAAATTGGTCAAGGACAAAAGCACAGGAGGGTAGGGCAGGGGTTCCCAAGGTTCTGGTGTTTCTTCAGGCTGTGTTGGATAAGGGTCTATCACCAAACACTCTGGCTAGACAGGCAGCGGCTCTTGACTCCGTCTTAAGGGCGCTATCCAACTGACCTGTTTCCGCTCATAGGCATATTAGGCAGTTCATAAGAGCGGCCAAAGTGATTTCTCCCCCAGTAGTTCATAGATATCCATTGTGGAATTTAAATCTAGTGCTAGATGCCCTCATGAAAGCCCATTTTGAGTCCCTTAAACATATCTCCCTTTATATGCTTTCCATTAAAGTTGCCTTCTTGGTAGCCGTAACCTTGGCCAGAAGGATTTCGGAGCTCTGTTTCTGAAAGGAACAAAAGTTTTCTTCCAAAATCAGTCACCTTGAGACTAGATCCGGCATTCGTTCCCAAGGTGAACTCACTTTTCCACAAATCTCAGAACCTGGTCTTGCCCTCGTTCTGCCCTAAGCCAGTACACCCCAAAGAAAAAAATTGGCATAATTTGGATGTGCTCAGCGCACTGAAAACTTATCTGACTAGAACCTAGGGGTTCAGGAAATCTACAGCCTTATTTATTAATATTAGACCTGGGCACAAGGGTTTAAAGGCATCGAAAACTAATTGCAAAATGGGTAAAACAATGTATAGTCAAAACTTATAGGGCAAAGGGAAAGGTTCCTCCTCCACAAATCTGGGCCCGTTCTGTAAGAGGCTCTGCCACTTCTTATGCCTTTTAGGCGCTGGTCTCATATGATGAAATATGTAGGGCAGCCACTTGGTCGTCCATACATACATTCGTCAAACATTACAAGATAGATGTTTACCAATCAGCTGAGGCAGCTTTTGGTGGGAGGGTGCTTCAGGCAGTGCTGGATAATCCTGGCGCTGTTTGTTCCCACCCTTAGAGGTCTATTGCTTGGGTATATCCCGAATGGAGGAGTATCCGGAGGCAGGAGGAGAAAAGAGAATTGGTCACCTACCTCAGTGAATTCTTTTCTCTCCTGCGCTCCGGATACTCCTCCGACCCTCCCTACCAAACAGCACAAGGAATGGGGAGTGGTTCGTATAACCTAGCGCAATTAGGACACAGTAGATATCTTCTTTGCCTTGAAAAATTGGTAAGGTTAGAATCTATCGGGGAAGAGTCCCTGGATATTCTTGTTCATTGTTCAAAGTTCTCATTGTTCAATGTTCGAGTTGCACTCATTATTTTCTTAGTTACTTTTATTTTTTCATGCTGCTATTTGATCAAAGATAGTCGGTCCTCCGCTATGGAACTGACTGAAGGAGAAGGGGGTAGTTCAGGGCGCATGCGCAAAAGAAAGTTTGAGTGCTGCCTCCTGGAGGTCAAGAGGAATTGCTACCTGAACGGAGGAGTATCCGGAGCTCAGGAGAGAGAAGAATTCACCGAGGTAGGTGACCAATTCTCTTTTCTCTAAGGCTCAGGGCAGGTTACAAAATGCGACAGTAAAAGTAAATAAAATTATCTAACCCCTTAATATATTAAAATACTGCACAAAGAGAAGTAAAATCAAGTAACCCCCCCCCCCCCAATCCATAACACCCTAACCCTATCCTTGCCTGCCAAATGCCAGGCCAAACAAAAAGGTCGTGCATCACTTCTGGAGGATGAGCAGACTTGGGCTTAGGTGATTCTCCAAGGGAAGATAGTTCCATAGCTGTGGGCCAGCCGCGGAGAACGCCAGGTAGTTGGTCAGATACTACTATAGCTTGCTTGATGTTGTCAGAGCGCTTTAGTATAGGATGGGCCATATTTTATACAAGATGTAAAATAGCATTCCTGACCATTTAGGTTTATGTAGCTTAAATTTTTTTTTTTAACTTGCAGTAATTACTTTAGCCATTTATTACCAATACAGTCGTTACAGAAATAATATAAATATTAAAAACATACAGTAATTTACCCCAAATGCATAAGTTTAAGGGTAAAAACCGCATTAAACTGAGTTCCCTCATCAACATCTTTTCTTGCAAAACATGAAAAAGGCATACATAGCAACTGTCCTAATTACTTTTAGTGTGATGGGCGGGTAATAAAATTCCCAGTTTTTGAATGCGAGGCAAGTAGTCTCCCCTCCGGCAAGAGGCAATATCCATTGCTCTCCAAGATTGAACAAACCAAGAAATGGGATGTGTATTAGATCATTGCCTTCTCCAGTATTACCAGGGCAGATCCAAAGCAGATGAGGCATCTTGGCAAAGTGGCCTCTTAACATTGCCGATAATAGGTCTAAGGAATATCTATGTGCATAGCAGTGTCTTATCTTCAAGTCCTGGTCTAACATAATTCTGTCAGTTGTGCTCAGCCTCCCCTCCCCTCCCCTCCCGTATAGATTCCGTTGGGCAGTGTCCACATTCGTTTTCTGTCCTGTTCTGTTACATAAAATACATAAGTTACCTGAGACTATGTAACCGGTATTTTTAATTGTAGGAAGCTGATCCTTGCCATAACCAGTTCTGCAAAGCTATTCATTTTTGTAAATCCCCTTAATATTTCCTGGTGAAAGGGCCTCTAGAAGTAATCTACGTAAGCAAGTTGATAGTACTGTAATCCCTCCATTATAAGGCTTTCTCTTTTGTTCTTATTTTTCAGCTCTCAAGACGAGTTCGTTGTATCGGAGGAAAACCTAGAGGAAAGTGAAGAGGATCAGCCGTCGAATGAGGACAGCGATACTGAGTTCTGTGCACGCAGGCCCAGGCGACACCATTCCAGGCCGATGAGACAAAGCAGGCGGTTACGAAGGAAAACAGTCAGGAAAAGATACTCGGAAGATGACGAGGAGGAAGACTCTGAGGACAACTTAAGCAGGGAGTCTGGTACGCTTTAACTCTGCTGTAGTTGGTGGTTCTATCTGAGATGAGGGTGCCTCAGGGAAAGGATTAGGGTTGGGGAGAGGGAGCCACGCCTTCTGATCTTAGCCGTCATGTTGACAAAATGATGTGGCTTTGGTCAAGTCACTTGAGATCTCCACTTCAGCATTCCCACGTGTAAAATAGAGCAAATGCTTTGATCAGATCGGCATGCAGCTAGGGAATAAGATGGTGTAGTTTGGAAGACCAGGGTTCAGATCCTGTTCTAGCTACTGGGTGGTTTTAGGCAAGTCGTGCGCACTCCGCCTCAGTTCCTCATCTGTAAAATAGCCTTGCTGCTGATGACCTACCTCACAGGTTATGAAGGTGGACTGGATGAAGATTGTAAAGCACTTTAGCCACTGAAAATGATAGATAAATGATAAATAATGATGATGATTTGAGGGGACTCAATTGAGCCTGGGTCCTGGACTGAAGGGGGGAATTTTCAGAGTGGGCAGGGGAGGAAGAAAGTCCACTGCTCCCCCTGCCCACTCTGAAAGTTTTTCAGTAGTGCTCAGGGTTCTTGCCACTCCAGGGGGTTCACTGAGAGGCAGGGCGGCGCCACCACATTTGCAGGGGGTGTCTGAGGGTGGCATGGGGCCCCCGGGGAGGGCGGTCGCTGAGGGAGACCCTCCCCCCTCCAATTGGGAGATGAGCCCAGGCCAGAGCCTTGTTACACCGTTTCCAAACAACTGGGTCTGATCTCATCCTTAGAAATGAAAAGCTCTTGAGTCAACCCCTGCAGTTGTATTTTGAGTGTCTTTCAGGACAAATGGTCTTCATGGCTTATTTTAAATACAGTGAGAACCAAATCTGAGAGGATGGAGAGAGGTTTGATGGACCGGAAAGGGAGAACAGAAGTCTCCCGACGGAGAATGAAGTTTAGTTATCGAGTCTGAGACTCGGCTATTCTGGCTGCAGATGCTCTTGTTTTGACTAGCAGGGTGAGACTGCACAGAGGGAAAGGAAACCGGAGCTTAAAGTGGAGAAAGAAGCCGGGTGGGGGAGGTTCTCTGTGCTTAGCTGTAGCAAATCCAGGCCAGGAGTTTTAAAGAGGGAAGTTTCAAATGGGAAATAAATGCAGTGGGAAGCCTGGAATCATCAGAGGCTGAAGCAGTTCAGTCTAGTGACCGTCCTTGCTGGAGGGCAGCTGTTGGGATTTTCCTGCAGCTGGGCAGCAAGCAATTCTGCTCGTTTGACTGAATCCTGTTGAGACGAAGGCCCCTTTGGGAACATGGCAGGAGAACTGAGAACAGCCCCCTCTAATGAAAGGATTCCTCTGGGTGCTGATTCCTTTCCAGAAAGCGCTGGCTACACTGAATACAGCGATGAGGATTACCTGGAAACCAGGCGGAGAAGGTCGAGGCGGAATCAGAAGAGACAAATTAACTATAAGGAGGATTCGGAAAGCGATGGGTCGCAGAAAAGTGTCCGATATGGAAAGGAACTGAGACGACTTCATAAACGCAAGCTTTCCAGCTCAGAGAGCGAAGGTACGATCCCAGTCTCTTCTTCTTCATTATTTTGAATCCTTGCTGTTCTATTATCTTCAAGACTCTTCATGGCTTTGCTCCTCCCCCCCTCCCCCCTCCCCCCCAAGTCCACCTGCGTTTTTCCTGTTTTATTTCCACTTGGGAACTTCACTCCTCATCTGCCCCCCTGCTCACCCATCCCAAAGTCTCCTGCTCCCTGAAATGTCGTTTCCCACATTACCCCCCCCCCCCATGCCTGGAACTCCCTCCCTGAATGCATTCACTTTGCTCCCTCCATCCCAAACTTTCAAATCCCTCCTAAAAACCTACCTCTTCCATAGTTGGGTTTTCCCTCACTGTGATGCTCCTTCTACCGTCCTCTCATTCAGGATCGTCTTCTCCCCCGTAACTAAGCGAAGCACATGCTCCTAGGACCTCTCAACGTTGTGAAAGTATCCTGTCCTGCCCTACGGTTCCCCTCTTCCTTGTCTTTCCTAGATTGTGAGCCCCTTGGGGCAGGGACCTATCCATGATTAATTATTATAAACTGCCAGGTCCATTGCTGGCACTATATAAATGATGATTTCAGCCCTCCACCAAATGTCCAATCAGTTAAAGCTCTAGGCATTCGCATATGGTTTGAGAACAGCCGTAAGCCGTCACAGACAGGCTGACGGGTGACAGTGAGGAAAATGCAATGAATGCGGGTCCCTGCTCAAGGATTTTCTTGCTAGGCTGCTTACCTGTCAGTATCTAAATCTCTGGCAGAAGGGAGGGGCAGTGGTTGGTCCTTCTCCTCAGACCTCTGGGTACTTCGGGGCTCTGCTGCGTCAGCAGCTTCTGGTCACTGTTCTTTCCCTGACTTGGGAACACGCCCCCCCCCTCCCCCCAAGCATGCTCTCAAGTCCCATTCCAGCTTGTTATCCCTCATCACTGAGTCGTCGTTGCAGCTGGGGCAAGCCTGAAAGACAGGCTAGGGCTGCTCGAGGGAACTAATCCCCACAAGCACGTAGCCTGCCTGTCCCAGCAAGGCTTGTAGGAAGGGAAGAGGGGTGCATGAGAAAGCAGTGACTTGTCACAAGTTGTGGGGGAGAGTACAGGGGAAAAGAAAGCATTTGTGACTGTTACTTACCGTCAGACTTGCTAACGGCTTAAAGTCTGCTACTCATTCCAGAGAGCTACACGGCCAAGAACTCAGAAGACGACAAACCAGCAAAGGTATCGAAACGTCCGATTCGGAAACGTGGCCACAACACAGACGAATGCTCGGAAGAGGAAGAGAATGAACAAGAGGAGGGGAGGCCTCTCCGAAAGCGGCTGAATCGGATTGAAACCGATGAGGAAGATAATGGTGACAACAACAAAGAGCATGCCGAGAAGCCTGCCCTAGTGAGCAAGCTCTCCACACTCCATCCTCTCCAGGACACCCCAAAGAAGCCCTGCTATAGGATAGAAAGCGATGATGAAGATGACTTTGATAATGTAGGCAAAGTAGAAAGCCCTTTGGACTACAGCCTTGTGGACTTGCCCTCCACCAATGGACAGAGCCCGGGGAAAACAATTGAGAACTTGATTGGCAAATCAAGCGAGAAGCCCCAAGCCCCCAAGGGCAGCACGGCCAATGCCAGCCTGGCACCCAACGGGACAGGAAGCGGGCAGGAGGCAGGAGGGCCCGAGGAAGAGGAGGATGAACTTTTGAGAGTGACTGACCTTGTTGATTACGTCTGTAACAGTGAACAGTTATAGGACTTTCTTCCATTATTTTTTTTGTGCTAATTTATTCCACGGTAGCTCATACCAGCGGGCCAGTTACTGAAAGCTCTTCTATTTTTATTTTTTTTCCTAGAAAACTCTCCACTACAGTATCACTTTTTAGAAGCGAGAATTTCACCAATCCTGCAGTCTTTCTGTGAAGTGACCAGTTTTGAACTCTTGAAGATAAATTCCTGTAAATTCCCTATTTTGATTCCCCCTTCCCACCACCTCTCCTTTACAACCCCGTGGTCCTGGGTAATTTCATTCACACAAACCTCCATAGAACAAGAGATTTGTATATTTTTGACTTTATATTTCTTGAGTGCACACAAACTTCTTGGGGAAATGGGAGGCCTGAGAGAGCATTCCAAGTTGGTCAGAACCCAAATCATAGTCAGGGCAGGGAGGGGGGGGAGGAGGAAAGAGGGGACGTTACAAAAGCACTTGTGCTTTTAACTTTTTTCATATAAAATATATATTCTATTTAAATGTTCACAACTTAACAGACAGTTTTCAAAAACAAACCATTGTCTGTCCTGTTGCATTTTGTGAGTTGTAGGTTAACCTACCATAGCTTGTTTTTTTTAATAACCACCTTTATGAAAGCAACTAATTAATACTGGAGATTGCCACCTTTTAATAGAGGCCAAGAGAGTACCACAGCAAGGACTTTGGTATCCGTTTTTACCTGCAGTGTGTGTCCTTAATTTAAAGTGTTTTGTACAGTAAAGTGTCCTGTAATGAAGCTTTGACAGTGGCTAGCAATGACTTTATGCATGAAAAAACAAAATCTGCTTTATATTCTGTCAGATGGTCTCTTAATGTACGATCTCTGATGGGAGGAAATACCGGATGTAATGAATATTAGCCTGTAAAGGGGTTGCATAAAGTGAGCACTGCAATTTTTGTTTAAACAGAAGACAGGGCTCCTGTATGAAGTAATTGCCTGGCCGTTCAAATTTGTAATGTTTTCCAGAATATTTTGCAAGGACTAAGTTTGTACATACTTCAGCGACCACAGGATTGCAGCCTATTTGGTGATGGAGGGATTTTTTTTTTTCTTCCTTCAAATAAACCTTGACTGGTCCATTCATGCTCTTAGTATCTACTTCAAATTGAAGTAAACCAATGGAGCAGTTTTGCTTTGGGAGGCTTTCTGTTCTTGGGTGTGAGTGTGCGCGTGTGTGTTGTTTTGACTGACTTATCTGCCTGGACGTACTAGCAGGTTTTGAATGTAGTGTTGGCCTTTAGCCGTTTAGCATTTTCTTACAATTCATTTTAATAGTTGTCATGTGACCAACCGATTTCAAGAAAGTCCTATTTCTGGGCGAAAGCACTTGACTCCGTGATCTCTCATCCTTTTTGGCGCAGGCATAAAATGGCATGTGCATTAGTTCATGTCTAGACACCGCACACGTCTCCCTAAAACAGCATTTCTAGCACATAACGGACAGTCAAACCCAGAAGGGCTTTAGATAGCGTTCAGTTTTCCTCTTCACTGTTTCACGTATGACGAAGGCTGTAGCGTATTGGTGTGGCACACAGGAGGCAAAAGTGCATCTGCCAAGCTTTGAAATCTGATATGGTCACGTCTCTTAATCTTTTTACACTGGGATTTGGATTCTTTTTTCATGTGTTGTTTTTTCCTGGTGGTTTGTCCATTGCCGGCAATGGATGTACTAATTTTGCTGCTGGCGCCAAGGAATGGTTCTCCTTCCCAAACCCCACCCCGACATCCTATTGTTATTGACTAGCTAGTTAGAGAAGCACTTCTGTTTTTATTGTGATAACGCCGGCACTAGGCCTGTACTAAATACCTCTCTAGAAAACCTAGATCCCCCAAACCGACCACCTTGCCTTGACACTAAGGTTTTCCCCCTTCTGCTTCCACGGTAGGTCTGCAGATCCTGCTCCGTTCATAGCATCCATTTGGATTCTAGCAACATGTAGATTCTTGGGTTTTTAAAAAAAAATTAGAACCATCAAAGCTGCAAAAAGGTAGGATCCACTATTAGCAATGCTAAGCATGACTTGTTTCTTTAAAAAACCAAAAACACAGCTATTCACTTGGGCTGTGATTCACAAGCCACTTACTCCCAAGAAGTAAGGAACTTGAAAAGGACTGACTGCTCCAGAGTACATGGCTTGTGGATCATGGCCTCTCTTTCCAAATGAGAGTTTATACTCGGTTGGAATGTGGCATTTCCCCCAACATATCAGTTGACAGTAAGCAGGTTTCACTAACAGACGTTAAAACAGAGTATAGTGAGAAAAGAGCCGCAGAAGTTTAGAGCGTGTTCGTAGAACGCTGCATCAGGGTTTAGGCTGCTGTACGTGTTTTCCTTCTGCTTTGGCAATGCGCAAATGTAGTGCTTTTACATTTCCAATTGACTTGTGTTTAAAATTATCCGGGACTCGTGGCTTCCATTTCCTCACGCCTAAAAGTAGTCGGGTGCATTTTTAATATTTGTAGCGCAAGCTGCCTGGTTTGTACATAGCAAAATTGTGCACCTTACCCTTCCTCCCCATATGAAGAATGAGTGCCACAGCCATTTTGCTGCCTTAGCTGGCAACCTTAGTACCAGTTTTGTAGGGAAATGGTCTTGCCGCAGAACCAGCTCTGCATTTTAGACATGGATGAATAATTCAGATGCAAGGGGATGGGGGCATGCAGCTTTTTCTAGCTCTTTGGAGATAACCAGGAGTTAACTGTGGGACTGTTGTAAAAGCAACCAATAGAACAGCAAGGCCCATCAGGATAGTGGAAATGGTAATGGTCCGTAGGATATGCTCAGTTCCCTGAATGTGCAAATACTCTTTACATTGTAACAGGGCTTTATTTCCCATGTGTCACGTCCTTAATTTTTCTAAACCTGCTCTGGTATTTAAATGTGGCCATGCTTTAGGCATCCAATCGCCAAATCCTTAACCAGGCAGAGCTCTCATTTTCCTCAACAAGGCTTCGATCCACAAAACGCTTTTACTCCTGAGCAGTCCCAGGGCTTCAGCGGGACTAGTTCAGAGTAAGTGGCTTGTGAGTTTGCAGGCCTCAAAGTCTTGTCTGAGCAAAAATCTGCCTCATTTGGCCCAATGAGGTTTGCATTTTTCAGATGTCCCCATTTTGATGACTCTCTGTGTTTGCTTGATGGAAATGTGACGACTTAACTTGAGCATCTGATGCTAGAGCTTCAAAGTTGTATTCATGAAGACAGAAACATTAATGAAATACGCTGACTGGGGAGACTTCTCTGTCTGGATTTGTGAGGAGATAGTGTAAACTCTTCCCCCCCCCAACCCAACCCACTGTACCATTTACAAGTTTTGTTACCTTAAAGGTCTCTCCCTTGGATTAAGTCATCTCTCTTGATTCTTTGGAAACAGAGCCTGACTGCTTAACTAGGCTTCTTTTTTTAATGACTCTTTCAACTGTGCATGTCGTCCTACTTACCCAAAGAACATGCTTCCTAAGCGGAAACCTATGGACAGAAATGCAAGCTTTGCTTGGCAGCGGCCCTAATGCCGACCGGTTTGAAAGCTAGTAAAATCAGAAATTGATCGTTTAATTATTAATGCATTTTAGAATCAACATACCTTCCACTGCAAAGCCCTCTTTTCAGGCACATGGTCTGTAAGTATGAAGGCCTTTTCTCTCTTTTTAAAAAAAAAAATCTTATTTATTAAATGGAAACCTCTTTTCAGAATAAAAGGTTGCGTGAGGCAGAAGATGGGGCACTAGCTGATGGGAAGGAATCCTGTCCTGCTTCAGATCTTTGCTCTTGATCCATCTAGCGAAGTCATCATTAGCATTACGCACGGGAGTAAAATTCCACAATTAGACCAACGTTACTCAACATAATTTAGGAAATACTGTCTGACTCTTCTAATTTTTGCCTTCATCCTAAGAATTATGGGTAGGATTTGACTAACTTCTGGAAGCCAAGAAATTTAAAGGTAACCGAGAGGCCTTAATTTTAGTTGGACTAAATATTCTTTTTTAAAAATAAAAATCAATCGTACATTAGGATAAATTCTCAAAGTAAATATTGGTTCCTGGTTCTCCCCACCCCATCTTCATCTTCTTCTCCATCCTTTTTTTTTTGTTTTGTTTTGCACAGCCAACTCGAGACCCTTTAAAAGACCCAGTTCCCTTCCACCTGCAAGCGAGCCCTCTCCCTCTGAAAATTGAGCAGTCTTAACTCATCCACCCAAAATGACATGTTTTTGAAAATGTAAGTAATTGAATATAGTCCCTGATTATACCATGGATAATTGTCTGTTTGAGTAACACACCTCCTCTCTTTCCACCAAAGAAGAAAGTCCCAGCCAAACAAGTTTGCCTGGGAATTTAAAGTCGTTTGTCCAAAAGCTTCAGAGATGAAGCTTACTTTGCCCCCTGGGAAAGATTTCTGCTGTTTAAAATGGCAGTTTAAAAACTGCGTACACCTTAAGAAGAGCGCTTTACTCTTTCCTTCAGGTCAGCGGAGGGGGGTGGTTGTTTTTTACAAGATAGCATGCGACAAAGAAGTCATAGGGTATTTTCAGACGTTACGTGGTCAATGTCAACCACAGTCAATTCCCTGTGGTGGCTTGGACCACGTAACGTCTGTTGGGAGGAACGGATGTTCCCCCCAGATGTTACCACGGCGGGAAATCGCATTCACCACGCGAGCGGCCGAAGTGGCAAGGCGAAGGCTGTCGCGTGGTGAAAACACTTCCCCGCCGTGGTGACCCCTGCCGTCACGTCTGGACGGCGGCCATGGCCCGGAATCCCTGCAGGGATTCCAGCCCGTGGCCATAGCGGGCGAGCGCTGCAGCGGCATTGGCCGTGGCGGCCGCCCGTCTCCCCAGAGGGCGGGCGGCGGGGAGCGTGGAGGGGGCGGGGCTGTGCGGCCGCATATTGCACCGCGTGGCCCCGCCCCCTCCCCAATTCCCCGCTGGAATCCCCTGGCACGTCTGTTACGGCGTGACGGGGTCATCCCGGCGGGGGATTAATTCATTGATTTCGTGACGGGGCCAATCGGCCCCGTCACGTCTGAAAACACCCAATGACACAAAAAATAATATTGCGTAGCCACCCAAATTTGTCGCTGTGGCTCTGTAACTGCTGGATTCCAGTTCCTTTGCTGCTACCTGTGAGCAGGATGGGATGGGAGAAAAGCAGACACATGGACCCTGTTTTAATCATTGTACTTCTGTCTCCAATTCTTTTAAAAATCTAGTGTTGTTGCTCAATAACCTTCAAGATTTCTAAGCATACAAGAAAAGAAGCATTCCTTTTGTTTCCGTTTATTATGGGTGCCTTTGACAGTGTGTCAAGTCAGTTCCCTGGGTCGAGATGGACAGGTTTCTCCTTTACTTGACTGGACCTTTCAAATGACAGTGAGGAGGGTCAGGGAATGGAAAAAACGTGCAAACCCACCAAAATTGGCTGCTGTGGGGGGCTTGGATAGGCATGATGTCTTAAAAAATCTGCCTTCATTCTTCAAGTGGTCAGTGTCCCTGAAAGAGATTTCTTGCAGACAGTATCTTCCCCCTACATCTTATCCTTTAGAACAAGGATATTGGTTACAGTAGTTACATGCGAGCTAACAGCAAGCTGTTTGTTGAAGAGATGGATGTGTAGTACCCGTATACTGTGAAGATGGGTTTTTTGGAGAGCACTCACGGACAACTTGTAACCACGTTTGGCTTTGGGGCAATCTCTCAGAGATCATGTTGTGGCTCGGATATTTTATCTGTTACGTCTGAAGCACCAACAGCGATTGGTGATTGTTGGGACATATCTATTTATTCTAAGGGAATAATGCTGTCCCACCAAAACATGACGTAATAGGCCTAGTTACCAGTCTTGTTAGTTAGAGGAGTATGTTTCTTAATAGAGACTGATCTGCTACTAAAATGGATGTGGTAGAAAAGGACATCAAATTGTAAATCCTATATGCCTTTTTTATTTCCTAATGGATTCTGAAATCTTGTACAGTATCTTATTCTTATAGTATATTTACTAAAATGATACTTCCTCCCCTAACTTATATTAAAAAGACTTTAAAAGTAAAATTAAATAATGCCAGAGCAGTTGCCAATCTCTTATCCATGTTTCACAACAGTCTTTTAAAATAGGTTTTTAGTAGCCATTCTCTATGCTGGCTGTTTCATTCAAAAATAAAAGGTTTAATTTTTCTCTTGGTGTATGATGGCTCTCGTACAGGCCTGAATTCTGTTTTTTGCTGGTGATCATCCCCCTCCCTCCGCCCCAGGAAATACTGTACAGATTACTCACTAGCAGAATAGTTATCCTGATAACTCCTGTAAGAGTTTAGATCAAAACTTCCAGATAAGGCCTGATAAAACTGCTGTGCTTACATGAATACAACCCCCTACCACCACCACCACCACCTTACTCCTGTGTGCTGCTGTTTAAATATTTGCAGAGAAACCTACCAGTTCCTTAATGTCGATCTCAAATTTACAGATGGCCTCCTTTTTATTTTATGTCATTCTCTTAAAGAGGTAACCTGGTAAATTTCCCCCCCAAATCTTGGTAGTTTCCTCTTTGTAGAGTTGAACCCTTGCATTGCTTGAGCCCTGAACCTTTTTGCTTTTTAAAATCTCTCTGAAATCATGACTTGCTATGAATTGAGGGGAAGGGACGGATGGATATGCACTGTGTGTGTGTCTGTAAGTGGGTGGGGGTGGGGAAATCCCATGGAAAAAAAAACTGGAAGAGTGATTTATGTTGCACATAACTTGGGTATGTTGCTTTCTCACGATCTTTCTCAAACACCAAGTATACTCGCATGCATGTAGAACACGATGCATAGAAACGTCAAATGGAAGTCCTGATGCCCTCAGTGCTCCAAGGGTTATCTGCGGTTTAATAACAGCTGATGTTTTTAGATTTGCAGTACGCAACTGTTTAAATACTGTATTCCTTGTAAATGAAGTAAAAATAAAATAAAATGTTAAGGCTGGTGCCAATATTTTTGTTAATGAAAATGTTCAATGTCGTCTTCTCACTACAGTCTGGTCAGAACTCTGTGTATAAGCTGGGCCTGAAGCCATTTTATAGCTTGTAGGCCTAATTGTGTAACTTTTTCCTTTCATAATGTTTTTGTTATAATATCTACTGTCATTTCTTTCATATAAATATGACATGTAAATTGTCATAATAAAAAAAAAATTTAAATAAGCCAGCAATGTACAAAGTGTGTGTCTTGGAGCAGTAGCACATTTGGCTTTCCAGTCCTGTCCCATGAACCGCAAAGGGGGGAGTGTATGGCCACGATCCGGCAAACACTTACTCAGGAGTAGCCCATAGGGTTTCAGTGGGGTCATTTATTCCCTTTCTCAGGAGAAGCCTATAGGCTGCTTTGGAGTAAGGGGTTGGTGGATGGCAGCCTTTGGTTTTAAAAGAGTTGGAACTGGTTGCTGCAAGTTAATGAAGCCTTTGGCAATGCTGCTCCTAGAGCAGGGGTTTGCAGACTTTTTTTGAACCGGGGCTGCCGTCTGTTTGTGTGCGCTAGCTGAGGCTTCCCCACGCGCACACATGGATACAGGTTAAGCTTGCCCAGTTGTGGGTCAGGAAGCCAGACAGAGCCATGCCATATGCAGGCTGGGGCCGTGATCCCGATTGATCTGATAGGCTTTGCGTGTCTTCTCTTGCTGTCTCAGGTTACAGGATTTTATAGTTAAGCCTAAAAAAATAGGGTCACGCAGGCAGGTGTTTGGGAACCACTGGTCTAGAGGCTAGAACCCTGCATTGGGCCAAGCCAGGGCCTGACACAGCTCAGCTCTTGTGAGCCCAGGTGCAGTGGGTGGGACTATTCATGGAAGGGGGGGGTGTCATGCTAGCTCCTTCTAGTGGCATGGCATGTTTGAGCCTGCTACTCTACACAGCTAGTAGAGCCAGGTATTTTAGTTTGGAGGGTAGAGGCTCAAGCAGATAGAGAGAGAAGGGTCTCCTGTTCAATCCCTGCTGCCAACAGCCTGCCCAGGGTTACAATTTGATCTGATCTTGCCGCTGTCGGGGGTGGGTGGGTTACAGAATTGTATTTAAGTCTCAAGGCAGAAAGGATTTTTTTCCTCCTGTCTTTGGACATAACAGGGGATGAGGTTTTTTGCACTTGTCACATAGCACACCTGGTTTGGGGTATCGGAGAGGGGGGTGAGGTGGGGAGGTTTCAGTAGCACAATTCTGATCAGTTTTCCAGGAGCCAGTTTCTGAATTCTGTGTCAATGTTAGGCACAAAACATAAAAATATTTTGGTTTTGATCTAAGGTGGGGAACCTCTAACGTGCAGGCCAAAAGTGCTCCCCCCACCGTCAGTCTTTATTGGCCCCTGTTCAGTTCCTAAATCTGGCCCTGCTGATCCAGCCCCTACCTGCAAGCACTGCAGAAGTGCACTCAGGAGGAGGGGGAGTAAAGATGAGGGCATGTGCTTAGGGATACAGGGTGGATCTGTGGGCCTTTAATGGGACAGCTCCAGAGTAAGTGGTTTGTGGATCGTGGCCTTGAAGTTGAAGCCTAGTGATGTCTTTCTCTGATCTGGTTTATGGAGATTTTCCTCCCTTCCCTTCCTCCCCCTCTTCCCTGTCCATCCTTATTGATGGGGTCACCATCTGTCCTGTTCCCCAAGCCCGTAGCTTGGGCTTCGTCTTCGATACTCACCTCTCCTTTAAACCTTATATCGACTCTGTTGCCAAATCCTGTCGCTTTGCCCTCTGTAACATTGCTCAGATTTGCCCCTTTCTCTCGGTCTCCTCAGCCAAAACCCTTGTTCATGCTATGGTCATCTCCCACCTTGACTACTGCAACCTCCTCCTTGCTGGCCTCCCTTGCTCTCATCTCTCCCCCCTTATCGCAATCCAAAACTCTGCTGCTAGGGTCATCCACTCGACCCCTCGTTTCGACGTGCAGCCTCTCCTCTCCTCACTGGCTCCCCCTCCCACAATGCATCCTTCACAAACTCCTGGTATTTACTCACAGCCTGGCTCCCCCTTACCTCTCAGTCCTTATCTCCTCTGCCCCTCCTTCCCTCGCTCTCGCTCGTCTCCCCTGCTCCCCTAACCGCCTTCATCCCTTCTCACTTGCTGCCCCCCAGGCCTGGAACTCCATCCCTGCCCACATCCGCCTTGCCCCCTCCCTCCGCTCCTTCAAATCCTTCCTCAAAGCCCACCTCTTCCTCGCCGCCTTTCCCGACACCTGTTAGAGAGGAGTCAGGACAGCCAGTAAATACTGAGAGGAGAGTTCTAACTGCAACCAAGCCAAGCACGTGCACCTGAGACTTTGCATCCGCTTGAATGTTTTATCCGTTGTCTCTCCCTATGTCCCCTCTCCTCGTTCCCCCCTCCCCCCCGAGTCTTTTAGATTGTAAGCCGTAGGCAGGGACCGCGTCTATCTTATTGTTCTGTAAAGCGCCAGGTACACAGCTCGCGCTATACAAATGCTAATAATAATAGAATAATATTGCAGAAGTGGGGAACTGGCAGCTTGGGAGCCGTGAGGCTTTCTCTGCCACCTCTGCTGAGGCTCTCTGAAGAAATGGCTGCCTGGAGTCAGGGCATCCATGGGGCTCCCTCCGTTCCACCTCCTTCACGTGCACTGCTTAGCATTCCTCCATGTGCCAGCAGGGGCTGCCCATGCTGGGCCCTTGTGGTGGGATTGGGCCCCTGCTGGTGTGTGGGGGATGCAGGAGAGGCAAGTGCCCAGTGCTGAGCGGTCCATGCTGGGAGGTGGTGGAGGCAGGAGAGGTGAACAGTGCTGACAGGTGTGCGGCAGTGGAAGAGGTGAACAGTAGGTGAGGGGTGAGGTCAGGTGGCAGAGGCAGCAGCTCCGGGGCAGGGAATGTGTGATTCTGAGTGTGCATAAGAGCTAGAGTGACATTCAGTGGTGGCTTTTGGCCAGATGAAGAACTCAGAGTACGGCTCTTCAGTGGAAACTTGGCCCACCCCTGACATGGAGTGTCTTCTGAAGCCAGTGGGATCCAAGCACAACCACACCCGGCCTGCCCCAACCCAATGTGGTCCACGTTGCCTGCTCTCTCTGGAGCATCGTGAAGGGCAGGATCCAAGGCACTTTCCTGCTGCCTTCTGGACATGACCCCAGCTCCCCATATGGAGCAACATGTGATGTCCCAATGCTGCTGCGTAGAGGCTGGAGAACACAGCCCAGCCTGAGCTTAAAGGAATTGGGTCAACAGCAAGGGTGCCTGGGCTCAACAGGGCTGGTTGGGTCCTATCAAAGGACACTGGTAGAATTAAGGTCCAGGGTGGGGGGCAGCAGAGGTGCTTTGCCTTGCCCCCGTCTGAGGTGACTACACCCCTTTCTGGGTGTGTTGATGTCAGGGCAGGGGCGGGCAGGAGCGGGGGATATGCATATGCACCCCCTGGTCAATATATTGAGAACCTGACCCCGGCTGCAGACGGCATGACCCTACTTGGGGTTCTAGCTCCCGCTGCGGGAACCTCTGTTTTTAGGACTGAACTGTGGGATTAACTATGGTTTTTGTCCAATCCCCTTCTTCCCACCCTTCAAATTGTACTAAGGGACTTTTTCTTTCTTGTTTTCTTTGGTAGCTTTGCTATCTCCCCTGCTGTGGCCTGTTTGCCATTGCATGGCCGCTGAACTGTATTGAATCGAGCGGGTGCCCCTCTCATCCAAACGAACGATTGCGGTAACATTGTTTTACTTTTATTTTTTAGATGATGAAAAGTTTAATAAAGAGAAAATACGAAAGCTAGATGCACTTGCAGAGGAGACTGGATGCCTGGATTAAAGTCGGGCTGCTGTTCTTTCAGGACTCGACCAAACAAACTTCAGAAGATATTCCGCCCCCCTCCCCCAAGGAAAACATTTTCTAAAAT
The DNA here is from genome assembly GCA_003113815.1 of Sphenodon punctatus. Classification (NCBI taxonomy): domain Eukaryota; kingdom Metazoa; phylum Chordata; class Lepidosauria; order Sphenodontia; family Sphenodontidae; genus Sphenodon; species Sphenodon punctatus. Next base: position 1,017,663 of record QEPC01006909.1, on the reverse strand, counting down.
AATCTGTACTCCTGTGTGTGTGTGTGTGTGTGAGAGAGAGAGAGAGAGAGAGAGACGCCTCCTTTCAACTAATAGATGGAGACAAAGTAGCTCAGATGATACCTGAACCATCAGATTGTTTCCAAGCCAGGGGAAGTAGTCATTCTACTCTATTCCGCAGTGGGCAGAACTTGCCTGGAGTCTTGTGTCCCATTCTGGGCGCCTCATTTTAAGAAGGCCATTGACAAATTGGAGTGGGTTCAGAGGAGGGCAACAAAATGAATAAAAGGTCTGGAAAGCAAGGCTTATAAAGCAAGGTTGAAGGAACTGGGTATGTTTAGCCGAGCAAAGAGTATAAGTGGGCAACATGCGAGCAGTTTTCAAATACCCGAAGGGGCTGCCACAGGCGAGGTGGCAGCAGGAACTGGTCTGCGTCGCTACGCAAGGCAGGAGTAGAAATAATGGACTCGAGTTATAGGAAGGGAAATTGGGGGTCAATAGCAGAAAAAATTCCATTGCTTGTGTAGCAGCGTAACAAGTTGCCTAGGGCTGTTGTAGGTTCTCTGTCACTGGAGTTTGTCTAACCGAGACTGGACAACCAGCTGTTGAGGATGTTGTAGCTGAAGCCGTTCTGCATCAAAAGGAAGGGGTTGAACTAAATGATCTTTGAAGACTCTTCCAGCTCTATGATTCTAGCTTTTCTCGGCCCAGCGTCTGTTGGTAAGTGTGCAAACCTTTGGGGTAGGCAGGGGCCTTCCTTGAGCATGTAAAAAAAAAATGCTCGCCACCACAACTTCCTTCTCATCTTCCACAACCAGTGCCTGGTCTACGGCAGCATCAACCCCCAGTTCGTTTATAAGCATCAAGCTGGAAGGAGTCTCCATGGTCATCTGGCAAATGCCCCAACGAGCTAGGACTTGGCACATCACTTGGAAATCACCGTCCTCGCCTCGTCTTCTACAAGCAGCGGAGACCCATCAGTTTTGGGGTGGGGAATAACCTACAGTGAAGAGGATGATTTTAAAAAAAGAAATTTTGAATTTGGACAATACTGATGGGTGAGGGGAAGAGAATTTGAAGATGTACAAAATAAAACCGCCAGCGATCTTCTCCAATCATTTACAAAGACCTCTGCATGGCAGGCAGGCCACCAATGTGGCTTAGTATGCAAATATATCTCTTTAAGAGCCATAGTGATTGACTGTTCAGTCTAACTGCAGAGGTACGTGCATTGATCTCTGCCCAGGAGGGCATTCTCTGCCAGACACCAGAAGACTGACTCTCCACATAGGGTCTGTGAAAAATCTGTAATAAAGATATAGCTCCCTCAAACTCTGTCATGAGATTCCTCCTTAGCAACCCACCAAATGCCACCTCTACCTTGAACTTGAGAACACGGCTAGGGCCCCGGGCCTAGACAGAAATCCTGACACAAGTGTATGATTGCCAGATGTCTTCGATTTTAAGGTAAGGGATGGGGAAACATTTCCCTCCCTAAGGGCCACTTTGAAAATTTGTACAAATTCCTTGAGCCAGAAAGGAGTTGGGTCAGAGGGTGCTTAACGGGGACACTCAAGATGCAGGGAAAGGAAGGGGAGAGTGAACCTGTGCTATGGGCCCATCCCCCTATCTCACACTCATCTCGCCTTCCCCTAAGCTCATCCTTTCAGTGCTTGAAACTAGTAGGATCTGGGTCTTTGGGCAGGATGCAGGAATTGGAAATTTAAAAATAGCTGCAGGCTGGATTTGGGCTGTAGGACCCCATGTCCGGCTTTAAAACATCCCTTATTTCAGACCCCCCTTCCGCAGCGCCCTAGAACGTTGGGGTTCCCTAGAGCACAACGGATGCACTCTCAGAGCCCCACAACTCCGTAAAACAGAACACGTGTCCCTTATTTCACAGCTCCCTTACTTTGAATTTTGATCTTGCAACCCCACCCCCTCAAGAGCAGAATTCCACTTGTATGAACTGTCTCTTCTTGGTTCTCCAAGGAGGACTGGGAATCCCATGGGGTTATCCCGGGGTCTCCAGGAATAAAAGCTTAATCTCGGATACTTTTGCAAACAGCCTGGGAGGGGGAAAAAAACATTGTTGGGAATTCTCAAGATGAAAATTCAGCGGTGAATCCGATGTGCGGTTCAGTCCTTCATCTGTTAGCATCTATGGGAGCTGAGCCATTGACTTTAGTGGATGGGCGATGACTGCAGCTTGCTCTCAGTTTGTAATTGGTTTCATGTATTCCTAGTCTCCATAATCCAGTAACTATGGTGTCTAATAGTGCAAACGAATTGCTTTATAGTAAGTGTGTTAGAGAGTAGCTCCATGCTTAAAGCCATTCTCTTTTTATTTATATCCAACCCAATGTGCGTGGCTTTAGCATGCCATGTTATGAAACCTTACATATATATTTATTTAAATTTATTATCTTGCCCTATGCCAAGGGCTCGTGGTGAGTTACAACACATAATCATAAACAGACACAGATAAAACTAGTTAGAAATTTCAAACCCTTTTTCCTGTTTACCAAAGATTGGACCAAATAAAAAAAGTCTTACATTCAAATTCAAATTGTCTATTAAGGCGCGACAAAGGGCCATTGCCAAAAATAGAGGCGACAATACAGCTGTTAGCATAGTTTTTGTATTGTGTTTGTTTTTTCTTACAGTTACTGTTCTCTGCTAACAGCCTGCAATAAACAAGATAATCCCCCCATTCTGACAAGACCCCCGGCACTAACGAAAACTTTAAAAAACACAAATACTAACAGTTAAAAAAAACAAGACTTAATCTACCATCAATAAAAATTCAAGTTAGACCAACTAAATTTAAAAAACCATCACAAAAACCAAGTATCCTAATGAACATACGGTTCCATAACTCAAGAAGTTGCAGTCTCTGTCCCTTCCAAGGGAGATTTAAATTCCATAAATCTCTTTCTGTACTCAAATGCCCGAGTAAGAAATTTGATTACCTGGAAAGTGACCTCTTGCTCATAATCTCCCAGCACAGTCCATCCGCTCTGGTAACCCATTTATTATTGCCCCAGTCTTATTGTTTCCAGAAGACGAGCAGGCTCGCGCCCAGATGAACCTTCAGAGGGAGGGAGTTCTATAATTGTGGGGCAGCAATTGAGAACAACTTCCAAGCACATAAAGAGGGACTCGACTGCTTCTCATTCCACTTAATATCTTGTCATTCCACTTTTCTGAGGCAGCAAGGAAAGTGGTTACTAACTACTGGCTGTACAGTGCCAGGTACATTGCTGGCACTATATAAATAATAAGACTTGAATACTTGGCATTTTTCCTCCTTGTCCTGAAAGAGGGATGGTGGGATTCAGCACCCAGAAATGGACTGCCTCTCCTAAATAGGGACTGCTGAGTGATATTTTATTTATTAAAAGACTTAATATCCTGCTCCTCCTGCCACAGGCAGCTCAGGGTGGCTTACAACAACATAAATAAAAACATAACATTATAAAAACATACCACTCCCCCATCCCTCTCCTCCCCCACCCTCTACCTATCTCCCCCGCCAAATGCCTGATGGAACAGCGAAGTCTTACAGCTTTTTTGAAAGGGAAGGTCCGGGGCCAGACGCATCCCCACCGGAAGGGAGTTCCACAGCCTCGGTGCGGCCACCGAGAATGCCCTCCCCTGCTTGGCCCCCTGGAAAACTTGGGGGACCACAAGAAGGACATCCCCCAGTGACCACAGGGGCTGGTCCAGTACCCGGGGAGTGAGGCGGTCCCACAAATAGGCAGGGCCCAGACCATTTAGGGCTTTATAGGTTAAAACCAACACCTCAAGTCGGGCTCGGAAGACTATCGGCAGCCGGTGCAGAGACCAGAGCACTGGTGTAATGTGCTCCTGGTGGCCCGGTCCCACCAAAAAACGAGCCGCCGCATTCTGCACCAGCTGCAGCTTCCGGGCCATCACCATGGGTAGCCCCACGTAGAGTGCGTTACCATAGTTTAGTCTCAAGGGGATGAAAGCATGGATGATGGTGGCCAGGGCGGAGTCTGAAACATACGGCCTAAGCTGACAGATCCGATGTAGTTGACGAAAGGCGCCCCTCGCCACAGCCTGCACCTGAGCATCCAGATGGAGCTGCGCATTGAGTACCACCCCCAGACTCCGCACCTGGGGGACCAATGGAAGACAGACCCTATCAATGATGGAGGCCGTTAACGCCATCGCCTTCCCCACCAGCATCACCTCCATCTTGTCGGGATTCAGCCTCAGTTGACTAGCCCTCATCCAGTCCCCCACAGCCGTCAGACACCGAGTAAGCACGGAGACTGCGGGGTCTGGGTCTGTTGAAAAAGAGAGGTATAGTTGGGTGTCATCAGCATATTGGTGACACCATACGCCAAACCTCCTGATCACCTCACCGAGAGGCTGCATATGTACGTTGAACAGGAGGGGGGAAAACACCGAACCCTGCGGGACACCATATGCAAGGTTTCGTTATGATGAAAAAGACTCCCTGAGTACCACTCGTTGGGGTCTCCTGGTCAGGAATGAATGGAACCATTCAAGAACAGTCCCGCCCACCCCAGCATAGTCCCGCAGACACGCCACCAATATCTCGTGATCAACAGTATCAAAAACAGCTGACAGGTCTAATAGAACCAACAGGGTTGAACGACCCCGGTCCATCTCCCGGCACAGATCATCCACCAAGGCCACAAGCGCAGTCTCCGTGCCATAACCCGGACGAAATCCCAACTGAGAGCGATCAAGAAAACCGATGCGGTCAAGGTGCCCCTGCAACTGCTTGAGCCACCATCCCAATAACCTTTCCTAAAAAGGGAAGGTTAGAGACAGGTCAATAGCTGGCAAGGGAGTCAACGTCAAGCGATGGTTTCTTGAGCAGAGGCCGCACCACCGCCTCCTTGAGACAGCCCGGCACTCTGCCCTCATCAGCAACAGCCCCATTGTTTCCTTGCAAGATTTAATTAGCCAAGATGGGCACGGATCTAATTCACAAGAGGTGGCCCTAACAGCCCCAAAGGTCCCGACTGCATCAGCGGGTGTCACCGACTGAAATTGATCCCATAAAATCAGACAAGGCTTGACTTCCATAACCTCAGGTTTCCCTAGTGTAATAAGTGCAGTGTCAAAATCATGGTGAATATGAACAATTTTTATCCACAAAATGATTCACAAACCTATCACAGCCTGCTGTAGATGACTCCACTCCAGGGTAGAGGGGGGCCGAACTGACCAGCCCCCGCACCACCCGGAAAAGCTCTGCTGGGCGAGATTTTGCAGAGACTATGACAGCAGCGAAAAAAGCTTTTTTCACTGCCCTCGTGGCCTCGGCATATGCTTGTAAACTAGCTCTATGCTGAAATCTGTCGACTTCAGTACGATAACGATGCCACAGTCGCTCCAACCGCCACCCTTCTCGCTTCAGCACTCGCAGCTCTTCCGAAAACCACGGGGGCCTGCGGTGCTGTCACCTGGAGCTGTCTGATCGATGGCCTCCATCAGTAGAGTGTTCCATAGTGCAGCGAGGTCATCGATGAGACGGTCGTCGAGCTCAGAGGGTAACTCCCCGAGAGTGAACCGAAACCGTTCTGGTTCCATTAGCCTCCAGGGGCGAACCATTCGAATTGGCTCCACACCCTTCCGGGGGCAGACGTGCTAAGAGAGAGCTCTGTAGGAGATAATGATCCAACCATGACAAGGGCACTGCTATCTCCCCCAATAACGGACCCCCTTCACCTCAAGGCTGGTGCAAAACATGAGAGTGAGAGTATGTCCCCCCTGATGTCGGGCCGTTGACCATTTGGGACAGGCCCATAGTTGCCATGGTGGCCATGAATTCATGCGCCGCTCCCCCGAGGTCGGCATCAGTGTGGATGTTGACGTCCCCCCAGACTAATGCCTTTGGGGACTGCAGCACCACCTCTGCCAATTTGAACACCAGGTGCAGAGCCAAATTGTCCCCGGCCAAATTGAACACCAGGTGCAGAGCCTCAATCCCTACCATGGTTTGCACCGGATATCTCCTAACTGACCACCAATGTCTTAAAATCATAGCTACACCCCCCTCCCCCGTCTCTCCGACCGTGGCTGATGCTGCACGGAATACCCCGCCGGAACAAGGTCAGCTAAGATAGGCCCCGACTCAAGGTCCAGCCAGGTTTCCGTGATGCCCATGAGATCGGCGGCACAATCCAAGACTTAATTCCTGGATCGTTGTTGCTTTATTAGCCACCAGTTTCGCGTTCAACAGCAGCAGCGAAGGGTCAGGGGTCCTCTGATCTCGATCCCCCTGTCCAGCCGCTAAGGGGTGAGTGAGCGGGGCCTGCAACAGGCACCTGTCCCACTTCACTGGTCTTATACCACCCCATTTGGACCCATATCTCCCCCGTCCCATCACGACCCCAATGGCTGCGCCCCCCCCCCCCTGCCGGCCGTTCCACCCTGGCAGCAGGGGAGACCACCACCCCAACCCTCATATCCCCTCTGCCACAGAAGGGCAATCTCCCCTTCCCCAAGGACTGCACCCCTCCCTCACACCAAGGGGGTCAGTCCTCCCTCCCCAACCCAGTCCCCCTGCCCCTCCTCCATATAAAACAAATATTCCATCCCACCTACCCCCATGTCCCAATCCCAAAATACAAATGCCCTAGCCCACTCGGACCCCGCTAAGGGCCATGCCTAAGGGCCCCTTGGCAACTTTTGGCCCTGCAGGGCCTGACGTCTGTCCCCAAGCGTCGGCACTGCACCCCTCCTCCGATGGGGAGGAGGTCGATGCTACCTGGGGCTGGGCAGCTTGGGTCTTGTCGGGGGGGCGGGTGTCCTGGGGGGCTGGGTATCCGTTTTCCAGAAGAACATCCAGGAGCCAGTGCCACTAACTGGCCACCCAACGGCCTCCAAACGGCCGAAGCCCTTTGGTCTTCGCCCTTCGGGTGCCGTCCAAGGCCCCAGCCCCTGGCAGCTCTTAGATAGTTACCTGGGGGATGATAAACAGGTGCACCCAATGAGTGGGACAGACAGCCCCCTTCAGGCCCCAACCCCGGCAGCTCTTAGCTCTTAGATAGTGTCAAGGAAAAATTTATACTTACACTGTTGGTAAAATCTGTCAGAAGTTCTTTCTTGATCTCAAAGCGCAGAGAGAGAGAGAGCAGAACTGACCCCATGCAAGGAGACAGCCTGGTCTGCCTTTTTTCAGATTACGTAGGTATTTTATAGGTTACAGTTCAAGCAAAAAGATAGGCATGTGACCCAAAGACGTCATACAATAATGGGAGGTTACTGCAATTTGTTTACCTACTAAGCAAATTATTCTCAAAACAATATAAGCTAGACTATTTATAAAGTAAGGTGCCTAAACAAAGCCAATTAACTAGCACATCTGTAAGGCCGTTGTTTGCTATCTGCTGTAAGGAAGAACAGAGCGGCCTTCCTCTGTCCGATGTTTATCATGCATGGAGCTGTTTCCCAGGCCTTGCTGTGTGACACAGAACCCAAACTAGTCTCGTGATTATTTCTATGTAATAGGCTAAAACTCACTTCTGTTAAGAATGAGTATTACCCAGCATTCATCTGTCTTCCATTTTGTGCTACCTTCCTTCGGCTATGTGTAGCTCAATTCCTTAGGTCCCTTATAAAATTCCGCCATAATCATTACCTGGGGGATGATCTGGATCCTGGTGCAACTGAAAATGTTATGGGTGCGGATCCTCCTGAGGGGACATGCACTAGTAGTTAGGGCAGACATGGATCTCATTGAAGTGAATGGGACCTGTGCCTGTGCTAACTGATGACACACGTGCTATCGTGTTGAGGTATCAAACGGCTCATGATGTGTTCTGGCCCCCTGCAATAGCATCGCAGGAACTCCTATTGCAACTGTAGTAAGAGCTCCTTCTGTTGTGCAGCGAGAGAGAGAAGGTGGTTGCTGTGTTGGGCCCAAATATAAGGGATGGAGACAAGGTAGTTCAGATGATTTCTTTGATTGGACCACGCTGTGGGTGAGAATGTGCAAGATTGAGTCACACAGGAAAGGCTATCGGGGCCCTGTGTTTCCCCAAAGCTTGCATATTTCTCACTAACAGAAGTGTGTTGGGGGGGGCAGGAGCTTATTAAGAGGCCATCCAAACTACATGGTCTCTCTTTCTATTCTATACCTTCTCCTATATATTGTCATGTCCGAGGTGCAGAGATTTCATACTTGACATGTTCATGCATCCACAAGCTATTGTTTGTAGGGTCGTCAGATTCTGATCACATCAATGCCGTTAAAAGTTGTAGAAACCTCTCTGGAGTGGAAATATGGTGGCGCTAGAGTCTGGCTCCCAGGGCGGGGTGGGGACAACCGCAGAAAGTCTGTGCAGGGTGAAGGGGGGGTGGTGGAGTATGAGGGGGGACAGTCCTAAGTCAGTAGAACACTTTTTACCCAGACACCTGTGGGAGATGGATCTTCGGATTAGATAAGTGCCCAGATATGGGTGAGTCTGGAATTCAACTTGTGTGAATTGTTTAATGAATCTAGTACATTTGGAATAGAGAAAGAGAAGCGAAAACATGCTTGGGAACAGGGTGATCCTTTGGCAAATAATGCCTGGGCTCGCAGTTAGTGAACTTACAAGCTCATAGAAGTGAATGTGACTTGTGTTAGCACAGTGGGCCAGCACCATATAACTACAGGATGGGTTAGAACATAAGAAGTGCCAGACTGGGTCAGACCAATGGTCCATCTAGCCCAGCATCCTGTCTCCGACAGTGGCCAATCACGGTGGCTTGGGAGAAGCACCCAACAGGTCACAATGGGGGATCCGTTCCCTGTTGTTTTCCCCCCAGCTCCCATCATGTTCCCTGATCCTGTCTGGCTAGTAGCTGCTAATGGACCTATCTTCCAGAAACTTGTCCAAACCTCTTTTAAACTCAGCTATAGTACTGGCCCTTACCACAGTCTCTGGCAGGAGATTCCACAACCCAATTATACGCTGAGTAAAAAAATATTTTCTTTTATTTGTTTTAAACTTGTTTCATGGAGTGTCCCTTAGTTCTAGTACTAGCTGAGAGAATAAATAACTGCTCCTTGTTTATTAGTTCCACACCACTCATGATTTTATAGACCTCTGTCATATGTCCTCTGTCGTCTCTTCTCCAAACTGTGAAGAGCCCCAACCTACCAAGCCTCTTCTCGTACAGGAGCCGTTCCATGTTCTTGATCATTTTGTTGCCCTTCTCTGTACCTTTTCTAGTTCAGGTATGTCTTTTTTGAGATGGGGCAACCAGAACTGCACACAATATTCGAGGTGCGGTTGCACCATTGATTTGTATAGAGGCATTATGACATCCTTGGTTCTGTTCTCTATCCCCTTCTGAATAGTTCCTAACATTGTTTGCTTTTTTGACTGCTGCTGCGCACTGCGGATTTCACTGTATTGTCCACAACCACCCCAGATCCTTTTCTTGGGCGGTAACTCCTAGCTTAGTACCCAGCATTACTACCTATGCTGTGTATGCATAGTTTGGATTATTTTTCCCTACGTACATCACTTTGCACTTGTCCACATTAAATCTCATTTGCCATTTAGATGCCCAGGCTTCTGATTTATTTACTTGGATTTCTTAAACCACCCTTCCCAAAAGGCCCAGGGCAGGCAATAACAAACAGAAATTAACCCCCATAAAGTCCTTGTTGGGATCTGTTCGTGCCACTACTTGTGAGCAAGATCCATGCCCATCCTGGCTGGTGAAAGCTAGCCAGGAGACGTTACGGCCCTTGCTGGCTGGGGTGGTTAGTGTCTCCCTTCGGGAGGGCAGGGTCCCTGCCTGCCTGAAGGAAGCTGTAGTTAGACCCCCTGCTCAAGAAACCATCTCTTGACAGTGATGCTCCTGCCAGTTATTGGCCGGTCTCTAACCTTCCCCTTTTAGGGAAGGTTATTGAACGGGCTGTGGCACGGCAGCTCCAGGAACATCTGGACCGCACCGGTTTCCTTGATCCCTCCCAGTCTGGGTTTCGGCCTGGGTATGGTACGGCGATGGCCTTGGTGGCCTTAGTTGACGCTCTCCGTTTGGCGTTGGACCAGGGTCGTCAGACCTTACTGGTCCTGCTAGACCTTTCGGCTGCATTCGATTCAGTCTATCATGAGGTGTTGGTGACTCGCCTGCGGGACCGTGCTGGGATTGACGGAACGGTCTTGGACTGGTTTCGTTTGTTCCTGGCCGGGAGAACTCATGGGGTGGTCTAGGGGAAGTGTACGTCTTCCCCCCGGGACCTCACGTGTGGAGTCCCGCAGGGTGCCATTCTGTCCCCCCTCTTGTTTAACATCTATATGCAGCTGTCAGGGGAGATCGTGAGAGGGTTTCAGGGCATGCAGTGTCATCAGTATGCTGATGACGCTCAGCTCTACCTCTCCTTTTCCATCGACCCAGGCCCTGCCGTCTCCTTATTTTCCCAGTGCCTGTCAGCTGTGGGGGCTTGGATGAGGTCGAGCCATCTGCAATTGAATCCTGACAAGACGGAGGTGATGTTGGTGGGCGAGGGTTTGGGAGACGTGGGGGTGGTTGAATCTCCTCTTGTTGGCGGTGGGGGAGGGGGGTTGCCCTCCCATGGTCTCTCAAGTGCTCCTCGATGCATGGCTCAGCTTGGAATCTCAGGTTGTGGCTGTGGCAAGGAGTGCGTTTCAGCAGTTCCATCTTGTCCGGCGGCTTCTGCCGTATCTCTGACTCCAACCGCACCACTGTCATCCATGCTTTCATCACCTCAAGGCTGGATTACTGCAATGCGCTCTACGTGGGGCTGCCCGAGAAGCTGGTCCAGAGGCTGTAGCTGGTGCAGAATGCCGTAGCCCGTCTCCTTATGGGGGCAGGTCCCAGGGAGCACATGACACCACTGCTCCAGGCTCTGCACTGGCTGCCTATAAAGCACCGGCCCAGGTTTAAGGTGCTGGTTTTAACCTTAAAAGCCCTTCACGGCCTGGGCCCTGCTTATCTGCAGGACCGCCTCACTTCCCATGTGCCCGTGCGACCCCTGAGATCGTCCGTGGGAGCCTTTTTGGTGGTTCCCCGGCCGAGGCGGGTGGCCACTGATGTTAGATCTTTTTCGGTGGCCGCCCGTGCTGTGGAATTCACTCCCAGAGGCGGCTCGGTTTGCTCCCACTCGCCTGCTGTTTTGGCGTGTATGTAAGACCTGGCTGTTCTGTCAGGCTTTTGACAAGGGGTGGGGTGATTTCCCCCCATATTGTATTTTTATATTGTTTTCATTTTTATTGATTGTGGGCAGGATGTCAATTTTAAATAAAATAAAAGCTATCAAAAATATTAAATTATTAATACAACAATTTCCCCAGATCCTATCGCTACCTGTTAAATGCCTGACCTGTCGTGATCCTAGCCACGCTGCAGACCACATTTCCTTAGACATGAGACCTACTAGCACTTACGTGTCTGAGGGATGGGGGTTGCTTAATAGGGCCAGCCATGTTTCTGGCACTGTACAGTCATCAATTGGAGACAGGTCCCTGCCCCAAGGCACTTCCATCTAGGGAAGGAGAACAAAGGGTGAGGCAGGGATCAGAACATCAATGCCAGACTGAGACAAACCAAGGGGCAGTTTGGGTTTCATGGGAGCAGCAGCAGGAGTCACGCTGGGCAACCCATTCCCTGCTGCTTGCTCAGGAAGTTGAGGAGAGATAATGTTGGGGAGCTGAGTAAAGGGGGCTGCCCTGGCGCGAGTATTAGAGTAGCCAGTGAGAGAGGGAGGTGGATGACCCCATAGCCAGCCCCTGGGGGTGGGGGGGAGAGGCCTACAGTAACAGCAGGGCCTGTGGCATGAGAGTAAAAGGCCTTTCCTAGCTCTCCCCTACGGACTAGTCTGCCTTCAATATGGCTGCTCTAGGGAGGAGGAAGAGGAAGACGAGGGGGATGTCATGTGACTCGGGGAATCACGTGACGTGTCTCACCATAGAGTGCTGCGTAGAGCGGCTGGGCCGCTTTAGTCTCTATCGTGACGGGGGAGGGGAAAAGAATCAGAAGCCGCTATTGTTTCCGGGTCAGGCCGCGGTGGCTCTTCCGGCTGGCGGCCTGGGAGCGGTGGTTGCCATGAGCTTTCTGAAGCGTTTCCCGCCGCCGGGCGAAGGGGTCCGGCTGCGGCAGCCCGAGACGGAGGCGGTGCTGACGGGGCGGGGCCTGGGCACCGGGACACTGTACATCGCGGAGAGGTAGATTGGGGGGGGGGGGCGACTCGGTAGTTACCTGAAGGGAAACACCTGGGGGCAGGGGAGGAAGCGTAGAACCCGCACGGGGAGAGAAACGCGCACGCGCGCGGGAGAGGGGGGGGGTGTTCATCGGGGGGGGGGGGCTCGAGCTGGGGGGGGGGACTTTGGGACGGG
>QEPC01006909.1:961806-1005060 GCA_003113815.1 Sphenodon punctatus | reverse complement strand
GGGGGTAGTGGGGCTCTAGGGCTAGGCGAGGGGAGCACTTGGGGGACCTGAAAGGGAGGAGGGTTCTAGGTAATGGGGGGCGGGGAGAGGCATTTGAGAGCCAGAGTAGGAGGGGGGAGGGCGGCGAGCACCTTGAGAGTGATCTGAAAGGGGGGGGGCTGGATAGTGGGTAGTTGGAATATGTGTAGATGGGGGGGGGTGATGGGATGGGAGGAGGGAAAGGGCCTTAGTTGAAGGATGGGGGAAGGGTAATTCTGGGGTTCTGCCTGGTGGGGAAGGACCCTGGTAATTCCCTGAAGGGACAGGGCTGGGCATGGGAAGGGGGGCACCTGGGACTGGAACAGGAGGAGGAAGGTGGGGGCAGGAGAATGTGAGGGAGCCAAGCCATTTGGGCAGGGAGGGGAAAGGCGGGGCCCTGTGGGGCCAGGCAGGTGTGAATGAGGGAGGGAGGAAAGGAAGCTGGTAGTTAACAGCAAGGATGGGCGCTGTGGCGTCCGGTGGGGGTGTGTGTGGTGTGTGTTGGATTATGGGAGGAAGGACCTCGGCAGAGCCGGGGCTGCCGTGGTGGTGCAGTTCCTTGTGTCTGCCTTCGGGGTGGGCGGACAGGGTTAGGGAGCACTCCTGGGAGGATAGGGTTGGCATATACGCAATTTTTTTTCTGGGCACTTATGAAAAATACATGTTGCAGGGCCTGCATTGGTGCCAGTGCAGGCCCTGCAACATGTATTTTTCATAAGTGGCCTGAACAAATTTGCATCTATGGTAACCCTATGGGAGGAGGATGTACCCATGGGAAGCAGGACAGTAGGGTCTGCTTCATCATGAAAGGCTGGGGGGTGGGGTGGGGTGGGGGTGCTGCTGTGTGGGCAGATGTTCCAGGCAGTTGCTTCTGTCCGAAGGGGTGCGGTTGTGGAGCAGAGATGAAGAGAGGGAGTCTCCTGAGAGAGAAGCTCTCAACCTAAGTGATCCCATGACAGATGGTGGATGTCATTGGGGTGAGGGGGAATGTGGTAGGGAACTGTTGTATTATGCTTGGACTCTGCAACTTGAGCTTGCTCTCTCTGCTTCTTGGATGCTTCCCTCACTCCAGAGCGGCTGCTCTTTGGTCCACTGTGTCTCCTGCCTGCAGAGGGAACAGGCCAGCCCCTGTTCTCTCTCTGGAGAGCGCCAGATGCGGAGCTCCAATAAATGCTGATTCAGGGAACTCTATGCAAGCCTCCTGCTGGTTGAATCGTTTTATTCTTTCATGCTAATGTCAATTAGAGGGTGTTAAAATAACCAAGTCAGCATTTTGGCTTCTGGCTCACTGCACCCCAGGCTCCCTCCCAGAACACTGTATTCTGTGGTTCTTGCATGCAGAGAGATGGTCCTTCTGGATTTTTGTATTTCTCTCCTTTTCATTGCTTGGCTGTTGCCTTCTGAAAAGACACTTTTTATAGATAAATGAGTCCTGTTGTTAAAGTCCGAGTTCTAAACAAGGTTATCGTTCAGCAGCTGATCTGGTAGGTGGTTTTCCTTGAAGTCAAAGGGAATTGGTGTGGGGTTTATATTCCCGCCCTGTGGGTAATTCCCCATTTGGCTGTTGGGCATTTTTATTGCAGTAATTCATTGCGCCATGGCTGCCTTGTTATAAATGACTGCAGTGTGTCATCGCACAAGGCTCTGCCTACCTGTAACTATATCTATGGTGAGGATTGCTGGCAGAGTTCAAGTATTCAGTGAAGCAAGGAGTCTGAGCACCTGGTCAGAGCATGGTTAGCTTTCTTTCTAAATAAATAAATACAATTTTCTACCCCACCCCTCCTACCACGGGCAGCTTACAAATTCTAAACATCTAAAACATCAATTAAAATCACATAAAAGGAGGAAAAGAAAAATAACATTCTGCCCCACCATCCCCAACCCCCCCTCCCATTACCCATCTCCCCCGCCAAATGCCTGGCGGAACAGCCAGGTCTTACAATTTCTCCGAAAGGAGGGGAGGTCAGAGGCCAGCTGAGTCTCTACCGGAAGGGAGTTCCATAGCCGTGGCGTGGCCACCGAGAATACCTTCCCCTGTGTGGCCCCCTGAAAAATCCGGGGGACCTCGAGCAGGGTGTCCCCAGATGACCGCAGGGGCCGATCCAGGACCCGGGGAGTGAGGCGGTCTCGCAGATAGGTAGGGCCCAGACCGTTTAGGGCTTTATAGACCAGAACCAACACCTTGAATCGTGCCTGGAAAACCACCGGCAGCCGGTGCAGAGAACGGAGCACTGGTGTAATGTGCTGCCAGCGGCCCAATCCCGCTTAGAGACGGGCCGCCGCATTCTGCACCAGCTGCAATTTCCGAGCCGTCACCATTGGGCAGCCCCACGTAGAGCGTGTTACAGTAGTCTAATCTAGAGGTGATGAAAGCATGAATGACAGTGGCCAGGATCGAGTCCGAAACAAATGACTGAAGCCGTCGCACCAGATGTAATTGGTGAAAAGCACTCCTCGCTATAGCCTCCGCCTGGAGATCCAGGCAGAGTTGTGCATCGAGAAGCACCCCCAGACTCCGTACCTGGGAGGCCAATGGGGGGCAGACCCCATCAATAACAGGGGCAGCCCACTCCATCGCCTTATGCACTAACATCACCTCCGTCTTGTCAGGATTCAGCCTCATTCGATTAGCCCTCATCCAGTCCCCCACAGCTGCCAAACACCGAGACTGCAGGGCCTGGGTCTGTTGAAAAAGAGAGGTACAGTTAGGTGTCATCAGCATATTGATGACACCGCACACCGAACCCCCTAATCACCTCGCCAAGCAGCTGCATGTACACGTTGAACAGGAGAGGGGACAAGACAGAACCCTGCAGGGCTCCACACGAGAGGTCTCCGTATGATGAAAAATAATCCCCGAGCACCACCTGCTGAGTTCTTCCAATCAGGAAAGAGCAGAACCATTCAAGAACAGTCCCGCTCACCCCTACATAATCCTGCAGGCACGTCACCTACATCTCATGATCAACAGTGTCAAATGCAGCCAGGAGATCTAACAATATCAACAGGGTCAAACAACCCTGATCCAGTTCCCAGTGCAGGTCATCTACCAAAGCCACAAGCGCAGTCTTGGTGCCATGCCCCGGACGAAACCTCGACTGAGAAGGATCAAGAAAACTGATGCGATCAAGGTGCTCCTGCAGCTGCCAGGCCACTACCCATTCAATAACCTTCCCTAAAAAGGGAAGGTTAGAGACGGGCCGATAGCTGGCAGGGGAATCAATGTCAAGCGATGGTTTCTTGAGCAGAGGCCGCACCATGACCTCCTTGAGACAGCCCGGCACTCTGCCCTCCCGCAGGGAGGCGTTGACCACCCTGGCCAACAACGGCCCCATAGTCCCCCAGCAGGACTTAACCAGCCAGGACGGACAAGGATCTAATTCATAAGAGGTAGCTCTGACCGTCCCCAGAACATCCACCGCATTAACGGGTGTCACCGACTGAAACTGATCCCACAAAACCGGACATGATGGGCCTTCCATAACCTCTGGTTCCCCTAGTGTAATAAGTGCGGCATCCAAGTCATGGTGAATACAAGTGATTTTATCCACAGAGTAATCCACAAACATATCTACTGCTTGCTGTGACATCTCCACTCCCAAGGTTGACGGAGGCCAGACTGACCAGCCCCCATACAAGCTGGAAAAGCTCCGCTGGATGGGATTTTGTGGACACTGTGAGAGCAGCAAAAAACTCACTCTTTGCTGCTCATGTAGCCATGGCATAGACTCATAAACTGGCTCTATGGCGCAACTGGCTCTTCAGCACACGAACGACACCACCGTCGCTCCAACCACCGTCCATCTTGCTTCAGCAACTGCAGCTCCTCGGAGGAGGCCTGCAAAGCTGTCGCCTGGGCAGTGGATGCCTAGGAGCCATCTGATCAATGGCCCCAGTCAGCAAGGTGTTCATAGCACAACGAGGTCATCGATGAGACGGTCGTTAAGGTCAGAGGGTCACTCCCCCAGAGCATTCTGGAACTGCTCCGATTCCATCATTCTAAGGGGGCGAACCATCCGAATCGGTTCAGCACCTTTCCGAGGGCAGACGTGTCAGGAGCGAGGTCTGCAGGAGGTAATGATTCATCCATGACAAGGGCACAGCTGATATCTTCCCCCACTAACGGACCACCCGCCTCAAGACCGATGCAAAACACAAGGTCTAAGGCATGTCCACCCTGACGTGTCAGGCCAATAACCATCTTTGACAGGCCCATGGTTGCCATCGCGGCCATGAACTCATGCTCCACTCCCCTAAGGTCAGCGTCGGCATGAATATTGAGGTCCCCTCAAGACTACTGAGGATCGCAACACCACCCCCGGCACCACCTCTGCTAGAGCATGCAGGGAGACTGCTGCACAGGTAGGCGCATCCCAAACTGTCACCTCCCAGATCAAACACCAGGTGGAGACTCGCAATACCCGGTATGGGTTGCACTGGATACCTCCTCACAGACCATCCCTCCTTAAAAATCATGGCTACACCGCCACCCTGTCCCTCCAACCGTGGCTAATGCGGCACAGAATACCCGGGCAGAACAAGATCAGCCAAGATACGCCCTGATTAATTGTCCAGCCAGGTTATCGTGATACATACGAGATCGGCGGCATGGTCCAGGATTACTTCCCTGACGGCTGTTGCCTTTAAAGTGTACTACCAAACTAGCTGCAAACGAGAACAAGGGTCATGGCATTAAAATGGAATAGGCTGAGTATTAAGCTTCCAAGCAAAGTAGTGAAGGCCATGGGGTGGGCCGTGGCTTAGGTGATAAGCACATGCTTTGCATGTAGACGGTCTCAAGTTTAATTCCCAGCATCTCCGATTCAGGATCTCTGGTAACGTGCCTGGGTGAGACCTTGGCTCCATCCTGAAGGTTCTTGGCTCGCATGCCCAGGTGAGGTCACTGCGGGAGACCCTGGCGAGCCAGGTATGAAACCCTGCTGCTGTGTCAGGTGGTGACGATACTGGGCGAAGATGGCGCATCCGTCTGACTCAGTTAGGCAGCTCCTTATAGTCTCACCCTTTGGGTCAATGAACCAGGCTTGGGTTAACGGAGTGAACTGGATGGTCTCTTTCTGTCTCTAATGTTTCATGAGTCTAGTAACTATATTTTACTACATACAGTCATGTGAGTTGTCCGTGTCCTACCAAGCAAAAATCTAACATGACCCCAGTATTAAAGATTTCACACAACACCCAGAAGTGTGGATTTGTGCCACTTGATGTTCACTCACATACAGTGGCCACTGATACATCACCAGAATAGAGGATAAACGTTTGCATGAAATTTACATATGCTATTTTATACTAATTTATGCAAATTTGTGGGGCAGCGGGTGGGACTAGAAGTGGGTGGAGCCAACGCAACAGTTACGTCAGCGGTGTGGCTTCACCCAGCCGCAAGGAGTTCCCAGAGTTAACATTGGAGAGATTACATTGGTTAACCCTGTGAACCCGTTGCTGCTGCGTGAAGCCCTGCCACTGGGGGATAGAAAACACAAAGGTTGTGTAGAAAACACTGGCTGAAAGTTAAAATCTGGGAGATCTCAATGATTCATTTATTTGATATTCATTTGTTTCTCTGATGCTGGCCTAAAGGTCCCAGAGTAACGTGAAGGGTGTTCTGCTTCCCTTTCTAGCTTATGGAATCCATATTCTCGCTTATGGAATCAATCAACTTTCTTCTTATCTATTAAGAAGTTTTTTCTGTTGTTCTACATTGGGAACACAAGTGAGCAACTTGAGCCTTCAAGCTCTTTCGAACCCAGAGAGAGTGTGTGTGTAAACGGGAACCCAGAGAGAGAGATAGTGTGTGTGTAAAAGGGAACCCAGAGAGAGAGAGTGTGTGTGTAAACGGGAACCCAGAGAGTGAGAGTGTGTGTGTAAACGGGAACCCAGAGAGAGAGAGTGTGTGTGTGTAAACGGGAACCCAGAGAGAGAGAGTGTGTGTGTGTAAACGGGAACCCAGAGAGAGAGAGTGTGTGTGTAAACGGGAACCCAGAGAGAGAGAGTGTGTGTGTAAACGGGAACCCAGAGAGAGAGAGTGTGTGTGTAAACGGGAACCCAGAGAGAGAGAGTGTGTGTGTAAACGGGAACCCAGAGAGAGAGAGTGTGTGTGTAAACGGGAACCCAGAGAGAGAGAGTGTGTGTGTAAACGGGAACCCAGAGAGAGAGAGTGTGTGTGTAAACGGGAACCCAGAGAGAGAGAGTGTGTGTGTAAACGGGAACCCAGAGAGAGAGAGTGTGTGTGTAAACGGGAACCCAGAGAGAGAGAGTGTGTGTGTAAACGGGAACCCAGAGAGAGAGAGTGTGTGTGTAAACGGGAACCCAGAGAGAGAGAGTGTGTGTGTAAACGGGAACCCAGAGAGAGAGAGTGTGTGTGTAAACGGGAACCCAGAGAGAGAGAGTGTGTGTGTAAACGGGAACCCAGAGAGAGAGTGTGTGTGTGTAAACGGGAACCCAGAGAGAGAGAGTGTGTGTGTAAACGGGAACCCAGAGAGAGTGTGTAAAGGGAAGCTTTCTGGGAGTTGGGAGACACCAGGATTATCCCTCTTGCAGGACTGAATCAGCCAGAGAGAGACCTGGTTCAGGTGGGCTGCAAGTGAGGGAAATTGCATCCCCCAACCCCGGAAAGTGGGCTAGTGGACCCCCAACCCCCGGGACACCCACCACTCATGATTTTGCAAATTTATATCCCTCCTCAACTGTATCTTCTCCAGGCTAAAGGACCCCAAGTCTCGCCTCATGCAGAAGCCATTCCAGACCTTTGCTCAGTTTTGTTGCCCTTCTCTGCACCTTTTCCAGTTCTGTTGTATGTTTTGAGCTGGGGTGACGAGAACTGCACACAGTATTCAAGGGTGGCTGTACCATAGATTTATATCATGGCATTGATATTTTGTAAGAAAGCCATGATATTTTCTGTGTAAAGTAGTAAGTACACTGGGCCTGCTTGGAGAAAACTCACTTCACGCACAGCAAAACCCTTGACAGGATGGCTTGTGAGTAAGCTGCATGTGGTGTGTGCCATTGGAAATCTCCTTGCTGCCATACTTGGTCTGGCCATTGTGGCATGACTGACGCAGGGCATGTGCTGTCAGCATAGAGAATGCTGAACTGTGACTTGGGTCTCAGTACTTTTTATCTGACGCTTATAATAGTCTGTCTGATTCCTTCCTGCTCAGTTCCAGCGCGTGTGTGTTGGGAGGCCTCTGTGAGAGCTAGCTGAGAGCCAGGGTGGTGTAATGGCATAAGTGTGCAGGACTCGGACTGGGAGGTAGGGGGGACCCCAGTTCAAGTCTCGCCTTAGCCAGAACTCACTGGGTGACTTTGGGCCAGTCACAATGTTCTCTCCGCCTAACCTACCTCACAGGATTGTTGAGGATTAAAAGGTGTGTTGTATGTAAAACACCCCAAGTACCATGGCAGGGGGGCACTGTATAAAAATAAAGATTAGTAGTAATGACTAGAATGAGCCAGTACATATAGTATTGCTTGGGACATTATTGGAGTTCCATATTGTGGGTGGGAGAATTAGTGACTGCTGAATACTATGTAGCTTTGCACACAACTACAGAATCTGTGCCCTTCTAGCTGGGGGCGCTATAGACTGGGACAGCACAGCAGACTCCTTGCAATTAGGAAAGCAATTCCCTTCCTTCTCCCTTGCCAAATTCTTTATCTCCTGGTGGCCAATGGTATTGATGTGTACACGAGCTTATAGATTGAGGCACATGCCGCATGGCGGCAGCTGATGTTGGCTGGAGTTTTCTTCCAGAGTTTGTGTGATCTTACCTTGTTGGGAGTGTGTTCTCCTCTTCAAAGAGCTTTGAGCAGTCTTCAGGTGGAAAGAGAAACTAGAGTCTGGGGTGGTTGCAGCTGTTTCGAGAATGAAACCTAACATGGGGTGTGTCGACTCCCAAGAGTTGAGCACGCAAGACGTTTCATACTGGGCTAAGCCAATGGTCCATTGAGCCCAGCATCCTGTCTCCGACAGTGGCCACTTTGAAAGAGTACCCAACAGCTCATAGTGGAGTGATCCCTTCCCGGCTGTTCACTCCCAACTCTTGACTCTCGGAGGTTGCGTTTCCTGACCGTGAGTGAGTGAGTTATCTGTTTCTCCATCTGATGCAGCAGTGGCAGTTTTGGGAGAATGTAACTATCCAGATTGACTCACTTGGCCATCTCACACAGTCTCGTGGGAATTTGACTATAAATTCTATTTTATTCTAAACAAAGGACTCCTTTAGTCCAGAAGTAGAGGTTTGAGTTCAGTAACGATGTGCCACCTACAAAAGTCTTCCATTAGTTAATTGTTTTTGAACAACCCTCCCTGATAAGCTCACGTAACTGAGAAATGTTTTTTCACCTGTTTAACTGATGTTTCCTGTTTTGTTTTGTTTTCTAGTCGGCTGTCATGGATCGAGAACTCTGGCCTTGGGTTCTACTTGGACTACCCTACCATAAGCTTGCATGCTATCTCCAGGGACCTAAATGCTTACCCATGGGAGCATTTGTATGTCATGGTGAATGCCAAGTTTGAAGGTATGGTAGGATATGTGTATTGTGCTACCACTGTATTTTCAGTGCACAAATCCAGTGCATTTTTTACTTAGTTAATATGATCAGTATGTCGATTTGTCTTGCATCTTGGCTGTTCCTCTTATTTAAAGTGCTCCCCTATGCCTTCATAGGCCACAAATCAGCAAACTTGCATGTGTGCTCCTAATTTGTTTTCCTGTACTTTTTCAGCTGTTCCCTTAAGTCACAGTCTCACTAATGTAGTAGAAAAGACATGTGGCAAATTAGGAAATGGAGGCTTGGTAGCTAAATGTTCAGGGGTCTCTGCCTTGCCAGTGTTTCTTTAAGGCGGGGATTAGTACAAGCTCTGAGGGCTGCCTAGAAGTTGCAGGTAGGGGTGCTTAAAGAGTGTGCTGCTAAAGGAGGGTCCGGATCGTGCCTCTGTCCCCTAGCCTTGTGTCCATGCTCTCGTCTCTGCACCCTTATTCTGAATGGCTTTCCCAGGGATTAGCGGTAGGAACTGTCTCCAGGGGCCAGATCCAGACACTGAAAGGGGGCCACATGAGAACTAGCCCTGGGCTGTGCATTTGCCCCCGGATACTGAGGTTCCCTAGCCCTGTTTCGGGGGACCTGCCTTGGAACCTGTGGCTGCTTAATCTAGACAGGCTAGCTATTCCTTTGAATCTAGCGTGGGGTGAGCGAATGTAGATTTATTCCTGTTCCTTAAAGCAGTGCTTCCCTTTTACCACTCTTTCCTTAAAGTGCGACTTTAGAGAGAATGAATGGTGGCATGGAAACTGCGTCAATTATTAAACACACCTATTCTCATTTTTGGCACTGAGAGAGCATAGAGCCGTTTCTGCCATTGACTGTTCCCCTCTATTATTACAGCCGCCAGTTCCTGGGCAGACTTGCTTTCTGTACAAACTCATGCTACAGAATCTCCCGTAGCCTGTTGCAGCTCGAACAATTTGTTTTGGGGGGATGCTGTTAAATGAATCGAGGCTACGGATTTCATGCTTTGGATTTCAGTTGCTGCAGCGTGCTTTGGGCACTGCTTGGAGAAGAGTCTGGGATCTCTCTCTCAGGAAGCTTGTGTCCCTTCTGGATTATTGCTCCAAGCAGAGTGTTGGCATAGTTTTTCTTTAAATGGGTGAGGTTGAGATTTGTTCTGCTGTGAAGCATGAACTCCGTCAGTGGCAGGAAGCAGCCCCTGCTGCTGGCTGTTTGGAAAGAATTTTAAATGAGAGACACAGGTTTTGAAGGCAGCCAGCTGGCATCTTCTTTTCCAAGTTCTGGCATTGCTGTCGGTTCCTGGGTGGTTCTGGTACAAGATGCCCTTTAAATGGAAATGGATACCTGGCTAGACCATTTCTTGAATCAGAAAAGAAATGTATTTTCTGGGTCATAAGACTGTGTAGTCTAGTTTGCCTCCCCCGCTTAACTTCCTTTGTGTTAAGCTTCCTGCTGACATATTTTGCCTGCCTTGTTTGTTTGAGTGGATGTAAAAATGCATCAAGGAAGGGTGGCAACTGGAATCCTAGAATGTCAGGGTTGGCAGAAGCCTGGAGGGTCTAGAGGTGGTTGGCAGTGGTGCTGCTTGGTCAGTCTTACAGCCACCTCCTCACGTTGCCTCCTTAGAGAATGCGCAGGCTCATTCATTACCCATCACTCCCAGTCTCTGCCTATGCCTGCCACGCAGGAAAAGTTGGGAGATCTACAGCTGAACAGAGCAGGGCTGTTTGATTGGGCTGCTTTGGAAACTAATGGGCTTCATCAGGACAACATCACTGTCTAATCATTGTGATCTATTGAGAGTGTTTCCCCATTTAAGCGTCAGCCCATCCATGACAAAACTGTTTGAAACACACTTGTTGCTGTAAGAGTTTTGTTTCCATGGCAGGGATGTCTTCTATCCTATGTTAGTGGTTTTGAGAGAGGATTCGCTGTCTAATCTGGTAGAAACTGACACTTAGCATGGGTTTTTCCATGCCACGTTGATTGGGATGTCTTAAACAGCCTGACTTTTAAAGCCAAGTGCATAGACTTGTATTTTGTCTTAAAGAACTACCTCCTCCAGTTAGTTGGGGATACTGTTCAAGAACTGATAGCAGCAAATACATGAACATAGCTGCAGCCATACCAAATCCGGGGCAGGGACACTTACAATTCAGGCTATATTTTGCATAATATTTGCATCTAAGCATATGCACAGTGTCAGTAGTCTGTTACTTAACCTTGTTCTGTCAGTCCTGTCGAAGCTCTATCCTAGCACTTCCCCCCGATTGCTCAGCCTCCGCACCCCTAGGCCAAAGAAGTTTATAATGTGCACAGCCCTCCCTTCTGATGACATAACTTTTCCCCCAGTCCAGCCATTTCTCCTCCCCTGTGGATTATCTGACAGAGGAAACGCTGTGTGGATTTTCTCACGGACGAGTGTTGAGCGATAGCGTGTTACCAAACACAGGCTGGTCTGAATTTTTCTGTTGTGATTAATTGGCTTTCCTTTTAAAAACAACATCAGCTCCTTACGGTGACCAAGCTCAAGCCCTTTGATCAGCTGATTATTTTCCAGAGAAATGCTTAGGAAATCATAGCTGCAAGTTGATGCTCCCAAATAGAGGTGCTGCTTTTTTAAAACAAAAAATTCAAAAGACTGATCATTTTCTCCCAAGTGTTGGAATACCCTGTTCTTTTCCCTGCAAGAAGACTCATTAAGAAACAGTGAAGGAGTCCTAGAGGATAATGGAGTTCCCTCACTACAAGATGGGCTGGGCTGGGCTGGGCTGGGCTGGGCTGCTGTGAGCTTGCCTGGAAAACCTGTTTGGCTCTTTTGGGCTGGAGAATGGGACAGATAAAAGAGTTGTCAAATCAGGAACGTCCCTGAAAATCTGGGACATGCTTAAAGGGGACTTTACAGCAGTTTTCTGTGTCTGAGGGACAGGTAACAAAAGAGGTGTCCCTGGAAATCCCGGACACTTCAGAGGCATGGTGGTAGCTATCATGGTGCTGATCCTGCAAACACCCGCAGGCTCCCCTCTGGTGAGGTTATGTCACACACGTTGGAAAATGGGGTTTAAGAATCCTGCCTGCAGCATGAGCCCCCGACTTAGCTTGCTCTGCAGTTGGGCTGCCTTGCTCCTTGTCAGTCATCTCTTCCATGGAAGCAGGAGAGCTCTCTTTGCCTGCAGCACAAACCCTGGCTGGGGCTGAGGTGGGGGGTGTCCTCATCCCTGTAAAACGGCTGATCGTTCAAGAGCAGGAGAGTCCTCTCTAGCCTCCAATGCAGGCGTGAAGCACCTTTTTCCTCCCAGGGGGCCACGCTGAAAATAGTGCAGCTTCTGAGAGCTGCGTAGCAGTTAGGGACAATGGTGCTTAAGGGAAGAGGGCTCCCGATCATGGATCTCTGCCCTAGCCTTGTGAGCATGTCCTCATCTCTGCTCCCTTCCCCAAGCTCACAATTTCAGTGCTGGGGGGGCGGGGGGTAGACGGTGACTGGATCCAGGAAAGGGGCCAAATAAAAACTAGTCACCGGCTACATTTAGCCGCCAGGCCTGAGGTTCCCCACCTTGATGTAATGCAAACCCCAGTCCTAGGGAGACTGGGCTGTGCCCCTGCTTGCCACACTGCCCTCTACCCCCATTTTGCTGGTGAGTGTACTTGTATCTCTGGTCAGTGGAGGTGACCTATATTTTTTACAGCCCTGCCTATCCAGGGAACCAGGCCCTGTTGCTTTATTTGGGCCTGTTTAATCTCTGGATGCAGCTAAGAGGGGGGGACCCCATTGCAATGAGGTTCAAGTTGCCTTGGTGACAAGCAGCCTCTCTAGATCTGTAAGAGGGAGTGTGAACAGGGCCTCCCCTCCCCTCAGGCCTTTAGCTTTGCTAAGGATCCACAGTTAATGTCCAAGCCACGCCACGCTCATGGCTTCACTGTGATCAAAAACCCTGTGAGGACAATTGACCCTGGATTCTGGGTAATGGAAACTTTCCGACTCCCTATTTTAAAGCTGGATTTTAATTCTTTAGAGGAACCACCCAAAGAAGCTGCCATGGACGAAAGAGAAGAGGAAGAGGACAGTGACGATGACATTGAACCCATCTCGGAGTTCAGATTTGTACCCAGTGACAAATCGGCCCGTAAGTGAGAAGGCATCAGTGTGTGTGTTCAGTGCTGTAACAGACCCTACAAAATAGGGGTATGTCGTGTGAGGGGAGCTGGAACCGCTGACGTGGGGTGGAAAACTTCCTTTTTCCATAATGGAAAACCAAATTAGTAACAATGAATGGATACCAATACCAGTCAAATTGGGCAGTTTGAAAGTTGTAATGACATTTTTTCAGGTGACTATCCTATCCCTGGGAAGCATATGTCTATGTGCACTTATTTATTTAATTTAAATTTATACCCCGCCCTTCCCAGATGCTCAGGACGGCTTACAAAGCAAATCAATATGATATGTAAAAACCAACCCTCAACCATTTCCCTCCCCAACCTCACCACAAACCCCTGCCTAACCACCCCCTCACCCCCTTAGCCCAAACACCCACCAAAGCCCCTATTCTCTATCCCTGCCCACCAAGTGCCTTAACAAACAGAAATATATATGAGTCATTCTGCGTTTAGCATCCAAAGTTTTTCAGAAGTTATTTAGCAACTGATTACGCAGGAATGGAGAAAAATGTCTCCATGGTGGCTCTGTCCACTGAGAGCTTCTCTTTCCTTTTGTCCAGTGGAAGCCATGTTTTCGGCGATGTGCGAATGCCAAGCCCTGCATCCAGATCCTGACGATGAAGATTCGGATAATGACTACGAAGGGGATGAGTATGATGTGGAGGCCCATGGTTAGTGATGCTTTTTCTGTACATGAGCCTCTCTTTTAAAGGAGTGCTCTGGGGTCAGGTTCAGCATCCTCTTTGTGCTGTATAACGGGGCATTCACACACACACACACCCACCCACCCACCTCCAGATTTGGAGGTTTTCCTTTGGAGAACTAACTACCTTCATTCTCTTAAGCAGGGTGAATCTGAGGTTCAAATAGCTCCTCTCTGGATCTCCCTGCAATAGGGTTGCCATGAGCGGTAGGAGTTTCCCAGGATAAGCTACGTCACTTCAAACACTTTCCACCACAAGTGCAGGTTTATTTACAGGTTTCCCAAACCTCATTATACAGTCCATTAACCTCTCATTGAGAGGCTACAGCGGGCAATAGTCTCCTCCTCCAGCCCATTATCCCACCAAGCTCATCCCAGGCTGCTGAGCTCCTTCTCGGATCCCAGCTGGATACAGACTGATCTTACAGCAGAACCTCCTGCTTTTGTATCCCCAGGAGGGGCGTGGCCTGTGGATGGAGCCAACTCCCTTAAAGGGACAGTGTTTCCCAGCTGCTCAGGCGGGCTGCATCCCCACAGGACTTACTAGGCCCTAATCCTGCAGCCACTCAGGGCCAAGCGTTGCAGGCCCTCCTTTAGAATTTGCAGTGGAGGGAGAGGAGGGTGGGAGTAGCAAGCAGTGAGGCGGAGATGCTGTGTGATGGACACACAAAGGATAAAGTACTGAGGTTTGCTGGGTCAGCGGAGGACCCCGTGAAAAAGTAAATGGAATTCCCTGTAGAGTTCACGTGAACATGACCCTCTCTCTAGTTTAACTGCTTGTTCGCAGAAGTAATTCCCTTCCCTCTCCAAGCTTCAGTTTAGTCCTGCCCAGTCTCAGTAGCCTAGCCAGCTGGGCGATTGAAACAAGCGCTGGTGTGAACGAGTGGAATGGGAGAGCAAAACACTCTTCCCTCCAACGGGTGTTTTTAGACAAGCACTTCCCCACCTATCGCCCACCCAGCATGAATGTTTGCAGGGGCTGCGTTGGCACCGTATGCAGCCCTGCCACATGCATTATGGGTAGGGGAAGCGCTTGCCTAAAAACACCCAATGTCTTGTGAAAGCCACTGTTGATGTTGTGTCTATTTATTTTGAACACATTCATGACTGATTACAAGAATGATTTCTGCAGTGAATCCATTTCATTATTTTATTTTTATCACTGGCTGCAAATGTCCTCCCTGAGTCAATAAGCGTGAGTCCAGCCCGGCAGAGCTCCGTCTGCGAACCCCTTTCTTCGAGCTCTTGTGTGTCTTACAGACACAGCTGCTAAAAATCAGTTTGCCTTTGCAGAGCTGGGGCAAGGTGACATTCCTACATTCTACACCTACGAAGAAGGCTTGTCCCATTTAACGGCAGAAGGTCAGGCCACTTTGGAGAGATTAGAGGGCATGTTAGCCCAGTCTGTCAGCAGCCAGTACCACATGGCTGGAGTCCGAACCGAAGATTCATTGCGAGAGACTGAAGGTGAGGCCTGCATCTCTTCGGCCCTGATCCATAGTTGGGTGGCTTTCTGTTAGAGCACCGCTTGTCTAATGAGTGGTAATGAAGCTGGGGGTTTGCAGAGGAAAGGAAGAAAGCTTTGCTAAAATGCACACTAGTTATTTAAAATGCCAAGAGAAATTGCCCAGCAGGTGTTTAATCATGTCATTGCCATTTAGAGACCTACTTCATAGAGTTGTCGCCCTGCTAGATATGTTGTGCGTTTATTATCTTAAATTGGAGAAAAGTTCTGGTACAACTTTTTATTGGAAAAGCTTTTATCTGTTAATACAAAATTGCTCATGAAAGAAGCGCAGGAGTCGTTTCGTTGGCTCAAATGCATAAGCAGTATCTGAACATGGATTTGCGGCAGGTCAGCAGAGTTTTCAGTTTCTGAACCAACAATGTAACCAGTGGCCACAGAAATAACCTGCTGCTGGCAGACAAGCCATAGGAGACTGAAGAAACTAATCTATTTAAGCTTATTGAAGAGAAGATTGTGAGATGACAGGGGTAGGTGGGTAAGCCCTCTGATAACAGCAGGCTCCTCAGTCTTGCAGGTGTGGGTATAGCAAATTCCAGGAGGTGCAGGCTGACAGAAGAGCTCAACCTTGAAATAGGAGAGAGTAATTGCACACTGGACTCTGTGCCAGGGAAAATGGTTGACTCCCTGTGACTTCTACAATGTCTTTGTAAAAGTATCTGCAATCCAGCCGTGATAAATTCCATGGCCTGTGTCTACAGGAGGTCAAATTAGGTGATAATGCTCACTCCTGGCTCCAAGGAAGATAAAGCTAGGAGATTATTGCTTTCCAAGCAGAGTGGTCTGGGGAGCTTTCTCTTTGACCTATTCTCTGATCTCTATGCAAAACCACAAGCTACCCTAGTTACTGCAGTGGAAAGGGCTACACAATTCTGTTTTGTGTTTTTTAATTTAATGATTTATAAACACGTCTTTATTTTTAATTTTGGGGGGTAAAATCTAGCTCACTCCCCAAATTGAGGTCTGTTTTAGAGACTGAAGTGTCTCGGGTGGCAGCTGCATAAACTATAACAAAACCTGGACCCTTCCCTATTAATCTTACAGCACTTGCCCACATTACCAGAGCAGGGAGCACTCCCAGCGGACAAACTCATGGCTGGGAAACTCTTGTAGCGCCGAACGTGGGCTTGGGGGATTGCACATCAGGTTGGTCCTGCGGCAGCCCCTCTCATGGGTGACAGGGCTCAAAATGCAGCCCCGTCATCCGTGAGAGAGATCACCATGGGACCCGCTTGATGACGCTCGACTCCCCCCACGTTCGGAGCTACACAAGATTTCCTGGCCGTGAGTTTCTGCACTGGGGGGGGGGGGGGGGAAGAGTCCTTGCTCTGGTAATGTGGGCAAGTGCCCTTAGTGGCCCTCCCATGCTTCACTGGCAGTAATGATTTTCGGAAGGCTGTGTCTTGTCCAGTTCGATACTGCCCCCTGCGGGTGTAGGGCTTCCACCTGGATACTCTGTGTTGGGGAACCTTTCCCCTCCTATGGGCCACTTTGAAAACTAGTACAAGCTCTGTAGGCAGGATAGGAGGAGGGGGCAGGATAGGCTGCTCAGGATTGGGGGAAGGGGAGGGTCCAGATCACGGATCCATCCATGATCCATCTCTTGTCCTTCTGTACATGTCTTCCTCTCTGCTCCCTTCCCCTGACTGCAGTCATTCCGTGCTTGAAGGGAGGGACTGGATCCAGGGACTGGGAAGGAGCCAAATAAAAATGGAGCTGTGGGACAGAGTTTGGCTCTCAGGCAGGAGATTGCCTACTTCTGAGATATTATTTATATCCTGTCAGCAATAGACCTGACCCTGTACAAACATTAGAGGCGGTCCCTGCCCCGAAGGGCTTAGTCTAGGAAGGACAATGGAGGGGAGACACGGGTGAAGTGGGGAACTGAGAGAGAGAGACGTTCACGAAGTTGATTAGTTGCAGGTGCTTATCCTGTCAGCAATAGACCTGACCCTGTACAAACATTAGAGGCGGTCCCTGCCCCGAAGGGCTTACAGTCTAGGAAGGACAATGGAGGGGAGACACGGGTGAAGTGGGGAACTGAGAGAGAGAGACGTTCACGAAGTTGATTAGTTGCAGGTGCTTAGCTTAATGACGCTGAGAAAGGGACCCTGGGCAAAGGATGCGAGAGGAAGCATCTGTGATGAGTCTGTGGAGACGACAAGCTAAGGAAAGCCTGATGGGTGGAAAGAGAAGTTTTCAGGAGGGATTTGAAAGGTGGGAGGGAAGGAGAAGCGTGAATGTGTTCAGGGAGGAGGTTCCAGGCACAGGGGGGAGCAGGGGATTGTAGGGGCAGAGGAGGCAGGATTGAGTTGCGTGCATTAAAACCAAATGTAATGAAACACGGCCCAGTCAGACTCGGCTGCACTGTCTTCAAAGCAAATAAGGGCTCAGGCTTTCTTTAAAATCTGCTTTAGAAAGGCAATTGTTAATCACGGTTTGCCTTTTTGTAACATCAAATCTAGTGAGTTTGCTTTGCAAAATGCCAGCCAGTGCTCTCGTTTTTGCTTTGTGAATTTCTGCTAGTAAGTCAGTGTGTCTGGATGATGGGATCTGCTGCATCACCAAGCTCCTGCCAGCAGGGGCCCCCACTGCCCTTGCTATTGCTGTGTGCTTGCAAGTGCTGCTCTCATTCATTGGGCTTAGTTTTGCTTTGTTTGTAGACGGGATGGAGGTGGACGCAGCACCAGCAGTTGCAGGGCAGTTTGAAGATGCAGAAGTTGATCACTGAAGAGCAGATCTGTGGTAAGCTTGAATGCATTGGCTTTTTCCAGTTACCCAGGGAGGCTCTTCAGCCCTTGCAGTTTAGTTGTGCTGAACGGAGGATGCTAATTAATTTTTATTTATTAACATTTATGCCCTGCCCTTCCCCGAAGGCTCACGGTGGCTTATAAAAGACATAAAATACAATTATACAGCCCCCCCCCTCAATAAAATCTCCCCCAACCCTCTCCCACCTAATCCCTATCCCCACCCACCAAATGCTTTAACAAAAAAGAAAGCTTTACACCACCTCGAAAAGATGCTCAGGCCAGACTCGGATGGACCTCCAGGGGGAGGGAGTTCCAGAACGTTGGGGCAGCAACTAAGAATGCCCCCCTGTGCACCCCCACCAGTCAAACGAGTAACGGGGGATCCACAGTAGGGCAACCCTGGAAACCATAGACCGCTTTGTGGTCAGAAGAATTTTGCAGTGGCTTGGAGACGCTCTTAAGCTACGTCTCAGAACGTCTGGGGAAAGAAATGGCAAAACCTGGGTTGTGTAGCTCTTTGACTCCGATTGCTGATCAGGGTAGATGCTGCATGTTTACTCACTCGCTGCAAAGTGCTTGTCTCTGGACAGAGCTGGATCTTTAGGCCATGGGAATTGTCTGGAAGCTGCCATGAAAGTCCTGGGGCCAGTGCTGTAAAGATTGGCCTTGGTACTGGTTATGTCCCTTCCTAGTGTGCGAGCTTGGCCAAGGCCACTGGGCAGAACGCTTCACGGCCTGGAAAGCTGGTGTCTCAGCGCAAGCAGAGCAGGAGCAGTTTCTGGTGAAGTCTCAGGGTGGGTGTCGTATGGAAACTCGTTAAATCTTTGGAGCAAATCTGGAAGATGGAAGTGCTTCCTGATTCTCCTTTTCTCTTCCTATGTATTCAACATTAGGGACTGCGTTGGCATAAATTGTATCTGTTTCCCAACCAGATCAAACTAGAAGCAGAGGAGAGAGTGTTGTGGCTTCCTGTGTACGGAGGTTCTGCATTGTGCAGCGCCTTTAAAATTTCCAGCCGCCCATCCCTGTTCCCCCAGGGCATGAAATTTCAGATTGAACTCCAGGAGCCAAAAAAATAAATAAATAAAAAATTCATTCACCAGACTCTACCCTGATATTAAACCGTTCTTGCCCCACGACACCCCTGAACCAGTCGCCAGCCTGTTTTCTGGGTGCCCGTGGTTCCCAGGCGTCTGCAAATTTCACGCTTTGCCTTGGCTTCTCGTAGCCAGCCCTAGGAGTAGCTCACACGTCCTAGTCAGTGCAACAGGCCCAGGATTTCCTGGCCTGCTCATGCAAGAACGGAAGATCCTGTCTCTAGGCTGCTAGTAAATGATTCCTGACAGATGTCGGTCTGCCAATCCTTGCAAAAAGGAGAGGCTGGCAATCACTGTCCTGGTCTAATGTGGAAAATCAATGGAGCTCTTTACCCCCCATCCAGCTTGTTTGGCTTGTATGAGCAGGTGCTAGGACGAGTCAGCACTTGGAGGCCAGAGATGCTAGGAAGAGAGATTTTAAAAGTGCACCCTTCCCATTCTAGATTGTGGGGGGGAGGGGCTCTGAATTAGGTGGAGACTTTGGCAGCAAGTATCCACTCTGCTTCACTCTTTCCCCGTGAAGTGGAGACGGGGGTTTCTTCCGCTGTGAAGTGCTGAATGGGGTAAAAAGGAGCTGGGCTGTTTGTGGCAGAATCAAAATGTTGGCACCACTGGTGACTTTTCAGGGTCAGTGACGGGAGGTTGGTTGGGGGTTTAGGAAGCCAAGCCTCATGGTAGTATTGGTTTTGGATGGACCAGCTGCTGCAGCCTTAGTGGAGACAAGCTGGGAAACTTCTAAAGGAACATCCAGGGGCTCTCGGAAACGGCGTTGCTGATTACTAAGGCTGTAAAATAGCAATATATTCATTTAGTGATGGGTTTTTATCTGGAGTCTAGAAACGCCATCTCTGTCTGCTTTGCACAACCCCCTTCCCCTTTTCATTGCTTCCTAGCAATACATTCACACCGCTGCTGATTCCCCTAAATTATGGTGGGCCAGCCCTTGCGTCAGGGTTTATTGAATAGTGGTGTAAACGCACACTGAGGGTTGTGTGACACCCTTACTGCGTACTGTACTCATTACTGATCCCTTATCCTCTGTCCCCTGATGCAAAGGGCAGGCCCCCGGAACGTGTGACAGCACTGCTTATGGAGTGAGGCAAACCCAGATTAAGGAACAAGGGGTGACTATGCAGGAGGGAGGGATGTTGTGTGAATGAGTCCTGTGCCATTCATCTATTCTGAAGTGTGTGGATGAGCCTGATGGATGTCAGAGATGTTGTGTAACGGACATCCTACCCGTGGTGCTGAGAGCAGCTGCAGACCAAAACGTGGTGTTAAGAGTATTCTGCTGCTTGAGGGGGTGGAGGGCTGTTCTCAGACAAGAGAAAAGGTGGAAGCCCTGGTTGTATGGTGGCTAAAGTTCCTATTGCGTTTGCTTTCAAAAAATATCTTTGAGGCCCATTGAGCTGGTCATGTTCCCACTTGGGTTATGACCTTCTGCATTACCTGCACTGCCCCTAGTGGGGCACATAGGTATATTTCTCACTTTCTCTCCCCTGCTTCAGTGCTGTGCTGTTAGTGGCCGCTTCGGTTTCATTGCTGGGCATTGCACCACTGTCCTGCATGTTTTCGGCTAAAAGGCTTTGAACAGAGGAGTCATTGGGGCAGTGGCATTGATGGAGCTCAAACACGCAAGTTCAAGGAGCAGGAAATCCTAAAGTACCAGGAGTAATCCTGAATTTGTTCCTAAAGACGTACAGCTTTCCTAGCTGTTTCTATGGAGTGTAAAGTGCATTATGTTGCTGGGTTCTGCGGAATAACGGATAGATATACCCACGCTGCCCTGACGTCCTGTTGACCACAAGCTTTGATTGCTTCTAGTTTCATGCAGTTTGCTGGGCGAACAAGCTGAATCTACAGGAACATTGTGTCTTGGTTCTCTCTCCTCTAGAGTGGCCAACACGCTCATGTGAAACTAATGCTGCTCATCCCTGCTCATTACACAAATGAGATTAGACTGTTGCCTGGGGAGTCTGTGAGCAGCCTGCTGATAGGGGCAAGTGAAAAGATCCCACATGGCATTGTAACGAGCAGGTTTCTGTCGTGTCAAATGAAGGCTCACATTGTGTTCTTAATGTGGAATGTTATGACTCCAGCATATTCTGAGCCCTTTCTTCTTTCCATCCTGTGAATTTTAAAGGGCCAACCTACTTGGCTGCAGGGTGCCCCTCCCTCTGCCAAAAATCCTGTTAGTGTGAGTGCAAATCAGGCCTTTGTGCACTGAACCCGTTGCTATCCTGTGCTGCTGCTAGCTGCTCCCTATTAACAGCCTCTCTGTAACCGTGTCTTGTCTTTCAGATTCCTCGTGTCGCACTTCCCCAAGCAAGCTGTAAGACTGAAGATGTTGCAGTGACTATCCAGAATTAACTTTTCTCTTAACAACCTAAGCATGGAGATGTATGTCTGTGATTGCTTTTACAGATGTGCTTAAAGCAGGGTTTGATATTTCTATGACCACTGTGGGGTGGTTCTTTTTAATTTAAAAGAATCCAAACTGCTTGCACGTAACAACGGAATGAGGCTAATCTTGGCCTGTTTCTAGGAAGTCTTTGTAGATCTAGGAATTAAGGAAACAAAACCCCAGAACTTGTAACTAGAGAAGAATTCTAGATTGTCCTAGAATTTTTCCATATTTTTGTACCTGTTTTATCCTTTCAGTCAGCCACATGGTAGAAACAAATGGCTTGAGAGATGAGGTCAGAGAAGGCTGCAACCAAGCCAACCTAAACCTTAAAAGTCCTTTGAATAATTGGCTTCATCTGTTCATTGTCCTGATTTGCTGCTTCTGTATCAACAGTGTGGGGAGAGGAGGGGCTGGGATGATATCTGTAGAGTTCCAGATGAGAACTTGCTTATGTCTTTGTTACAAACATTAACAGAACTGTTAAATAAACTTAGATTTTTGTATCTTACATTCCTGCTTTGTGTCAGTGTGTTCTCATTGTTTCTTGGGAGACGGGATTGTTGCTCAAGGCTCTGCTTGTCTTTGGTAATGGACGATATCAGCATACATTCCTAAGAAGGGCTTTTTCTTGAACCTATTCTAAGGGTTGCCTGTATTGTTATGGTTGATTTGTAGAGCACTTTCAGTGGTCAAAGTGCTTTACAATCCATAGCTAGTTGACTGTCACAACCATTATTCTTCCCATTTTACAGATCGGAAATGGAGGCTCAGAGATGGTGACAAGGCCACCCAGTGAGTTAATGGCTAAGTTGGAGATCTGAACCCTAGTCCAACACTATATCCACTAGGATACAATGGCTGTGAATGTAGTTGCAGTAACAACCTTGCAGTGGAGGTTGTTAAACTTATGCTGCTGCAATGGAACTTGCTTCAGTTTCAGGAGCTGCTTTCCCTCTATCTCAGACTTGCAAGGCAGAAAACTGCCTCCCAACAGTGTGAAGGTAGCTTCTCTTGGGAACCCGTAGTGTGGCTTTCGCCAGAAGTGGCTACCTGGGGGCATGTCCGTGTTGCTTCCTTGGGAGCAAAAGCAGCAGAGCCACCACTCCCCCAACCCAAGTCTCTGAGGGCTGTGCACCCTGAACACACCTGACTTCCAGGGAGCGGGGGGACATGCTTTCCCATCCCCAGGCTTGGGGGGAATCTGTGATAAATGGAATATGTCTTGGGAATACAATAATTTTGGTATGTGGTGCTTGGGCACTCTGCTTCCCCATGGTCTATTATACGTGATTATCATTTGTATCTTCTGTAGTGGGTAGAGGGCCATTCAGGGCAAACACTACAAGAATGCTCCTAGCCCAAAGAACTTAAGAAGTGCCGCCATACTGGGTCAGGCCAACCCCTGGATGGAGTGGAGTGAAACCTGTCTCTCTTGAGATGCTCTTCCAAAGCTCTAACTAATTCTGCTTTTAGGTTTGTATGGAGACTGTGGTGTTGAACCCAAGGATATTCCTCTTTTCATGGTTTCTTCTAGCTGTTGCAGAGCTCAGTGCTTCTTCAGATAGGCAGCACTCCCAGCAGTGGCCTAAATAATCTGGTGAAAATGGAAATAGGCTTTGCAAGTTGCTAAACTCCAAAGAGGCTTTGTTCTTTAACAAGTAGTGCCTGTCAAGGATAAGGTTAGTGATTTTTCATTTTGTTGCAGAAGAAAGGATGACTTAAGGAAAGAGAAGCAAGATTTTTATTGAGAAAAAATTCTAGATTAAAAAATCTCTCAAAACATTAGCATAAGATGCTTTTAAATCCAGAACAGTTGCAACATTTCCGAACAGTAGGTGCTTTGCGATTTTTTTTTTCCTTTAGTACAAAGTATATTAATTTTTATGGTGCAGAGCCTTAATGTGATCCATTCATTCGGTAACATGAGGAATAAGTGGTATGAAATTCTATTCCAAGCTTTAGGATACCTTTTATTCATAGCTGTAGATTTTTTAAGTGTCTAGCTTGTTTTGTTGGGTAGGGTAGTTTAATACCTCATCTAATTAATATCCTGGGTATATATACACAGTATTTATTGAAGGTATGTAATGTTTGTTTTACAATGTAATTTTATTGAACAGATTTAAAATCTTACAAGAGAACTTGACAGTGAAAATGTAAACAAAGAACTGCTATTAGCTCAACCTGAACCTTCTGTATAAGAATTGTTGAATGTTTGAGCCCAGGTCACTGTTTTATTGGACTTGCCAATATTCCTTAAATAGAAAAATTATCAGGAATTGTCTCCTACAAGTAGGTTTTACAATGTTATTTGAGAGGAATTGGAACAGATGTCTACCCAATTCTATCTGTCCCCTTTCTAAAACTCCTGGCATCTAAAGTGTTCCAGTATTGTTGCCACAAAGTTCAGAAGTTTCTAGACTTGTACTTGTGAACACTGAGTAAGCTGAGGGATGACTCCGCTTTATAACACAGAAGTACTTTAACCGATTCTAAAGTAACGTGTCTCTTATCCTAAGGCTAGAAGAAACCAGAATGAGATGACTAAGGCCAGTGGCTGAAAGAATAAAAGGCTGCATGTGATGTTTTTACCAACAACATTGTATTGGCTAGAAGGTTGCTAAAATAAAAAGGCATAACGTTCCTGTCTCTGTGACAATACTATTTGCTGTGAAACTAAACTTAACTGCATGTACAGGTAGTACCACTATAACACCTGGTACCACAATTCAATGCAAATACATTCTGGCAGGCTTTTTTCTGCTTCTTACAGAAGCATAAACTTGCAGCTATGTATGAAATTAGTTAATTGTGCTCACAACACTGCTAAACAGAAATCAGTTTTTTCACATTTGCAAAACTATCCTGTGTTAAACTTACAGCAGTATGCAAGGGGCATTAAAAGAAATCTAGAATGACAGAAACCATACAGCAAGTGACTAACTTAAGCAGGACAGGGCAGCTTTGAGTCAGAAAATATACTACGTCTGTCTCCTCAAACCAAACTGACAAGTATAACTTCAAAGGCAGAAGTAGGCTAGTAACTCAGTGCTGCTGTAGAGCGACAAGAGACCAAAGCTTAAATGGGCAGTGAATGCTGTCTGGCATGACCATTCAGTCTGCAGTCAGATTCCTTTGGATTTTAATACTGATTAGTTTAAAGAAAATGGGTTGCTGTTAATTAAGACAAGGAAGCTTAACTTTACTGACTTGGTTGGAACATAGAAGTCGTAAAAAGTATGGGCAAAATTCTACAATGCCTGTGTGCAGGACTGATCATAGTGAACTTCTAAGTATAGTATGGTTCCTGGGGTAGTTTGCCTTAGTTCTGGCATTGTGCAAAACCAAACCCTATTTTCAGTTCTGCTACCTTATTTGCCCCTCCCCTCTCCCATGTTCACAATAAACAGCTAATGGTGACCAGGGGGCTCTGCTGTGCTACAGGGCGAGAGCCCGTTCTGAAAAGTGTGTAGTCCGGCTGATGACAAATGTTTCTAGGATCATGACCTTGGAAGCCTTGTCAAGTGTTCTGATTGCTGGGTTCCCCCACGAACACCTGGGTATCGGTACCTACGGGACTAAGGACAAACGCCAGTAAAGCAGCACAAGGCAGATTCCTTCCAAGAGGAAGGTGAAATCGTCAGGACGCACCCCTCCTTGGAGCCTGACCAAGCAGACTCCTTGTGGAGGAAAAGCAGACATTCAAAAGTATCTTTCTGAAACTAGCATTTGATATTGGTTTGAAGGAAGGGTCAGTAAAGTGGCACTTTGAGTGACCAGTAGTTCTTACAACTGTGCTTAACTTCATACAGATTAGTAACATGGCTTTTCTGAGAAACGAGTTTCATATTTTCACATTCCTAACATGTCACCACAATCTACAATTCTAAACCTTGAATTCAATTTCAAAACATAAAAATCTGGAACACGCAATTTGCAAAGACTTCAAGGAAGCTAATATGACCTATCCTTGAATGTTTAGTCGGCAGGATTTCCCCTCGGGTGTGTGGCTGTAGTTATGTTTAAGAGCCCAGTACTTTAGGACCTCACTGTAGCATTGGGATTAGTTCATCCCATACAATGACCACCAATACTGTACCTGAAAAGACAAAAACAAATTAAAAATTCTTTAAATCTGTTTGAGGGCTATATAGAATTCAGGTGCTGTGTACAGCAGAAATACCTTTAAAAATATTTGACAATTCAACATGCAGTGAAAATATGTTTGATATTTTGTGGGACCTTGTGAAGGCCGAGTTACTATCACACTGGCTGCTGGCTGCCACTTTGAACACTTAGCATATTAATTTAGAAAAATCTCGCCCCCCTAGCTTTGTGGCATGCCATTGTATGATGGTTTTGCTGCTTCCATTTCTGACTTGTATCTAATTGCCTTGGTCTATTTTTCACTTTCATGAATTGGTCTCTACCTTTTAGACTCTTGGGGCACAATCCAGCTCCCAGTGAAGTGAATGGTAGTTTGTTGGTGTCCTTGTCAGGTGCATCCTGATCAGACAGGTCTGAGGTTTGGCTGAATCCCTCTCCCTTACAGAGCATTCCAAAACTTTAAAAGCAAGCCAGGAGGGCACAAATGAGAAGCAGCTCCACGACAGACTGCATGCGAGATATATTCCAAAGCAGACACGGTTTGTCAATTTAAAACCGGGCCAGTTAAGACAGATCTCTAAGCCATGTGTATCCCACATATATTAAGGCATTAAAGTTAACAATGTGAAGCATAAGTAAATATTCTAAGTTTACTTATAAAAGATGAATATTAAGTAGTTCAGATGCTGTCTATGATTGGCACAACATGTAATAAATCAGAGCTTTATCAACCGCAAAATGCAGGGTGTGCGTTTCTACTTGGGAAGGAGTGCATAGGGGAAAGGTAACGGGTGGATGATGTGGGGGAAAACATGTCAGACATTTAAAATGATGTTAAATCACTGATGATGGTGTTAAAGATCAAGAGATCATAGCTAGCTGTTAATGCACACTCAGAACAATGCTGAAGCAAACATTTGGGTTTGGGGTAGTAGGAAACCATTTCAGCTGAAACCCAAATGTTTGCTTGAGCATAGTTCTCAATCTGCATCTACAGTGATCTACTGTTTTTGTGTCAATTTGTTCATCATATCCTTAAATGCCTGATGTTTTCAAAGAGATCATCTGAACTACTTTGTCTCCATTTCTTACTTTTGGGACTAACACAGCAACCCCCTTCTCTCTCAAAGTATAAAGGCACTTAACTAAACAAGGTGCCATCCAATACACTAGTGCATAATCCCAGAACTTGTCACGAAAACAACTTGCATGTAAAGACAAGGCCAGTGCTGGGTTAAATACTGCTCCGGTGAGGTGTCCTCCTGCAATAAATTTTAAACAAAATTAAACCAAACCATTTTTCTTGTTTTGGACCCTTGAATGGAACTAGGTGGTACTGAGATACTGAAGTCTGAGTACATGCTACTATATGGAACGTATGATTTGCTAAAACAGCAAATGTTATTGCCAGAAGTAGTTTTAAATACATCTTAATACTACTTCTAGGCTATATGGTTTGACTGGACAAAATAGTTTAAAAATACTTTATTGTGGTGTGGAAGCTTATGAGTTAGCCTGCTGGTTAGTTTCAGTTCTGGTTTTGTAATAAAGAAAAATTATCTACAAGTCAGGAAAACTGCAAGAGCCCTTTCTGCCAAGGGGCTTCCAGTGTGCCCTGCCCCCATGCTACCACAGAGGCTGTACTGTACTCTGCACCATGGGCAAGTCCTAGGTGTTGCTCACTAGAGGAGTATTTTGGGTTCTACTCCTTTCTCTAGTGGGACTAGGCCTACGCAGCGCTTTACAGGCAGGTTTCCTCATTCTACAGCTGGGGAACAGGTTGAGCGGCCCCTGGTGAGTTCATGGCTCGGGCAGGGTTTGAAGGCTGGTTTTCCAGGACCACGTCCAGCACCTTCTCCACTGCCCCGCACTGGCTCTCTGTTCCATTGAATGATTCGAGTTTTGTATTATACTCTTTGTTCTATGTAATGATTTATTAGCCTTTCCCAGCATGGCAATTGTGTCCTACTTTATAAAAATTAAAACTGCATCTGCAACTCACTACAAGTTAAATATAAACTACTGCTGTCAAACCAGAAAGAGAGAAATGTACTTTGCTTTTTCCTTTGTAGACTTAGGCTGCCCGGAAAGTTTGGGGCAAATTCCAAAGGTAAGATTTAGATTAAGCCTTCTGCAGCGTTGAGTGTGAAAGGCTTCACACAAGGGTTTCCATGCAATCCCAAGCCCAATTCAGCTGCCTACATACAAGCCTCTTAGTGCTGCTCAGTAATTCAGAGAGACAGTTTGCCTTGGGTTTTTGTTGTTTTCATTTTTTTAGCCCCAACAGGCTGGATTTTGAGACGTGATCTTCCAAGAGAAATGAAAATGCTCAGCGTTTCTCAGGTCAGGCCTATGAGGACAAAGGAATTACACTATCGGGATTAAATTCATCCGATACAAATCTAGGCACCTCAGCTGGCACCGGAATTTTTTTTAATTAAAATTTTATTTTATTTTAAATAACATTATAAACAAACTTATAAAGATAACTGTGGTTACAAATATTATTTCAATTGGTAATATTTCTTTGGGTTCAGGTGAGTACTTTATCAAATGGGTATGCTCTTTGATCGTCTGGTCGAGCCCATTTTGCCATCGCACATACACAGGGGAACCATTTTGCAGCATAGAGTTCTTTTTTGCCCATTAGGTTGGCTGCTCTCTTCTCCATAGTCCGATGGTACCAGAGTCTATTCAGCCACTCTCCTACCGACCGTGCTTTAGTATCTTTCCAATGCGGGGCGAGGCCCTTCTTTGCTGCTTGGAGAAACACCCAGCAGGATTCCCGCTGGTTCTGTAGTATCCCCGCTGCTGCAAACCGGCCCAACCGAGCCACCTCCGCTTTAAACGGTACAATCAGTTTAGTCATCGCCTCCATTTCCCCCCATACCCCTCTCCATAGGGGTTGTACCCGGTCACACTCCCACCAACAGTGTCATTGCGTTCCCCTCCCTCCTCCATGTGTCTAAATTGTATTGGGGTCAAATAAAATCTAGTTACCAATCTGATTTGGCATTCCTTAATTTCCAATGAGTGGGCATTATTATGCATGTAATCAATTATTTCTGATTCTTCCTTTTCTGTAATCTCTATTCTTAACTCCTCTTTCCATGTTTGCATGTATCCTATCGGTTTGGGGGACCATCTGTATATGCATGGTAATCTTCCTTTAATGGTAGTGTGTTCAAAAAGTACCTTTTCTATTTTGTTGGAATCTCTGGTGTATTGTTCTTTTTTGCCTTTACTATTTAATGCATGTTTGAGTTGCATTTATTCAAATGGGTTTATTCATGTTTTAATTATTTTCTCCATGTCTTGATTATTTCTTTATCTTTTATTATAGGGCTAATTTTCTCTAACCCTTTCTCCTTTAATTTTTTCCTCAGGTTCTGAGCCTGCTGCTGTGTTTGAAGGCACATTAAGTCAAGCGGTGAGTATTGGAAGTGGTTTTGGTTGATTTTGGTTTTTTTAATTAAGTTTTGCCAGGTCGTCCATGTGCCTCACGCAAATTAACGTGGCCAAATAAAAAGATATGGTGTACCTTCATCTGTTATATTTTTCAGTTTGTGTGTGGCTAGAACATGTTCTATTTCTACCCACTTTATTTCTTTCGGTTGGTAATACCAGTTATTTAATGCACCCAATACTGCAGCCTTGTGATAGAGGCGCAGGTCAGGGAGATTTATACCTCCTTTTTTGGCACCAGAATTTAATGTCTTTAATTTTGATGTCTTCTCCCAAGGTTGCTTTTTGTTGAAATGTATTATCTATGACAGACTAAACCAAGCTATGCATCTTGC
The DNA here is from genome assembly GCA_003113815.1 of Sphenodon punctatus. Lineage (NCBI taxonomy): Eukaryota > Metazoa > Chordata > Lepidosauria > Sphenodontia > Sphenodontidae > Sphenodon > Sphenodon punctatus. Next base: position 975,957 of record QEPC01006909.1, on the reverse strand, counting down.
TGTTCTACAGGATTACTATTTTGATCATGTTTTGTTTTGGTTTTTTGCAGATTTAATCGATGTCTGGGTCTCTCAAACCTTGTTCTTAGCTTTCTGTGAATACTGGTCGGTCTGAAAGTTACACAACAATCATACCTGCTTTTTGTCCAACTGAGTCATGCCTCCTCTTAATGTTTCATTCTGACTATCCAGTTAGCATTGGAGCATGAAATTTAAATAATAAACTACATGAATAATGCTCAACAAAGTATTTGATGTAGGATCAGAAATTTTCTCCTATGCTGAGTCGACCACGCTTCAGAACTACTGAAGAAGAAGAATATGGAGGATAGCTGACCAGCTGTTTTGACAAAGGTTTATTAAACAAGGCAATTCTTGTCTTACCACAATGAAAACCCTCCCTTAAAGGGTGTTAACCAATCCAGGATTATAGCACTCACTCCTACAAACAGGAATAAACTAATTTTCAGAACTAAACCCACATGTCTTTGATTTTGCTCTCAACTTTTTTCATACATATACACAATCTGGATTGGGAACATAGACCTACCATTATCATGGCTTGCCTTTGTTTGTTCCCTGGTTTACATTTATCATTACACTCATTGAATGTCGCATCCCCTGTCTCTCCCTCTGTTCCCCCTTCCCTGTCTCCCCTCCCCATCTTTAGATTGTAAGCTCTTGGGCAGGGACGGTGTCTATCTTGTTTTCTGTAAAGTGCCAGGTACATTGCTGGTGCTATATAAATGCTTATTATAATAATAATAACTATTTTTATATAGCACCCCCCTGCCATGGCACTCGGAGCACTTTACAAAAAACTCCTATTTTTCTTCAAACTGCAAGTTAAAAAATGACTTGTATTTGAGCATCTCCCAAGTAAATAAAGTTACTGTTGCCACAGAAGGCACAGAGATAAAGGCTGCAATCTTGCTCCAGTGAAATGAATAGGAGCTAGGGGGGTGATCTGCCCTATTGAGGTAAACATAAGTTTAGCCATTGATCCAGCAAAAACATCTAGAGAATGAGTCTATGGGCTCAGTGCAGCTCCCATCGAGCTGCACTGAGCCCATAGACCTCATTCTCCAGTTTGTCTGGAGCCTTTAAAGGCTGATGCTATGGCTGGTAAGTTCTAACGTACTGGTGGTGCTTTTGGTTTTATCTAATCCTGTTCTAGGTATAGTAATGATAGGGAACCTATTGTAAATAAAAATACAAATGAAGGAATATAGTGTCCTGTCCACATACTTCTACAGACCATTTAAGCCTGAGACTGTTCAGCTTATGTCCCCTAACTCTTTGAACAGATAACAGATAGTGGTGACCTCCTTGTCACCACCAACCAAGGCTAGGTTTGAACCTAGGAACGTTGAGAAAAGCAGCTCTGACTAGGGTTAGTGGATTATGGTCATAACACTAAGTTCCTGGCTTGGTCATGGCAGCAAGGTGGGTAAAGTGGCAAATTCATAGTAAAGGAAAAGGTCGGAAGTCACAGGCTGTGTAATTTGAATATTTTGACACAAAAAACTCTCAAGACTTCCAGCAAAGTAGATCTGCTGCTGGTTAAAATAAATTACTCGAGTTATCCTTTCTTCTTAGGCGGCATTGCTTGCTACTGCTGTCATCTACTTATTTATATTTATTTATTTATTTCTTAACATTTCTATACCGCCCCCTCATCTCAGAGCAGCTAACAATACAATAAAACAATAAAATACATTAAAACCAACATCAATTTTAAAAAACCCAACCCTAACCCTACCCTCCAATTCCCCCACCCCACCCAGCCAATCTCCCCCTCCCTCCCCACCTCCAAAGACCTGGGCAAACAGCCAAGTCTTGCATGCCCACCGAAAGGCAAGCAGACTTGGGGCCAGGCGGGCTTCCTTCGGTAGGGAGTTCCACAACCGTGGCCCGATCACCGAGAACGCCCTCTCCATGGTGGCCCCCCGCCTTACATGGGGAACCTCCAGATGGGCGCCCCCGGTAGATCGGAGGGTTCGTCCTGAGTCACAGAAGGCCAGGCGGTCCCCAAGATAAGAGGGACCGATACCATACAGGGCTTTGTATAGCAATACTAACACCTTGAACTTGGCTCGGTACGCTATAGCCAGCCAGTGCAGAGAGCGGAGCACTGGCATACTTGAGGCAGGTGATCCAGTAGTGGGGGAAGTAAGTTCTATGCCCTTGTCACGGACAGATCATTACCTCCTGTAGACCAGGTTCCTAGAGCATCGCAGGAAAGAAGTGGGACCAATTAGGTTGGTGAGCCCCCGAGCCCTGGGGGAGGTGTCCTTAGACCGTGAAGGCCTCTCGGTTGATGATCTTGTTCAAACTTGGAACATCTTGCTGGGTGGGGTCATTGATTGAGTGGCTCCCAGGCGTCCGCTCCCGCTGCTTTGTCACCGTAGAGCTCCTTGGTTTACTGAGGAGCTGCGATGTTGAAGTGAGAAGGACGACGGTTAGAGTGATGCTGGCAGCGCTCTCGTGCGGAATTTGATCAGCTGCAGCATCAGGCCCATTTGTGGTCCTATGCTGTGGCCGTGACGGCAAAGGAGTAATGCTTTGCCGCCCTCATAGCCACTGCGAAGTTGCATCCAGCTGAGCTTTTCCGGGTGGTGAGGGGGCTGGTCAGTCCAGCCTCCCTCCGGCTGGAGGGGGAGGTTTCCCAAGCCCGCTGTGAGGAGTTTTGTAAACTACTTTGCAGATAAGATCGCTCAAATCCAGCATGATTTCGGGGCCAAGATTGATGCAAAAGGAGAGCCAAGGGTTACGGATGCCCCGTCTGGTCCATTTTTGTGGGATCAGTTTAAGGAAGTGACATCGGCCGATGCTGAGGGGGTTCTGGGGTCTGGGCTACCTTTTGTGAACTAGATCCATGCCCGTCCTGGCTGGTGAAAGCCTACAGGGAGACTTTGGGATCTCTGCTGGCGGGAGTGATCAATGTCTCCCTTCGGGAGGGAAGGGTGCCGGACTGCCTCAAGGAGGCAGTGATCTGGCCCCTGCTCAAAACACCATCATTGGACGTCGATTCCCTTGCTAGCTACTGACCTGTCTCTAACCTTCCCTTTTTAGGGAAGGTTATTGAACGGATGGTGGTCCAGCAGCTCCAGGGCCATCTGGATAGCATTGGGTTTTTGGACCCTTTTCAATTAGATTTTCGTCCAGGATATGGCACTGAGACTGCGTTGGTGGCCTTGGTAGATGACCTCCGCCGAGAGATGGATTTAGGACATTCAACACTTCTGGTCCTATTAGATCGCTCGGCAGCGTTTGATCCGGTGAACCATGGGTTGCTTCTGAGACGGTTGCGGACCCTGTTGGGGGTGGACGGGACTGTCTTAAGATGGCTCCACTCGTTCCTCTCAAGGAGAAGCCAGCGGGTGGTGCTGGAGGAAGAAACATCTGGCCCCTGGAATCTCGCTTGTGGCGTACCACAAAGGTTTGATTCGGTCTCCACTGTTATTTAATATCTATATGCAACCCCTGGATGAGGTTGTGAGACGGTTTGGTGTGCGTTGCCACCAGTGTGCCGATGATACCCAGCTTTACCTTTCTTTTTCAATGAACCCAGGTCCTGCAGTCTTGGTGCTTTTCTAGTGCTTGCTAGCACTCAGTGACTGGATGAGGCTGAGCAGACTGAAGCTGAATCCTGATAAGACAGGTGATGTTGGTGGGTAGGGCAGCTGAGGTGATGGCTCCCCTTGTGGAGGGGATCCACCCCCCGCTGGCCTGGCCTCTGCCTGGATTGTCAGGTGGCGGGGGAGTCTTTCACCAATTACGTCTTGTGTGGAGGATCCAGCCATGTTTCAAGCTCTGACCTGGCCACCCTCATCCATGCAGTCATCACCTCAAGGCTGGATTACTGCAACTCGCTCTATGTGGGGTTGCCCTTGGTGACAATTCGGAAGCTGCAGCTGGTGCAAAATGCAGAAGCCCGTCTCCTGATGGGGACGGGCCATAGGGAGCACATTAAACAAGTGCTCCGGGCCTGATTCAAGGTGCTGGTTTTGACCTTTAAAGCCCTACACTGTCTGGGCCCCTCCTATCTGAGACACTACCTCACTCCCCGGGCCGTGGGGTGACCTCTGTGGTCTACTGGGGACACCTTCTTAGATGTCCCCCAGGTGAACCGGGGGGCCATAATGGAGAAGGCGTTCTTGGTGGCCGCACCATGGCTGTGGAACTCTCCCAGAGGCTCGCCTGGCTCCCAGCCTGTTGGCCTTTCATTGGGCCTGTAAGACCTGGCTGTTCGTCCGGGCCTTTGGGGGAGGGGGATAATAAGGGTGGGGTTTTTACCACTGTTTTTATTGTCTTAGAAATCCCTTTATGTACTGTTTTTATATTATTTTGTTTAAAATATTTTGCGAGCTGCTGTAGGGCAGGGGGGAGCTGGATATAAGTTATTGAATGAATAAATAAATAAATAATAAAATAAAATCTCTCAGCAACTAATGGTGGCAATGCAAACATGGAAAAAGTGCCAATGGCCACCACTGTCATGCAAACATGCTCAGATTTAAGGTAACAAGACAGTTCAAATGATGGTGGCTGCCAACAGCTTGTCTGTACTAGTAGTTCCATTATTGCTGCTGGAATATTTTAAAACTTTAGAATCTATGGACTCCATAACAAAAATATCCCCTTCCTTTCTCTTGAAAGGCCTGGCTGAGCAGTGCTTATGGTCTACTATTTGTGATTTTAAATGAAGAATTTACAATTGCTATAGATTGAACAAATCATCAAAAAAGCCGTTTTTCAATGTGCCTGGCTGAATTTTGTAGCTCCCACAAAGCAGGATTGAATAAAGTTGCTAGTTATACCACATGTCTAAAGTGATGGCACTTTTTATTTCTTGTAAAATTCCATTAACAGTAGCAGGCCAAAGGTGATTTCACATCACTGTGGATCATGCAGCAAAAACTCTTTTCCATTCATGTCTAATATTTAAACCAAATGCTTAGTGTTTCACAATGAAGTTCTATCAACAATCAGGGTGTTTGCTGGGCCAGAGGCAAACGAGACTGAGCTGTAGCTAGGATATTTGTAATATTTGAGCTCTAAAGCTGTAGTAAACGCGTGTAAGATTTCTAATTAAATGCGGAGAGTAAAATCCTGCTTGAAACCATGTCCGGGGGAAAAAGTCTGAACAGCGAGCTGGAGGGAAGATGAAGTTAATCTGCTCCTTCAAAAAGCGTATGCTAGCACTTGCAGACTGGCGAGCTGCTATTATTGAGCCAGGAACCTCAATCCTCTATAGATCCTGCTTGGAAGCACCGCCTCCCTCTACTCTTGGCAGGGACCCATGTTCACTGCATTTCCCCCATTGCTGCCAACAGGGAAAATGTAATGAACACTAGTCCCTGCCTAAGAGACCATTCAATAAACCTTCTCAAGTCCGTAGCCAGACTCGTGTAGATGTGGTGAGGGAGGAGCAACTATTGTATTGCATTACAATAAGTTCAGTTCAGTTTATTATAAGCGTGGCCGTAGGCCATTGCTTTTAAAGGCACACATACAAACAGTTTCATCAAAACAAAAATACATTATTATTATTACTATTATTATTAACAAACATTTATATAGTGCCAGCAGTGTACCTGGCACTTTACAAAGTAATAAAATAGACACGGTCCCTGCCCCTAGGGCTTACAATCTGAGAGACAGGAGCTGGGGGAGAGACTTGGGAAGGGGAACAGAGGGAGAGACAAGGGGTCTAACATTCATGAAGATGCAAGGTCTCAAGTGCACGTACTTGGCTTGGTTACGATGAGAATGACAGCAGGCAGGTCCATGTGGCAAGGATAAGGGTAAACAGACCGTAGGTATAGGAATAGTGTCTCAGCAGGATAAAGAGTCAGACAGAGCAGAGCGAAAGAGGTGAGTTTTAAGGAGAGATTTGAAGGTATGAAGGGAGGGGGCAAGGCGGATGTGGACAGGGAGGGAGTTCCAGGCATGGGGGGCAGCAAGTGAGAAGGGACGAAGGCGCTTAGGGGAGCAGGGAAGGCGTGGAAGGGTGAGAGAAGGGACAGAGGAGGAGCTGTCTCTTATACACATCTAGATGTGTATAAGAGACAGGGATTCGTTCAGGAAGGGGAAGCCAGTGAAGCGAAGAGAGGAGGGGCTGCACATGGTCGAAGCGACCAGCGAGGTAGATGACCCTGGCAGCAGAGTTTTGGACAGAGATGAGGGGAGAAAGGGGAGACCGGGGAAGGCCAGTTAGAAGGAGGTTACAGTAATCGAGGCGAGAGATGACCAGAGCATGAACAATTGTTTTGGCAGATGAGACAGAGAGAAAAGGGCGAATCTTAGCAATGTTATGGAGGGAGAAGCGACAGGATTTAGCAACAGAGTCAATGTAGGGTTGTATAAAATATATACATGCACATAACCTTAACTAAGGCACTAATCTAATCTTGGCACTAATCTAACCTTGGGGCTACTAGGGCCAGCTCCTATTTATTGGCTCTCATTAAACTTGCCCCATCCTCTAAAGAATATCATTAATGGGTTTAAATTCCAGGAATCTGGACCTGATGTGCACCACCTGGAGTAGGAAAGCAGCAACATTATGGATAACTTGAGGATCCGGGCCGTTTATCAGTAGCCCCAAGAGAGTACCCGCTGATCTGCCAGGAAATCTTTGTGTATGGGGGGCAATCCACCGGTCTCTAGGGGCATCATACAGGTGGCAAAAAAGGACGATATGCTCCACCGTCTCAACTGTCACAAAGTCGAAGGGGTAAAGCCTTTCAAGGAAGGGACTACCCCGAAACCGTCCCTCTAGAACACTAGAAGGGAAGGAATTGACACGAGCCCGAAACAATAGCCGTTTAAGCTTTCAGTGAAAAAGGGGATACTAAATAATGGGCCATTTGCCCCAAGTCCGGCATCCAATCGAGATACGCTCACATATGCCCGGAAGAGTTTATACGCCCTATCTCGGCCTGCCTTTCAATGTCACTAATCCTCATCAGGATTTCTTTCTTGACGGTACCCATTAGCTTGTGGGATAAGTATACCTTAGTCATCCCTGACCTCGCAAGAAACGCCTCAACCCTAATCGTCCAAGGGTCAGCAAAGGAGTCAGAATACACGGCCTTTAATAAATCTGAGCAGGATCCTGAAAATAACTTAACCAGAATTTTAAAGCTAAGTCCATCGCAACCTGCTGCCAACTAATTCATCCCAGTTCCACTCTAGCTGCTACGTGTGGAGTACTTTTAGGGTTCCCCAAAATGCCCATCAAGAATCTATTTTGCACTCTATCAAGCCTATGGGCCAAGAACGGAACTCAAAGTTCAGCACGGTACCCTGACTTTCGCGTTTAATACCTGCACTGGCAAACAGATGGATACATTGCCCTGACTCGTGAAGAGACTGCAAATAGCTTGGGAAGTCCCTTGGGCCAAATCTAAGGCCCTTTCTATATGATCCTTCCAAGTGCCAGATCTATGGAAGAGGAGTCCGAGATAACGGAATGAGGATACCTGTTGTATCACCTGCCCCTCGATTTTCCAGGAATAGATTTTCTTCCTGGCTGCGAAAACCATAATTTTAGATTTCTGGTAGTTCAGAGTTAGCTTGTTAGCGGAACAGAATGCCACAAAAGCATGTAGTTGCCGCATTAGCCCATTATGGGTCTGTGACAACAAGGCCACATCATCCGCATACCCCAAACAACCTACCGCTCTGGTCCCTAATCTAGGAGGAAAAAATCTCACCTCCGCCATCTGGCTAAATACCTCATTAATGAAAAGGTTGAATAAAAGTGGGGCCAATATGCACCCTTGCCTAACTCCAACCCCTGTGGCTATTGGGGCAGTGACATGACCCTCCGTGTCGATCCTTACCACCAATGAAGTGTGACAGTATAGAGAGGAGATTAGACTAACTAACCTCTCATCCATCGCATAGCCCCGGAGCCTCATCCATAACAAATCCCTATCCACGGTGTCAAAAGCGGCCTTCAGATCGAGGAAGGCCACATAAAATACCCCATTCCTTGCCCTGTATCTGGCCATTAGATGGAACAATATATGGCACTGCTCAATAGTAGAGCGGCCTTTCTGGAATCCAGCAACTCCGCAGCTAAGATTTTGGTATCAATCATCCAGTCCAGAAGCCTATTCTGGAGATACTTAGCATAGATCTTCCAGATAACAGATAGCAAGCTAATGGGCCGGTAATTACCAGGGTCTGATTTAAGACCCTTTTTAAAAATAGGAATCACCACTGCTATCCCCCAATACTCAGGTATAACACCGGTATTATTAATAGCCGTAAACAGGGCTGCAAGCAAGGGGAACCACCAATCCCTAAATGACTTAACAAGTCAATATGAATCAAGTCCGGGCCCGGGGCCTTACGGTTTTTAAAGGAATCAACCAGAAACCCCACCTCTGCAGCGGGTACTGGTTGCCAGGAGGAAAAATCCTCAAGGTTCAGATGTGCCTGTTCACTAAAATGGGCCTTATTTAAACTGCCAAATATATCCTGGAAGTATTCAGTCCAAGTGTGGGGTGGGATCGGAAACAGCATCTGCCTAACTTCCCTATTTATTGACTCATTCATGAGTCTCCAGAACTGACGCGAATCCTTCCACTCTGCTGCCCGTAGAAGGTCGGTCCATCTGTCTTGAGAATATTTAGCTTTTTTCCCTTTGATCACTTTTTTATACTGGGCTCTAAGGTCGAAATATTCCAAAGGAAGTCTATTCCATCCCTCCCTTCTATACACCCCATAAAGAGATTTAAGCCTTGCCCGCTCCTGCTGACATTCCTTGTCAAACCATCCATGAGCAATGAGACACGCCAGCCCTCCACAAGTCCTTCCTCTAGCACCGTAATTAGCTGCAGGTAAGTGATATGTCCTATACCCCTCCAGCTCCAGGGGATCCCTTACCCAAGACTCTTGAATCAGAACCACATGATGTTGTTTAAGATATTGGGAGAAATACATGTCTGGCACGTGCCTTGCCCAACCCGCTACATTCTATGAGCACAATTTAAGAATCCCTAAAGAGACAGAGGGAGTTTGTCATGTGTTGCTTTGGGAATTCCTGTCATAACCATCACCCACCCGGGTCGACCCCTGAATATCCCCATGTCCAGCTAGCAAAAGATCCCCTATTGGCAACTTACTCAGGTCCAGAGAGCCTATAGGCGGAGTCACACCCGCCCTAGGGGCTTGGCTGGAATGGGGCAACTGACCAGAAGATAATAAAACGGGCTGGCCCTGCCCCCCCGGGAGTGGCTCTATAGTAACCCCACCCCCAGGCAATGCCCTAGGTGGGGAACTTGATGCCTTCCTTGAAGAATTCGCCGGCTGCAGATCCTCGGTCACCCCGTCTGGGGGTCCTACTTCCTCAAGGAGACATAACCGCCTATTCATAGACCCCCATCTACCTTTGGATGCCCGCGTAGCCTTCCCCCCTACTCTCCCCTGCAGCCATGCCTTTGGAGCCGCTGGTGTCCAAATGTTGGATACTCCCCAAAGGACTTCTTGGTCGGGGGGCTAGGGGGCTGCTCTCCAAATCTCTGAAAACCTCCCCTACATAAACCCCCCATGTAGCCAGTAATCGGGCCTGCTCCAACACCCTAAAAGCGAAAAAGGGACAACTAAAGTAAACAATCAGTCTGTGCATATACCCATATAAGGGTAATGCAATAATGCAAGCAACAGGTATTTTGCTATCATTAAATAATCTGTTTAATAAATGCAAGGTGGTACTGCCTCGGTGCATGCTGCCTGCCCTGCCCTCCCAGCAAGCATACATACACAGCACTGGGACTTGATTGACTTCCAGGACTTAAGGTGCCATTAATTAATTATAAAGCACATCCTACATAGTCTAGGGGCAGCCTTGTTCATAGCCTAGGTCAATAGACTCGCTGGCCATGATTCATAAACCATTTATTCCAGCCCATAGTCAGTAATTTGTGGCCTCTGTGTCAAGCAATTTGTTTTAGACAACTTATAAACTTGTTCTCAGCAGAGGTGTGCGTGTGTACATATGTACATGAGAGGAGAGGCACATCATCACACCAGGGGAAGCCCCTTTGGCTTTCCCTCGGCTGTATGGGAATGGACATAGATACTTCACAGACTAGGTTCGGTAAAGCAAAAGATCTGGGAAAGAAACAGACTTTTCCTTGAATCTTAACATTTAAAATTGAAAACGGGTGATTAGGAAGAGGCATGTAAAAATGCTGAAAGGGGAAGTGATAGAGGAAGATTTTTAACACATACAAGCTTTCTTACACGCAGTAAACGGGCAGCTAATTGTCATGTACAGCAAAGAATTTCTTTTAATTGTAATTGAAGGATGTTATTTTTAATCTGTTCTCTAACTTTTCAAAAACGGGAACTAGGACTTGTGTGCCAGAGGCTAAAGCAGAGAGAGATGGTGGATGAGTAGTTCTCCCTCCTCTGCTAAAAAGTGTCTGCTACTGTCCCTTACTTTGGGGAGCACTGCCTTCCTTTTGAAGTAAAGGCTCAGCTCCTATGACATACTACTAGGAGTAGGTGTTAATGAACGGCAGCCCCAATGGGAGAGCAAGAAGAGAAATTTTAATTTTCTAAACTGTAGGAAACTGCACCTATTATAGCTATGCCCCAGATTGCAATGGCTGTGAAACATTCAAGAACAGCCTTTACCATAAACATATGCAACTTGCATCCAATTTCTCTTTCCATTTCTGCACACTTGTGGAATTTTTGACTGCCCTACTTCTGCTGTTTTGACTCCAGATCATAAAAAATTCCATACTTGAAATTTTGTGAGATAGGTCAACCAGAACTACACACAATATTTAAGGTGCAGTCACACCATAGATTTATATTATATTTGCTGTTCTCTATCCCTTTCCAAATAATACCGGTTTGCTTTTTTGCTGCACAATGAGCTGAGGAATTATATGTATTGTCCACAGACACACCAAGATCCTTTACCTGAATGGTAACCCCTAATTTAGAATCCAGCATTATGGACATACAATTTAGGTTATTTTTCCTTATGTGCATCCCAATGTCAACATTAAATTTAATCTGCCATTTAGTTGCCCAGACTCGCAAGGTCCTCCTGATATTCCTCACAGTCCACTCAGATTTTAACTACCTCGTGTAAATTTGATCACCTCACTGTTTACTCCCTTTTCCACATCATTTATTAATATATTAAACACCACCAGTCCCAGTACAGATCCCTGGGGCACTCCACTATTTACTTCTCTCCATTGCAAAAACTGACCTAACTGACCTACTCTGTGTGCGTGCGTGTGCGCGCGCGCGAGAGAGACCCCCTATTCTTAATCAGTTACTGGACCATGATAGGACATTGCCTCCTATTCGATGATTAATTCATTTCCTCAAGAGTCTCACGAGGGACCTTATCAAACGTTTCCCGAAAATCCAGACACACTGTGGGCGCAGCCACATGAGCAGTGAGGGCCTAATCCGTGTGCAGCCCCGTGGCATACAAGCACAGTCGCTACACTGCTGGGCAAACGAGCAGCCCCACCTGCAAAGAAGCTGGGCAGCCCAGCCACTTTCTGAGCTCCTGCTATGTCTGGGCACCACCCACAGAAGTGGGTGCTCAGCTCTGCCTCCATCTCCTGACCCAAACAAGATCCCGCCCCCAGCTGTGATGAGGCTGCGCACGGCAGGCGGTAACAACCACCACGACGGGACAAGTGTGGCAAAGGTATACAAGTTGCCCCACCTTGGGCAGCCTTCCTCCAGTCGGGGACGCATCACAGAGTAGTCAGCTGCTCGCTCTGCCCTGGGGTGGGGATATCAGGTAGGCACCAGCCCCATGCTCGACTGCATCATGTGACCTGGTTGCAGAGAGTGGGGTAAGGCTACCCAAGGTGTGGTAACTTCCACAGGCTGTCTCGTCTGGCTTCACCCTAAGTCAAAGGGTGAAGTTCTGAGCTCACCTACCTTTAGCCTCGGATAAATGCTGTGTAAACAAGCCCAATGCAATTCCTACCAACATGAGGCTCACCAATCTGATTTCCAGGATCGCCGCTGGAGCCCTTTTAAAATATTGGCGTTACAGTCACAACCCTCCAATCCTCAGGTACAATGGCAGATTTTAGTGATAGGTTACAAATTACCAGTAGTAGGTGTTCTTTGCTGCCCTCATAGCATCCGCAAAATTGTGTCCAGCGGAGCTTTTCTGGGTGGTGCAGGGGCAGGGAATTTTCCAGTGCTCGCTGTGACATGTTTGTCTATTTTTTTGTGGATAAAAATCGCTCAGATTCACCATGACTTCGATGCCACGCTTATTGCAACGGGAGAACCTGAGGTAATAGAAGCCCTGCTGCGTCAGGTTGGATGGGATCGCTTTCAGTGGGTTTTGTCCGCTGAGGCGGCAGATGTCCTTGGGGCTGTTAGAGCCACCTGTTGCGAATTAGATCCATGCCTGTCATGGCTGGTTAAGGCCTGTCGTGAGACATTAGGACTGTTGCTTGCTGGGGTTGTCAATGCCTCCCTTAGAGAGGGCAGGATGCTGGGTCGCCTCAAGGCGGCGGTGGTGCAGCCTCTGCTCCAAAAGCCACCACTCGACACCGACTCCCTAGCCAGCTACTGGCCTGTCTCTAACCTTCCCTTTTTAGGGAAGGTTATTGAACGGGTGGTGGCTCAGCAGCTCTGGGGGCACCTTGACCATGTCAGTTTTCTTGATCCCGCTCAGTCTGGCTTTCGTCCGAGATTTGGCACAGAGACTGCACTTGTTGTGGCTTTCAAGGTGTTGGTTTTGACCTATAAAGTCCTAAACGGCCTGGGCCCTGCTTACCTGCGGGACCACCTCATGCCCCGAGTCGTGGTGCAACCTCTGCGGTCGGCCGGAGACACCTGACTCGAGGTTCCCCCGGGTGGCTATGAAGGAAAGTGTGTTCTCGGTAGCAGCCCCAAGGCTGTAGAATTTCCTCCCATTGGAGGCCCGCCTGGTCCCTGACCTTCCCTCTTTCCGAAGACAATGTAAGACCTGGCTGTTTCGCCTGGTCTTTGGTGAGGGAGTCGGGTAGGGTGGTGGTTTTGGGGTTTACCTGTGGGCAAATGTAGCGGGATAAAATATAAGGAAATAAAAATAAATAGGTCTGCAATTTCAAATTTGAGTTCCTTCAGAACTCTTGGGTGAATCCCATCTGGTCCTGGTGATTTGTTCCTATTAAATTGGTCAGTTTGCCTTAATCACATTGATTTGTGACCGCTCTTCTGATTCAGCACCTATAAAGAATAGTTCTGGCGTGGATATCTCCCCAACATCCTCTGCAGTGAAGATGGAAGCAAAGAATTCATTTAGCATCTCTGCAATGACCTTATCCTCCCTGAGCACCCCTTCCATCCCCTCTTCATCTAATGGCCCAACTGACTCTCCCAGTTGGGTCACTTCTTTCTCCTTGTGCTCTCTCTTATCCCCCCTACTTGTGATCATGCAGTAGCTTTTAGAAAATCTATATGTCATAGGACAGAGTAATAAGAGCTGCTCAATCATTTACTCCCAATTATTCTAAGGAGTAATCTGGATGAGGGATCAACACGTGCCCATCTCAAGTAGTAGAGAAGTACTATAAATTTCAGGAGATATTTATTCTAGCTTTGTTTAGGAACCAACTCCTTCCACAATTTTTAGTCCTATCTTTTCAAATGTTTTATCAGGGGAAGGGACCAGTTAGGATGGTCCGCCCTCGGCAGCTGATGGAACCTCAGCGGTTCCAAGAGGTCCTGAGGGAGTTAACCTTGAACCTGGATGGTCACTCTGTCGATGAGCTGGTCCAGCATTGGAACATCTTGCTGGGGGAGGCCATTGACAGGGTGGCTCCGAGACGCCCTCTGCCTCTGTCTCGTCACCGCAGGGCCCCTTGGCTCACTGAGGGGCCGCGATGTATGAAACGAGTAGGCAGGAGGCTGGAGCGATGCTGGTGTCAGACTCGATCTGACTCCGACCGACTTCTCCATAGAGGGCCCATTTGTGGTCCTATGTTGAGGCTGTGAGGACAGCAAGGAAGGAGTTCCTTGCTGTCCTCATAGCGTCTGCGAAGTCACGCCTGGCGGAGCTGTTTCGGGTGGTGCGGGGGCTGGTCAGTCCGGCCTCCCTCTGCCTTGATAGGGACTTGTCCCAGGCCCGCTGTGAGGAGTTTGTCA